>JAJEKV010000002.1:6519265-6779723 GCA_021234155.1 Isoetes taiwanensis
TTGTGTTGGCCTTTGGTTCGGTTGCATTTGTTGTGCTTTTGGTGTTTCATTTGTGAAATGCTGTCAACCCATCCTTTATTGCGGTTCCATTTGTGCGATGATGTTCTGGATTTTAACATTGGTTTGTAGGTAACATCTCTGATGGGATGGCATCTTCTAAATTCTCTAATAGTTTCTTCTTGAAAAAAGCATCTATCTAAGCGATTCGTACCACCATTCATTCGATTGGTCGTCGATCAAATAACAAGGAGCCCAAGCACCATTAACTTTCAGTAGTGTCATAAAATTTGGCGATACATATCACGGTTCTGCCTCGAGTCTTCCCGATTTGTAGGTATGCGCCAAGAAATGCAACTTGTTATATAGCAAAATATTTTTGTCGCGAGATTCTAACGCATAAAGATTTTGATCTGGCAAACTGGGCGATAATTGAAAAGTCAAACACCGGTTCAGATGCTTGGCGTTGGTTGATCTATATACGCATTGCTGCAACCTACGTTCTTCATTGTTCATGACAATACTTCAATGGAATTAAAGTTCTATTGTACATATACCTATCGTATATACTCAAAGTTCACCTCTTGCTTAAAATATAAATGGCCCAAATGAATCTTGCTTTGAGGTCTCACTGCTTGAACTCCTGAATAATTTCTTACAAATGCTATGAATTCGCCAAAAGTTCAATGGGAAATAATACATCTTTCACTTACCTAGTGGCTGAAACCACCAGGGTGGTAATGAATCCTGCTCTATAATAATTATTGCATGCGGCGACACATTCAAATGGTATATCAGCAACCGTTATACCTGCATTTGCTCTTTGCCATAATTATATGTTAGCAAAATTTGCCTTGGGAACAATGGTTCCTACCATGCACTTGATGGTTTGTTGTTTTGCATTCTTGCTTGTTTGATATTCTGTACATGTGAAAACAGATTAGACATTGCCTTTGTGTGCGTTTGTGTGCATATTCTATAATTTTCGGATCCGTATGTGGTGCGTTTGGGTTTCTTAAAATCTTAAATGGGCAAAGTTCTTGGAAACCCTTAAAAAGCAATAGTATTCGCAAAGAACCAAAGCATGTGTTTTGGATGCATTTAATAATATATTGTGTACAAAATTGTTTCCTTTCGTCTATATGATATTTAGGAAGTAATGCAGCGGTAGGGAGGCCGCGAGGCACTCTGTTCAAAATTTTAGCCTTTTAACAAAACAATCACAACTGCTTGAAATGTTTGCAAGTATCCGGTTATCACGTGCATCTTGGTTCTGCTTAATGTTGTAGCCTTCCTATATAAGTAGTGAACCATGAGTTATTTGTGCCTTTGATGATCTTCATGTAAACAGCGAAGCGGAAAAGTTGATTCCTCCGAAGTTGACCCTTCGCGCTGAAGCAGCGACGTCACAATGGAACTTCGGGAAAAAGTTACCAGGATTGTATCTAAGCGACCATTTTATGGCGCAATGAAATGAACAGTCAATGTTGTCTCTTGCGCCATTGTCAAGAGTTGGAAATGGAAGACGTGTCCGCATAAACAATAGGGTGCACTTGCTTTTGATATAAGCCAAAGATGGGGTTTGCGGGGCGGGTTCTAGAACTGGCGGTTTTGGTGGCCCGCGACGGCGCGGACGGGTATAGATACCCCAAATGATTGCTCATGAATATTGATAAGGCATGTTGGTATACGCAGGACCAATCATTACATATCGGTGATCGTAAAGCGACCAGCCGCACATATGGGTGGCTCTCTCTCAATATAGATTTTACCATAACGGTCAGAAACTCCATCATCTTAAGTGAATTATAAAACATTTCCATGGAGCGGCACTTCGCTTATTTTAGCGTACTATCTGTAGATATCCATCGCTGATTTACGCCTTCGCTGGTTTGTCGAAACCAATTGGAGCTTCGAAATCGCATATCATCTTCCATGTCATACCACAAGCAGAGGATAAAATTTAGAAAGGAACAGACCAGCAACTCCCGATATCTGCAGAGGAATAAAGGATTACGAAACTGGTCATCGCCCAGTTCTTCGAAGGTGGTCAACAGCTGGATGCTTGAGTGGCGCGTTATTACTGACTGTTTGAAGCATGCATCATTTGAGGAGACGTTTGTATCTTGAGTTGCCGTTGCACTCTGATCCGAGCATGTTGAGGCTTGCTTGACGATATCGCAGAGAGTCCTTAAAAACAAATGCCACGGCATTTGCCGAAAAGGGAGATTCGATGGGTTTAGAGAACAAAAAGCATAAAAGCAAAGCGAGAACTGCAAAAGGTCAAAGTGTTTGAGAGGCAAATGAGAGCAGCTGCAAACACTGAAGTTGAACACCGACAACTAAGCGGTATCATTGCCCTTGCGCCAGTTCCGACACCATCCTAGACGATACTGTTCCAAATTTACTCAATAGAATATAGAATTACCTCAAAGTTACTGATATGAATACCCCAAAACTTTGGGGAAATGGACTATGTTTAGAAACATCAAAGTTCATGGCTTATTAACTTACAATCTTTAGAGTCAAAAAATAGAACCATTGGTTGTCCAGCCAGTGATTGTGGTCATGTGTAAGTGCATGAAGTCTGAAATGCCGACCTTAAAATGAGAGGGCCTGTGAAGATAATGGATCATTGATTTCAAAGGAGAATCGGTAAGCAAAAGCTGTCCACGTAGCGATCTTCAATATTACAACTAAAACTAAATGGAAGGTTCACCTTGCAATGTTACCTAAACTTCGGCTAAATGGAAAGGTTTACCCCTTCGCAGTGCCCTTCCACTCTAAATGGTAGTTACCCAATGTCAAATTACTCACGGAACTCCTTAAACCCTAACACCAGCAAAGAAGGAATATCTATGTATATTCTTTATACTTGATATAAAACGAGTTGCAAATAATCATAAATGGAGATTTTGTCCTTGTTCAAGAAATTGTGGATGAAATATTGTACTGTTGGGAATCAAGGCGGACGGCTGGTACAAGGCGTATGTATAAAATGATAGCGAAACCGAGGAGTGGAGATCATTGCTTTGTTCGCGAGAACGCTTCTCTGAACCAGCGGTACTGAATGATGACTGACCAAATATTTGTCTAGTATTGGTGAAAATCATCTAAGTTTGATCAGCCTAATATTTACACCCACATAATACCGCGACCATTTTGTCTGAGATTCTCACCAAAGCATTATTTAATCTTGAAAGTGGATGGAGATATGAAGGAATAAAGTAAAGCAATACTTCAAACTGCCGGTTTATCCATTATTACGGTGATACCGTTCCGTTCTCCATCCTAAGGCACTATGACTATCAACCAGATCTCCCAGGTTTGAATATCTTGGTCTTACTACGCTATTCTTATGGCTGTTGAATATATTTATATAATAATGTGCATACCATGAAGAAGCGAGTGGTGCTGGAAGTGCTGTGAGGCATCTTGGCTTTGCAAGAAGCATATAAAATGACCATCTCGATATCGCGGAATTGTTTGCCGAAACTGGTAACCATGGGAGTGCAAAATGCATCACTCCATGCAACATAAGCACGGCGTGCAGATGGAAATGTAATGCCAAGACAATGATGCAAGCCAGCCTTCTGGTTTTGGAGCTTTCCGATTGGATTACGCACCTCTTGCAAATCTCGAGAGTTGGTATTTGTTCCGCGGAGAGGTCGGAATCTGCGGCGGAATGGGCATCACCGCGTCAGGCCTGGCGGAGATGCGGGCGACGAAACTCTTATGTTCTGGCCCCCGATCTCTTTGCCAAACATGTTTGCCTAACTGCGCGAGCTTTCGGCGAGTCTGCTGTAGCGATTAAAGCCCTAATAAAGATCTGAGCTTCCCGCCGTCATCGTCAAACGCTACGGTATGGTCATCAGCAGCAAAACAAAAAGCGTTAACACTATTCTACGCCTGAATATGGCAACAAAAATGAAGTAATACAAACCGCAAACCTTAACTCAGCCCAGAACTCAATACACTGGGATGTGTTCATGATCTGCCGAAATGCTCGTTAATTACTGAAAACGAAATCCTCCTCAAAGAAACATCTACGCCCAAGATCAATATTGATCATTTCAAAACTACATGTCTTGTTATGGATTAACAGCAATTCTAAACTTGAAACTTGAGCTGAACACTGTGCGCCTGTGGATTGTAATGGAGATGTTCGAGGCGGTCCTTGGTCGGGATTTATTGAACTTTGGCGATCGATAAGGCGAGGGGTGGCTGACTGGCATGCCAGAGGTGCGTATATCATTGCCGCGGGGAAGAAGGTGAAGGAGGGATTACGAAGTATGTCTTGTAAGGGCTACGATGGCTTACTAGGTCACGGTGATTTGCATCCATTGTCTAGAGGTTCATACGATTCTAGCCTTAGTATGTGTGTTTGATCCACGAATATTTGATAACTTATAGTGTCATCTCGACAATAAATCCAGATCATTTACTCAATCTGCATTAGAAGTTCAACTTCCTATACATTAGCAGGAAGAACAAAAAGATGTAGTTGATATAAACCTAGAACCTGGTCTAGTAAGTTACTCCCTAATAATACACTAAATGGTGGCAGCTCATGATGCTGCAGACGCTGGGATATCGAGAAGGTGCCATGGAACGAAGAGCAAAGAACAAAATGAAAAAATGTCGTGAGCTGACTGACGGTTTACACAGCAAGCCTAGTTAGATAGGAAAGATGCTGCTTATTAATCAAGACTTATTAAAACCGGTACAAAAGCATCGCTGGTGAGAGTGTTTTGCGGATACTAAGCCCAGCCCATTATTTCCGGTCAGTCAGAAGCCAGAAGCTGGTCAGCCAGTTTGAGTTCCATACAAATCAGCATCAAATCTTACTAACCCGGACAGTTCAGCAGCATTTTACCTTGGCCTTGTACTGTATTGGCAGAATTGAAGCCATTGTGAGCTGGCTATCACATCATCACGGGTTATGCCAGTATTTGAATTATGAACCCATCTGGAAACCATGGGTATTTAATTATAGATTTTTGCCACCCACCTCAATACCACTTCACCTCATAACATTAAATGCAATAGTTAAACAAAGGTGCCTGCAGGGTATGTATTAACAGAGGAGCGTTAAAGATCCTCTGTCGCAAATCCAATAGCCCTGTCCATAAGAGGATCATAGAGATAGCCCCGCTCGAACATTGGAATCTTACACCTTCGATGGCTGAAGTCGTAACCTGCTCAGTCTTTTGTGCCCAGGGGACAGGATTGGTTTGAAATGTTTCGTCTCGGCTTGGTTCGTCTCAAAATGAATGGAAACAAGTACCAAAATCTCTGAATATAGGGGGTGCTTGCCAATTTGTGTAACATATATATAAATTTTTGCCATCAATGGGTCTATGGAACTTTATGGTTTTGCTGAGAATGGAACAAAATTCAAGCAGAATGGCGAGAATGGCTGACATGCATCGACCCAAACTCATGAAGTTTTAGCTAAACCCTTTGCAGATGGCCATTCGATGCGACTGACCATTTGTCAGAATGGAACTTTGCAGGTGGGTGCCGTGGGTGACCTTATGCGTTGGCGAGCCAAATACCATTTTTGGTGGATATCGTGCGCAGTAACAGTCGCTGCTTTATGATTGCTCTACCGGGTTAACTGCTCGGCCAATTCGCCCGTGGTGTAGCGGTACGCGAAGCTGCGCCCATATGCCTTCAATCGTCGTCATCTGCCGTGGTTGATGATATCAAGTTGGTCCCATTAGACGTATGTGCTCTTATTTACAGTAGTTCTATAATTACATTAACTCTCTGGTCTTTCAATGCCGGAGTAAGTTCGACTACAATACATTATCTGGGCCTTTGTCTGGAGAGAGTCTAGGTGTAATCTCTTATTACCATAATGCTTTCATGGCTTAACTCTACGATTATTCTTATGTTTATAAGTGAATTGGTTTTTAACTTTGTCCACGGTAAGATCTATGGACATGTAAGAGCAACCAACATTAGACAATTGGAAGGAAGTAGAATTGGTACAATAGATATGACCAGCTTCCAAAATGACTTTGTTGATGAGTCTTTGGTGGAGGAACCTCGACAATAACTTATCTTAAAGAAACTTGCACCATGCCAGCTGACAAACTGTATCTTATCAGAGAGAGAATCTGAAGGGATCACAGGAATTGCTTGCATCTGACCAAAGACTACATAATGTTAACAGAATCTGGGTATAGACATTTGAACATGAATACAAAGAAGTTGATATATTTGGAGGCCCAATTTGAGCATTTCTGCTTGTGCATTTTGAATCTCCTATCAATATTCATTGGGACTTTGAAGAGAATGGATGTCACTCCATTTAAATGCATCAAGAATGTACCTTGCAGATAAGTACACAGCTGCATCAACAACTCTTGGTGGTCCTAAGACGGCGATGGTCCTACAACAATATAATTTGCCTTTGCTATTTTGCATATGTTATTGAAAACGTATATTCATCTAGTTGGGGATTTCTAATAAAGTTTCTTTGATCGCTTTCACTTCATTCTAAACTACCCCGGCTCGCAATATTGTTACCTAAATTAACTAACAAGAGTGACTTGAAAATTCCAAAGGGTTGAACCTGCACAATCCATCTCTTCTACACAATACTTGAGTTATTATTAAAAAAGAGAAGATACACATGCAGGACCCAAATAGCTTTGAATAGCTTTTGTTAATACTTGCTCCTACACAATTCTCAATGTGTGCAAACTTTAGTAATGAATCTAATCTATCGCAACAAAAATGGCACCTACTTATACAACATCCGCAGTTCAAAACAATGCCGTACCTTGCCTTTGTAAAAGATAAACGATGCCTTACTTTTAGAAATACAGTGTGCTAAGAAGTTCTTTTAATACTTTGCCTTTACAGCTTGAAGATATGGCATGAAATCCATTTGTTGCATGGATTTGTTGCATGGAAATGTAATGAGACCGCATGACGACTTGAGGGTGGCTTCACTTCACACAGTTGCCGCAACCAGTGAATGTGGGCCAAGAGTAAGTGCAAAACATCGGGCTTCATCAGATAATTTCTATGGTGAATAAGCTAAGTCTATATTTCATTCATTCTCACAACATTGAAAATAGCACCAACGTGAGTGTAAAGTTTTGAAGAAAACTGGTTGTCATTTAACTGTGCTGAAAGTGGCCAGTCAAGCAGATACGTTCATTCATTTTTATCCTTTCACCGTACAATATGAGGAGTTAATGAACCTCAACAACAGAGAAGCAAAATGATATGCCAAATTAAGCAGTATGGAACCCAAATACAACTTAGGCATATTTACCTCTAAGTGCCTCGCTTCTTCAAAGGCTCGCGATTCACCTAGGGCAATAGTTGCAAATGCACAACATTGAAATGTCCATGAGACTTGCTTGCCTTTTGCAGAACTTGAGAAAAAATTACACTATATTAAGATGCTAAACATGAAGGACAAATTTTATTTCAAAATAAAATGAAATATCCAAAACAATCTCCCACAAGTTTGTCTATTCTAACCCAAGCAGCCCATCATGGCGCTTCATTTTACATTCCCCTGCAACTTACCAAAATTCTACCAGAGAACGGCCTAATTCTGCGGTGGCCACTTCCAAATAAGAAGATTAGTTTGTTCAAAATGGGCTATTCCACCGTTGCACGCCTAAATTAAGATCCATTGAGCAAGGCACCACATTTACAAAAACAATAAGCAACAGATCGCCAACAGCCTTCTTGCCAAAGATTTGCAATTGTTCCAAAAAGCAAGAATGGCTTAAGTCCGCTATTAACATAATTTCTTTTCCATTTGCATTTAAAGGCTCAAAGATGAGAAGATAAAGCAGATAATTCCATTGATATTGATGGTTGGCAATTGAGGCCGAGACGGAGCTCACCAATTGATCAAGATTGACACCCTGTGGAGGCCAAAACAAAAATACTCATGCTTGGGGCAATGGCAAGAGCCGAGGCTGAAAGGGTAAATCTAAGAAAATGCAAAACAGCTTGAACTAATAATGCAATTAGCATGCACACTCTTTGATTCTAAATCTCAAACAAAATCAACACATCTCAATGTCTAGGAGGACCGCACCAAACCCTCAATTAATGAAGAACGATTTGAAGCCATAAAAAGAAAATGCAAATAAAGACCATCTCTTCAAGACTCTAATGTACCTTAAAAATCTGCATCACATGGCAAAAGACCTTGGAGGCAGTTGAAATGTGTCCAAGGAGAGAGCTCGCTCGACATGTTCTAGGAATAAGACCGCACGATGGAGATAAGATGACTTGATGTGGTGGTAAATCTCGCGGTCCCCGCTTCTATCACATGCTCTTTCACGACCAAGATACTAAGTAAATAACCAAGTAGAACAATAATCTCTACAACAGCACCATTGAAACTGCATTCAAATGTAAAATACCAATAAGAAAAAACCTAATTTCTATATGCACAACTACAATACCTATGACAATTTTACACAACATATCTTATATTAGAAGACAATGCTTTCTAATTTCAAATCGCTTGCATGAAAATTCCATGCTATAATGAATGAGAAGGTATTGATACATCAAGAACATTGAAAGGTGATCACCGTGATTAATAACATAGGGAAACAAGGGCCACCATCGGCACCTTGAGATGCGGTGGCCGGGCCCCGACCGGAGCATACTCGGACGTGAAGGGCCAAGGCCATACTAAGCCCCCGCTTCGCACTCCACACCATGAAAGTGCCCATCTTACACCACCTATACAAACCCCTAAAAGATGAACGCTTTCACAAATAGGACTTGAACATCAACACTTAAAGAGCATTAAACATAGACAAATGGCTAATTGTCGACATTTGGGAATCACTTAACTTTAACCCAGATTTTAATTCCAACCAAGTGACTAACAATCATAATTTAAACTTAGTAATCGGGCAAATTCCAACAGGACTTCTATAAAGAAAGCCTGTTAATTGGCTAAAGATTGTTTCAATTCACCCATTAACGCTTGTCTCTCAGACAACAAAAATCTAAGTGGTATATTGTAAAAATGTATAAAGACATATCTACTTTACGGGTGAGGAATAAAAGGCAAAATTTCCAAGTTATTTGAGGCAATGTTGAATCGGCCTCGGACCTTCAGCAGCAAACAGCAACAAATCCATTTTGTGTTCCTTTTAGGGATGCGAAGCGTACATTCCATAGGCTGCAGTAAATATGGTGCTTTAATCTTGCCTCTTCGAGGCGAAGCCTCACATGGGGATTCTCGTATTTCTTCCTTTCCTTTTTTAACATTTGTAGATCTTGAATTTAATCATTTTGAGGACTATTTTCCTCGCATAGGCACTTCCAGCGATCCCAAGGATAAGAGAAACAGCCAGAGCTGTAAGCCTCAAGAGGCTAAAATAGGACGAAAGTAGCACTAAATATTGGAGGAAAGGAAATGTAGATTTTAGAACAACAAGAGCGAACGAGGTAGGAAGAAGCAGAGAGTGTTCTTCGCCTGAGTGACTTCAATAGCCCCTGACAGAATCACGGTGTTGATTCACCTTACAAAACTCAAGAATAGAGGCTTCTTTGGCTCATCGACTAAACAGAAGAACAAAGCAGACAAGCTTTTTCCCTTTTCTATTCACCAACTTCAATCTGCACAAGCTTAAACATCCAAACTGAAAATGACCTATTCATTACCCTTCTCAAGCAGTTTTCAGCAGCTCCAAACCCATGTCAAGATCACCGCGACGAATTGAAAAGGCAAAACCTCCGCTTTGAACATAGGGAAAACTGTATGATCCATTTTTTGGCAGAGCAGAGCTCTGAGTTGGGCAGCCATGGTCGCGTATGCCATTTATCTGAGCGCTTTTTATTTGCATTCCCACCTGCGGCATTCCGCCCACAGAGCATACTTAGTCGAGGAACTCAAGGCTGGCTTCTTGTGTCCAGAGACTACGCACCTGGGCAAAAACGACAGGGCTTCAAAGTTGGAGATACAGAGTAAAAAGCAAGAAAAAAAAAAATGGAAACCTTGAATACAACCGCTCACATGGCACAAATCCCTCAACCAGCCCAACCATTGCCAAAATATTGCGTCTGGGATCCCCATGCTTTGGCCGTGATTCCACCAAGAAATATGAATTACCAGCAGATTGCTAAGTTCCAAGAAGCAAGTCTTCGTGATCTGCAGCCTCCTTGCCCAACCTCAAGTTTAGAGATTCACCTTTGCTGCGACTGGCTAAATGAATCGGTCATTTAGCTGGTGCTGATTGATGTCGGGCTGTCTCCACAAAATTTCTGGATCTGCTGCAGACTTAAATCTTGAGGACGGCGGGACAAAAACCTAAATTTTATTAAGCATTATGAGAGAGGTTTTAAATCGAAAGATGATCAGCAAGCTTCTAAGGTTTATGCTTCCAGAATTTTCTCTCATTGTCATGCGAATACTTCCCAATGCAATTTATTGTGAATTTAGACGTCGCCAGATGCATGCCCACGTTTTTACTTCCCTGCCTTAATTATATCCCACACCATCATGAAATGCCTTAATTATATCCCACAGCATGCACCTTCCTACATTCTATAAAACATTTTTTTATATAGGTTCATTCAATATATACCTATCATCCCTAGATCTCTAATGCCACCTCGTCAAATAGAATTAATATTAATTAATATAGGCAATTAAAATCTTGCCACCTCATAACTTAGCATTTAATGCATTTAGGTAGAATTAAATGCCTATTTTTGACAACCAAGATTAAATTTCCCTTGACCAAGTGGAGAAACTTCCTTGCACTCTCCCTAAAAGAAATCAAGGGCCAATGACATTTCTCGCTGCGGTTCGGGATCGACGCCCAAAGGATGGGGTAAAGCGCCCCATGCATGCCCCAGTATTTTAATGCCTCATCAAATCCAAGGGCCATTGGTCGCTGCACCTCTGTGAAAAATGGACGGGCTGGGATGAATCTCACAAAGATCACACCCCCATAGACATTATCCAATAATTGTATATATATAATAGATATATAGATAATAATAGATATATATATATATGCCAAGTTTTGTACTATCAATGGGTTCCAGAACTATGGTTTTACTTAAATATGGGAACATACCAGCTTTTTAGAAGTGGAATGAGGTCCCCGAAAGCATGGTATTTGAGCCCCTGGGTAATCTTTTGTTTTTAGAGTGCTGATGACATTTATCCATATCGCTTTTCCTGGCTAAAGCCATTGTCCGTAAACAAGATATTTCACCATGCCAAAGCCATTGTCCGTGAAAAACAGCATATTTTCAATTCTCATTACATATCAGCTCTGCATGTTGCGGAAAGATAATTACACAAATGATATTGCTAATTACTTTAGGGCTCGCTTTCATCTTTTCCGCGACATGACTAAACAAATAATCGGGAACTAAGATAAGCAATGGGCAGATACCGTGAATCCGTGAAGGAGTAATTCAAGTTCAATCATTCTTTATGCATGGCTTAATTATCTGAAAAGATATGATGGTTTGTAATTTGCCTTTACGGGCACTTGCATCCGGAATAGGAAAACCCAGCCTCAACTCCTCGGATCCATAGGCATTCTCCTCGATAGCCTCTCGATCCATCATCATTTAACTGGCCATGTAGAGCGTAATATAAGTGGATCATACATATTTCTCGTGAAGTATTTTCTATTAATTATCCACAATCCGTGATAAAAGCACCAGTAGAACCTGGAAGCTACTATGAAGCAGGGAACATTAAAATATAGTCAACATTGCATAGTTAATAACACGTGAGCTCAAGCATGCAACTCCAAGAATAATATGTGGGAGGCAAGTTTTAGCATTTTAAGGTGTCTCGTGCATCCGAAGTTTTAGAAGATCCTAGGCGGTCACACGCCCCAGAACGCGGGTAAACAAAGTTTCAAAGAGATATATACCTATCCTACTTAATTAGGATCTTAATCTAGCTACAGAATTACTCCACACTTGACCACTCATCTACAACGTGGAGATGCTTTGTCCCGCACTACCCAGCCCAATGCCACCGTGATGTATATGCTGTAAAAGATAAACAAATGGATATAATCCCGATTCTGTGAGAAATGTCAAAGGCATCATTAATATATGTGTAGCGTCAGTCTAAGCCGCCATAAGTAGGTCAGCGGCACGCTTCATCCGGCCATTTATATTGTAATATGCATATATTAGAGTCATTAGAAGTAGGTGATTCCGCTTTTAACTGCATCTAAATAATGCAGCGCACAAGTAATAAAGTAGTAGAAGAGATCCATGCATTCGTAAAGTACTAGTCTAAAGCATAAACGCTAGACTAATCATATAAATCATATGCAATATATGGATGTGGAACTTCTGACAAGGTGAAACAAAGATATATTCATGAAAAACCTTAAACTATGCAGCGAAGATTGATACTAAATAGTTTCAGCATGAGAGACCTGGTGTTTTAGAAACAAAGTTGTCTATAGAGTCACATAGATCTATTTGTGGATCTGTACATGCATAACTTTTAAGCAAAAATCTAGAAGTTTTAAATGCGAGAATTAAGACTCAATCAATAGTGGAAAAACCAAATATTCTTTAACTTATATGATTTTACACGGTTATATTAAGACTCAGAGGTCATAGTTTATGCTTAAAAGCCAAAGATATATAAGCATTCAGCGTAAGAGGCAGCGACACATGCAAAGCTTTTTAGATATTTTTGCCAAAGATGTTCACGCATGTAACATCATAGGACATGCAAAATGACAGCCAGAATGTTTTTTCAAAAACGCCTTTTGCTCAAAAAGAAAAAAGCATGACTAGAAGAGTAAATATTATCCATAAGTGTTTTGCAGACGGGAGCAGTAGAAGTAGCAGTAGTGTATGTCCATAATCCAAGTAACCAGGAACTGAAAACAAGTCATAAAAAGGGGAACTCCACGCTACTCCCAGAGCCAACCAAGACAAAAATTAGCCAAAATGGGTAACTATGCAAGGCCGCTGTAAGCAAGGAGCACTCCCGGGCCATCCGCTCCTTTCTCATTGTGATGTGCTTAGTGGAAACAGAAGAGGACTAGAGCTTAAGCAAACAAAAATATTTTGTAAAGTAGACATAATCATGTTAACTGTGAGTTAATATAAGTCTGGCGATCTCATATCCTTATATTCTATTGTCTCTATTGTTCCTACCGAGGCAAGATAAAAAACGCGTAAGTGTATTACTGCGAGAGATGTAGGAAAGCAAAATGAAACCTCATTATGTGGGATGTCGCCCAGTATCATCCTCAAGTAAGCCATCGGATTATTGTAGATAAGCACTCTTTTCATCAATATTACATTCTCGACCGCTTTTGCATTATTAGCAGCCTCATCAAACATCTACGAATAACACTAGCAGCCCGGTGATTTTTGCTCTTAACAATTTTTTGTCATGTATTTTCAAAGTCCTCTCGGTGCCCTTCTTTGTTTTTGATCCAGGGATGACCCACTCCACGCTTTCTTCTGTGGTGGCCTCAGCAGAGCAGCACAACCTAACACTAGAATCAATAAGGCGAAAAGTAAGAGTTTTGGCAATGCACCGGATAGATTCAATTTTCAAATTCTTTTTCAGATAAAAATGTGATGTGGACTAGCTGGCTACCATAAATCAAATCCAAGCAGCTAAGGGTTACTGCATGGCTGCAATTTTACTGCAGCATCCGTTACTTCTTATTTAGAGAATATGCTAAGAATATGCTCACATACCTTTAATTGTGGTCAAGATTATAATCTGGTGATGGAACTTTGCATACCTAATTCATGACCTTACATAAACTCTTTTTAAAAAAACGCAGAATAATTCATGAATGTGGTTACCACACTTAATAATTCTATAAGTGTTAGTAATGCACCCCAAGCCTAAGTGCTAATGGGGAAATAACTAAGGACTCCTAGTTTTAAAAATCATAAATGCATACTGCATAATGGGAAGCCACAATACTTATGCTTTCCGTAGTGCACGGCATTAGCCATGTCTCATGCCCAGTCATGTTCTATTGGAATCCCCGTGCATTGCTCCTCTTAGAGGGTAAGCCAAGAAAAACAAAGGTGGGAACTACAACTCTTCCTCAAGTATCTAGTTTTGAAACCATAGAGTTTTTGGCCCAAAGTACGTACTTTTGAATCGATACATGGTAATATAAATTTGGTTCTAGATTTAATATCAATAGATGTGGGTATTCTAGGGCAATAAATCCTGTGCACTATATGTTTTAAGCTCTATGCATATGGCCACCTGCCGGCTTATATCTTGGTTATATTTAGGTGACCTTGGTCAGAGAGGTCCAAACAATCCAGTTGACAATTTTGATAGAAACTGTCTAAGTTATCCACAGACTGCTATAAGGTCCGTACCGCCTCCAGCCGATATATATTTATATTTCTTATATATTTATATATGTTAACCTACTTCCTGGAGCATAATGGTCCTATTTAATCGTAAATTAATGCTATGTAGTGGGCACCTAGCATTTCCGCTAGGACCCTCATCAAGACCTTACATAGTTTTTTATTCTATTCTAAAAATAGCTTTAATGCAAATACTCGCTATAAGAACATACCAGCTTTTTAGAAGTGGAATGAGGTCCCGAAAGCATGGTATTTGAGCCCGTAATCTTGTTTTAGAGTGCTGATGATGATGATCCATATCGCTTTCCCACAGCCATTGTCCAGAAAATAAGATATAATTCTGGCCCATGTCAAAGCCATTGTCCGTAGTAAACAAAGATATAATCTCCGCCACATATCGGGCCTTGGTGCATGTTGGGTAAAGATAATTACAATGATATTGCAGTAATTACTTGTGGCCTCGCCATCTTTTCCAAGCATTAAGGACCAGCCAACATCAATCCAAGATAAGCAATGGCGTGCATTAAATTTAACTGTAAGGAGTAATCTGTTCAATCATTCTTTATGCATGCTTTACCATTCAAAGATATGATGGTTTGTACTACGGCTGGCACTTGCATCCGAGAATAGGAAAACCCAGCCTTCCTCAAATTCGATCCATGTTGATCGGATATTTCTGATCCATCGCTTGTAATCCGCCATGTAGAGTAGAATATAAGGATCATACATATTTCTGTGAAGTATTTTCTGGTTAATTCATCCAATAACCAGATAAAAGCACCGAGAACCTCGGAAGCAATTTCATGAAGTTTCAGGAACCGATTAAAAAATATAGGCCGGACATTGCATAGTTAATAATAATGGAGCTCGCTAATGCAACTTCAAGAATATGTGGAGTGCAAGTTTTAGCATTTTAAGGTGTTCGTGCATCCGTGAAGCAAGTTTTAGCATCCTCAGAAGGGTCACACGTCCTAGAACGCAAACAAAAAAGTTTCAGATATATACTATCCTCTACGATTAGGATCTTAACGAAGCTAAGGCACTACTCCACACTTGACCACTAATTCACAAATGGAGACAAATTTTGTCCCGCACTACCTGTGCCCAATGCTTAACAGATGTATAAGCAAAGATAAACAATGGATATAATCCGATTCGCATAGAAATGTCACGCATCATTGTTATATGTATGCCTGAAGTTCGCTTATATGTAATGGCGGTACAAGCCTATCCCTCGGCCATTTATATTGTATGCATATATTAGAGTCAATAGAAGTAGGCATTCTGCTAAACATACCCAAATAATGCAGTGTCAGTGGCCAAAGTAGTAGAAGTAGATCCATGCATTCAGGTAAAGTACTAGTCTAAAGCATAAACGCTAGACTACAACATATAAATCTGTTATGCAGTATATGGATGTGAACTTTCGTATCAAGGCAGCCAGCATATATTCATGAAAAACCTTAAACCATGCAGTTTAAGATTGATACTAAATAGTTTCAGCATGAGAGACCTGGTGTTTTAGAAACAGAGTTGTCTATAGAGTCACATAGATCTATTTGTAGATCTGTACATGCATTACTATTAAGCAAAAATCTAGCAGTTTAAAATGCGAGAATTAAGACTCAATCAATAGTGGAAAAACCAAATATTCTTTAACTTATACGATTTTACACGATATATTAAGACTGTAGCATTATAGTTTATGCTTTTATGCCAGCATATATAAGCATTCAGCGGCAAGAGGCAGGCGACATGCAAAGCTAGGATATTTTTGCCAGCATGTTCACGCATGTAACATCATAGGACATGTACGACAGCCGTAATGTTTTTCAAAACGCCTTTTGCCTCAGTAAAAAAGAAAAAAGCATGACTAGAAGAGTAAATATTATCCATGTTTGCAGATTTTGTTGTAGAAGTGTTGGTGTAGTATGTCCATAATCCAAGTAACCAGAACTGAAACAAGTCATAAAAGGGGGAACTCCACGCTACCTCGCGAGCCAACCAGCATAAAAATTAGCCAAAATGGGTAAATCATGCAAGGGCCGCCGTGCAAGGCGACACCCCGCCTTTCATCCCGCCCTCTCATTGTGATGCTAGTGGAAACAGAAAGAGGACTAGAGTTTAAGCAAACAAAAATATTTTGTAAAGTAGATTATAATCTATTGCTAACAAGAGCACATAAGTCCGCGATCTCATATCTCATTCTATTGCTCTATTGTTCTGGCCCTCGAAGCGCATTAAACGCGCACACAAGATGTAGGAAAGCAAATGAAACCCTCATTACGTGCGAGGATGTCGTTAGTATCATCCCTCGGCAGCCATCTGATTATTGTAGATAAGCACTCTTCATCAATATTAGCATTCTCGACCGCATTAGCGTACCTCTCATCAAACATCTACTTAATAACACTAGTAGCCCAGCATTTTTGCTCTTTTAACAATTTTATTTACATTTTCAAAGTCCCATTTTGGTGCCCTTCTTGCTTTTGGATCCAGGGGATGACCATCTTCCACGCCTTCTTCTTCGTGGTGGCTGGCCTCAAAGCAGAGCAAAGATTAAACTCAATACTGCACTACCAAGGCGCGAGTGCAAGAGTTTTGCAATGCACCGTGGATGAGCAGATTCCCATCAATTTCTGGAAATTCTTTTTCGTGATGCATGTGACAAGACTAGCTGCCACCATAAATCAAACCAAGCGTTCAAGGGTTACTGACGGGATACGTAATTTCCATCAGCATCCGTGCCATTTTATTTAGAGAATAAGTGCTAAGAATATGCTCATACCTTTTAATTGTGGTCAAGATTTATGAATCTTGCATGGAACTTTGCATACCAATCTATGACTCCATAAATCCTTTTTAAAAAAACGAATAATTCATGAATCGGTTACCACACTTAATACCCCATAAGGTAAGTATCGCACCCCAAGCCTAAAAGCAATGGGGAGCAATCGACTTTGGGTTTTAAAATCATAAAATGCATACGCATAATAAGAAGCCACAATACTTATGCTTTCCGTGGTAGTGCATTTGTAATGCCAAAGAAATATGGGCCCTGCGCTCCAGTCATAGCCTATTGGAAATCCTGCGCATTGCTCCTCTTATAGAGGGTAAGTCAAGAAAACAAAGGTGGAATCCAATAACTTTCCAGCGCATCTAGAATGGAAACCATAGAGTTTTTTTGCCCAAAGTACAGCTTTTAAATCAAAGACATGGTAATGAGGTAATTTGTCTTAGGATTTAATATCAATATGTATCTAGGGCACAAACGTGCACTAGGTATATGTTTTAAGCTCTATGCATATGGCCACCCAAGGGCTTTTATATCTTTGGTTATAATTAGGTGACCTTTGTCAGAGGTCCAAACAATCCAGTTGACAATTTTGATAGAAATCATTCAAGTTATCCAGTTGTGACCGTATATAAGGTCCAAAATTGCCTCCAGCGATATATACGAGATGAGAGATGATATATGTTAACCTACCTCCTCGCACCGGAGTTAAGGTCCTATTTGACCGAATTAATGCTATAGGTAGTGGGCACTTAGCATTTCCGCTTAGGACCTCTATCAGACCTATATAGTTTTATCTTCCTATTCTCTAAAAATAGCTTAATGCAAATACTGCTTATAAGAACATATCAGCTTTTTAGAAGTGGAAATGAGGTCCCGAAAGTATGGTATTTGAGCCCGGTAATTCGGAGCCGAGGCGACAGAGTTTATCCATATCGCTTTCTCCTAATAAAGCCATTGTCCGTAAAACAAGACATAATTCCCACGGCGTCAAAGCCATTGTCCAAAACAAAGATATAATTCTCACATAATGTATTTTGCATGCTGCAAGATACGCCAATGATATTGCAGTAATTACTTAGGCTCAAGCCATCTTTTTCCGTTATTATGACCAGCCAAATACTGAATCCAAGATAAGCAAATTTATGCATAGCCTCCGTAACTGTATATAATCTGTTCAATCATTCTTTATGCATAGCTTAACATCCGTGCAGCATATGATGGTTTGTAATGGCTTTAAGGCACTTGCATCCGAGAATAGGAAAACCCAGCTTCCTCTAGCCCTGATCCATAGTGATTCTCTCGATAAAGCCTGGATCCATCAAGCCAGAATCCGCCATGTAGAGCTTAATATAAGTGGACTACAAGCATATTTCGTGAAGTATTTTCTATTAAATTATCCACAATCCGTGATAAAAGCACCAGAGAACCCGGAAGCTACCATAGTTAGAACATTAAAATATAGTCAACATTGTGACAGTTAATAATAATGCGGAGCTCGCTAATGCAACTTCAAGAATATGTGGAGCGCAAGTTTTAGCATTTTGCTGGTGTCCCTGTGCATCCGGTGAAGCGTCGAAGCATCCTCAGAAGGCGGGTCACACGTCCCAGAACGCAAACAAAAGTTTCCGCGATATATACTTCATCCCACGAATTAGGATCTAATCTAGCCAAGGCACTACTCCACACTTGACCACCACCTCATCTACAAATAAGATGTTTCTTTGTCCCGCACTACCCAGCCCAATGCTTACTGTGATGTATATGTTGTAAAAGATAAACAATGGATATAACTCGATCTGCAGAAACGTCAGCGCGATCATTGTTATATGTGTATGCTCAAGTTCAAGCCGCCATAAGTGGCCTATGGCACAAGCCTATCCGTCATTTATATTGTATGCATATATTAGAGTCAATAGAAGTAGGTGACCGCTTTAATGCACTTAAATAATGCAAAGTATCGCGGGCCAAAGTAGTAGAAGTAGATCCATGCATTCAGGTAAAGTACTAGTCTAAAGCATCAACGCTAGACTACATCATATAAATCTGTTATGCAATATATGGATGTGAACTTTCGTATCAAGGCAGCCAGCATATATTCATGAAAAACCTTAAACCATGCGAAGTTTAAGATTGATACTTTAAAATAGTTTCAAAGATGAGAGACCCCGGTGGGTTTTAGAAACAGTTATTCAGTAGAGCTCATAGATCTATTTGTGGATCTGTACATGCATTACTATTAAGCAAAAATCTAGCAGTTTTAAATGCGAGAATTAAGACTCAATCAATAGTGGAAAAACCAAATATTCTTTAACTTATACGATTTTACACGATATATTAAGACTGTAGCATTATAGTTTATGCTTTTATGCCAGCATATATAAGCATTCAGCGGCAAGAGAGGCAAAGGACATGCGTGCTTAGGATATTTTGCTGTTACGTTCACGCATGTAACATCATAGGACATGCAAAATGCCAGCCAAAATGTTTTTTCAAAAACGCCTTTTGCTCAAAAAGAAAAAAGCATGACTAGAAGAGTAAATATTATCCATAAGTGTTTGCAGATTTTGTTGTAGAAGTGTTGGTGTAGTATGTCCATAATCCAAGCAACTTAACTGAAACAATATGTGTTGGGGAACTCCATCGCCACCCGGTGAGCCAACCAAAGCAAGACAAAAAATTGTTTCAAAAATGGTAACCATGCAAGGGCCGGGCCAGTAAGTACAAGGAGCACTCCCCAGCCTTTCATCCGCCTCCTTTCTCATTGTGATGTATGGTGGAAAACAAGAAGAGGACTAGAGCTTAAGCAAACAAAAATATTTGGGGAAGTAGACATAATCTGTTGCTAATAGTAGCACATAAGTCCGCGATCTCATATCTCATTCTATTGCTCTATTGTTCTCGGCCCGAGGCATGTAAAACGCGCATACACAAGATGCAGGGAAAGCAAAATGAAACTATTATGTGTGATGTCGCCGTGACATCCCGGCAGCCATCGGATTATTGTAGATAAAGCAAGCACTTCTTCATCAATATTAGCATTCTCGAATCGCTTTGCATTAGCAGCTCTCATCAAACATCTACTTAATAACACCCAGCAGCTCCAGATTTTGGTTTTAACAATTTTATTGCGATTTTCAAAGTCCGCCTTTGGTGCCCTTCTTCTTGTTTTGATCCGTGGGGATGACCAATTCTCCACGCTTCTTCATTGTGGGTGTCATCTCACAGAGCAGCACAACCTAACACAGAATCACTAAGCAGCGTAAGAGTTTTAATGCACCTGATGAGCAAGATTCCGAACACTCTTGAAATTTTTTCAGATGCATGTGACAAGACTAGTTGCCAGCCATAAATCAAATCCAAGCGTTCAAGGGTTAATACGATGGCTGCAATTTTATCGCGGTGCATCCAGCCATTTTATTAGAGAATATGCTAAGAATTATGCCTACATACCTTTTAATTGTGGTCAAGATTTATGCAATCTTGTATGGAACTTGGTATACGCAATCTATGACCTATATAAACTCTTTTTAAAAAACTAATAATTATGAATGGTTACCACATTAATTCTAATAATTCTCATAAGGTTAGTACGGCACCCCAAGCCCAAAAAGTTACTGGGGAATAACTATGGACTCCTAGTTTTAAAATCATAAATGCATATCAGTAATAAGAAGCCACAATACTTATGCTTTCCCCGTAGTGCATTTGCATGCCACAAATATGTCTCAAGGCCCGTGTCATAGCCTATTGGAAACTCTCGTGCATTGCTCCTTATAGAGGTAAGCTCGAGAAAAACAAAGGTGGAATCAATAACTTCCTAAGCATCTAGAATGGAAACCATAGAGCTTTTTTTGCCCAAAGTACGCTTTTAAATCGCGATTACATGGTAATGAGGTAATTTTGCTCTAGATTTACTATCAATATGTGGTATTCTAGGGCACAATCCGTGCACTATATGTTTTAAGCTCTATGCATATGGCCACCTGCCGGCTTTATATCTTGCTTATACTTAGGTGACCTTTTGGTCAGAGAGGTCCAGCCAATCCAAAGAATAATTTTGATAGAAATCGTCCAAGCATCCAGCCAGGACTCGTATATAAGGTCCAAAATTGCCTCCATAATTTCTCCATAATGAATACACCATTGCATCCAATGCATATATAGACAACTCAATAAATGCATGCATATAGCAATGAGAAGACAATAATATATTTTGTCTCCATTCTAAACCGATACAAAACTTAGGGTTCAATCTAATCTTGGCTAAAGATACAAACTCTTACATAAGTCAAAATAAAGCCGCTCTATTGTTCTTGTTTCATCGCTAACATCTTAAAGCCGCGATCCAAAACCTATTTGCACCTATCTACAAAGATAAAATATGGTTAAAGTAAACAGCACCGCTTCCATTTCCAACAAACTAAAAATGAATCCGTATCTCTACCGAGCACAAACAAAATTTGCAGCCCCCGTAGAATCACTATTATATATCTCAGATCTATATTTTCTACCTAGCATTTTCTACCCTCGCATTGAGACTTGACAAAAAAGACTAAAAGAAAGCAATTGCGAAGAATTCAAAAAGGTTTTTAAGATAAAAATTGTAGCAAGAAAGTAAAAACTCAAATTCATCGCCACTCTTAACGAGTCCCACTCGAACATCGATATGTTCAAATGTTCCCGCATTAATAATATCGCTTAAGAGTCCAGCGCTACTCAAATGCAAGTGTCACAAAATATAATGTCAAATTTTTATCATGGTTGCCTCGTGATTGTTAAACTTCGATAAACATTTTGTTTTGTTCATTTGTGATCTATCAATCCCAAAGCACAACTTCCGTGATCTCGTATGAAGCCCATTACATATCATGGCCTCTTACTTCCTAAGCAAAATCCTTATGGTAGTCTTAAAGTTAACTATCAAAATAATAGAAACCGAGAAGTTACTATTTAGGAGAAACTAAACTCGGCTGATATAATGGTAAATCATGGATACATTTAAACAAGAATTGTTGATCGCTATATCACCTTCACGGCTAAATCATTAACGATGAGGAACACAAAATTAGTTAACAAAGAAGGCCGATGGAAAGCAATAAGAGGGTTTCGTGGGCATTTACATTCCAAAATTCTCTTGAGGTTCTCTCTTCACGCTCTTTAAGAGCAACATGGTAATAATTATTGAAATTATCAAGACCTATGATGCCATCTCCACTTCTTGAGTGCTGAAACGCCTCGTGAACTAATTAAAAGCCTCGGCAGCCTCCGCGGTGAATTCAGCAATAACAAGGTCTCCACCTTCCTCGCAAAGGACCATAACATGGATCGAGGATTATTATATTAAATAATGTGCTAATTAGCCCAATTATTGAGTCCAATCTACAACCAAGAGTATGTGGAATCGACAAATGATGAATTCACAAGTTTATGCATGTGGTAAAAAAAGGGTCTTAACCTACTTTTTTCTAAAGCTGACCAGGACCCCATTTGCCCAAATGGCGTCAGCGACAGCTGATGGAAATGGGTTGGTGATCCAATTATAAATACCATGCAGCTCGTTTCTGGCGATGCAAAACAAAAATCACTACAAATGTGCAAAAGACTTGTGCTTGAAGTGCGAATAATGTAAAAAAAATTGGTTCCAGTGGTCCCACGCTATAAATGAGAAATACAAAGAAGCGTGAACGCCTTCAGAAGACCCATCCGCATGTGGTGCTCCAAATTTGAAGATGTAAGATGTCGGAGCTGAAACATCTTGTATGGTTGTTGGAGCTCACCGCAGCAGTCTTGTGAATTAACCTTCCTTCCAAAATGGAGGTTATTTCATTCGTAGGCCTCCATAAAGCAAATTTCACTTCGCTTTTATGGCGAAAGAAGCAAGAAAATCTTCATCCCATTACCTCATAAAATGGACTTATGATATAACTCGGCTTCTACTATCTTCCGTATGCGTTCTTGCCCCGATTAAAAGCGATAGCAGGTACAACTTATACCCAAAACTCATATGGGTGTATACCTCGATGGAGAAAAACTCATACGTTGGATCAAGGTAATTAATGATAAGAAAAAGATTGGCTTCTAAGAACACTCTGTCTTGCCATGATAGGGTGACCATAATCAAAATTACAGCCTAATCCACGAATTCAAAAATTAAGGTTTCAAAGAGGAGAATTTCCTCCTAAGAGTTCATGAGCTCCTATTTCGCTAGCCAAGCCCATCCAATACAATGGTCAAACAAGTTGGGAGAAGACAACCTTTAAATGGGATGGAGATGGTTCCATGCCAATGGCCTCCCTGAATCAGTAAATAACCGCGACAATATCATAAGACCAATCCAGATCCGATAATTCCCAAGCCCCTCGATCCAACTCCAATCGGCCCCGCCAAGAAAAAAGGATCATGAGTGACATAGAAGTGCTGATGCAGTAACTGAAGGTGGAACATCATCACAAACAGAGACAACAATTACATTCGTGATGCAATGTAAAAGGCAAGTGGGTGCAAAACAAAACAACCAAACAAAACAACAAAGATATCCGGCAGGTGGAAGACAAAGAACCCAAACATGGGAGTCAAACTTTACAAATTCTCGTAAGATGGAGAGGTTATACAAAGAATAGTCCCCGCCTCCTCGCAAAATTGTGGAAATCCCCGAGCAACAAAGAAAAAAGTGTCAATTAATCAACAACAGTGAAAAATCCCAATCACTCGGACCCTCATGGAATTGTGGAGATACAGAGTCGCTTATACATTTTTAGAAATAGGGATATCAAAGATCCGGACTGATCCAAGACAATGAGAATGGAAATATGAGAGGGTGAGATAGGCCCAGGTTTTCTAAGCCACAACTCTCGAAGAGGGAGGATCATGCAAGCAATTAGGGACAATGAAACCCTCAAGATTGGTTTGAGAAGCCAGAATATCAGTGGAATAGAGGAGAAGTTTTAAATCCGAGAAGACATTACCTAAAACAAAATATGGAAGAGCAAAAATTACCATTCCAAGGTTAAAATCCACAGGTTGGCTACTGGGAAAATGATTTCGTCGATGAGAAAACTACAGATCCAACATGACTTACTTTTCCCCTCGCTTAATGCCGCGACTCAACCAACCAATTCGCCAGATACATTTTGGGAATGGCAAATAGCCAGCAGCAGGCCACATGGAGCATGGCTATCACAGTGGAACCCAAGGGATCTAATCGGAAATGAGATTGTAATGGGTTGACATGGGATGCCAATACATCCTTCTTTTGGCCTCTACACAGCTCGAAGCATGCATAGAAGCCCAAACAATGAAACGAGAGTGGAGCTTGCGACGAGCTTACACTACTCCGACAATCCGGAAGATGCCATAACTACAAAAATGCCACCAAGGAAGGCTGTGGAGTATCCCATAAACGCAAACGGTGCAGATATGTGGACGCCTGCTTCTCGGTGAATGCACAAAGAGTTAGATAAGAGGAAGGAAGATGGTGCAGAGAAATGGTATGACCTTCGGGTCACCAACGCTGTGGCAGTAAAGATGCAAGGAGTGAGAAATAAATGGAAGTGGACTCCCCGCGACCGGGCTCTTCATCGGTGAACGCTGACCAGAATGCTCCTCCATGATCGCAGCCGGAAATGGACAAACGGCGATTGGCATGCAAAGTGCTATTTTTATAGGCCCAGGTCTCTCCTCGCATGCATCAAACAAGGGCTCCAAAATTTTAATGCATGCACGGATAAGCGGGATGCGTACGCTCAGGCCTACCGCAGGACCCTCGATTTGCCTTTCGGGAGCGCTAAACCAAACCAGATTCCTGAATTAAGGTTTAACACCTGATTGGATTTCAATGCCATGATTCTAGCCCCTGTGGTGGATCCGGTGAGCCTTAACAAAGAATGATGCGAGAGAAGAGAAGCGATCCACTGTGCAAATTGTGAGCCGGAAAAGACCAGCTTATCGGGTTTTCGAGGCCGTGAGATTGATCGCATGTTCCAGCCACGCCTCAATTTAATGCTGGGTTTCTCCACCGGCTATTGAGGCGTAAAGGGTAGCTCCAAAAAAATGTGACAACCACGCATTATCGCCGGAATGCAAATCCAAAAAGGAGGAAAGCAGAACCGATGCAAAACCAGAGGAGAGAAATTTTCCTTTTGTCGCTCATTATTTTACACTACACCATTGACTCGGCCATTAATTTTTCTGCCAATCTCAGCATTTATTGCATTTCTTAATCGGGCCAAATCTTGACCATTAATCCATCATTTCGACGGTTTAGATTTAAAAGCCCCAAAGAAAGGGGCTTTGATCCAAAACCATCGGCCCTAAACATGGATCTGCGGGAGACTCAGCCAGACACCGCAGAATGTCTTATATATAAGGGGTGTTTTTCTGGTGGGATTGAGGTGGCTTCACAGACCGCTTGGATCTCACAATCTAAACCGGCTCCAGACGGGCTTACACTTCTGGGCTGCCTAGATTCAAATAATTGTATTTAGACATATATATATATATATATATATATATATATATATACACAAGAAATTTAGCACCGCCCCATGCTGTATGTTCCTACGGTGCAAGTTGTTACGATATCTTTAAAATATTACTCTTATTATTTGAATTGAAGCTATGGTTCCTAAGGTTTTATGCCAAGGAAGGTGTTGAGCCACACCAAATCAAAAACTTTGGTCCCTAGGACACCTTTAAAGCTCAAGCATTGTGTTGGAATACATAAGAACCTTTCAATGCCTAGGAGGCACTTTTAGGAACCTACATTACTTTTCTCATTTTCTTGTGTGTCAAAAGATGAGGGTCAGAGGGACCGACTTGTTTTTTGGTATAAATGTTGAACCACAAGTGGTTCATCATGTTTATCTAGCTTACAGTTTGGGGCAATGTGGTGAAGAATGCAAGGATCTAAGATTAAGAGTGTATTTCTGAATGGTCTACACGAAGAGGTGGATATTGACAGTTTGGCCATGTCGCTGTAAAAATATAAACATTTTGAGGAGGTAATTAGAGCATAGTGGCAATGTTCATCCCTTTGCAAGGATGTACTTGATTGATCTTTATAGAAAATCCTCCTTTCTTCTTCACTTGAGTTGTTTAAATTGTCTTAATCAGCTTCTATCCGCATTGTTTGGTGGAAGATATATAGGATGTTATTGTGATGGGAAACTGTGTTGAACACTCCTAGATTTCCCAAGGATTTTATAAAGATTCCCCTTTAGTTTCCTATGAAATTCCTTTTTAGATTCTATAAAGATTCCTCCGAACTCCTTTTAGATTCCTCTGGATTTTTATGAGATTCGCTTAGATTTTGTAGGATTTCCCAAGTTTTAACCCTCGCTTTAAAGCAGAGGTTAAGTAAATGTGAGTAGCTCATAAACTCTTGTCAGCACAAAGTACCAAGCTTTAACCCCTCGTCGAAGCGAGAGTAAGTTTTGGCAAATGTGGCAGCCTTTACAAACTTGGTTACATTAAAAGTGAATCGGAGCCATAGTCGATGGCCGTGACATGATTTTTATAGGCCCTTGTCCCTATATTCAAATAAGCTTTGTATGCCCTTATCTCATGTTCTTCTAGAGGAGGTTTGGAATTTGCAGCATAAAATGGACTTGATGGCATTCTTTAATTCCTTTTTGAATACTCCGCAGGAAGAAGCGGAGCTTTGAGAAGTCTATGAGCATTTCACCTATTTTGCTGTACTGCCCTCGGGTTGAGAAAGTGCCTATTTCTTTAAACTTCTTTCTTCTTAAACTTTCCACAAATGACTGAGTGTCCCATGTCTAAGGTGTGTCACTTTAGCAGATCTAATTAATTTTTGTACAATGAGGAATTGTACTATGTATGGTTGTAGCAAGTCCTTGTATAATGAGGGATTGTAATATGAATGGTTATTTTTATTGTGAGGATTGTATAATGGTACTTTGGTGGTCAAAGTACCAATTTATGAATTTTTTCCTAGGTTCTTTGAGATTTCATGAAGGTTCTATAGTATTCCATAAAGATTCCCTTGGCCTTTGTTAATTTGTTTGAGATTCCCCTAATTCTATCAAGAATAGAACTTTTTGTGGTGTATGGTTATGGTGGCTCCTATTCTCTCTTATGTGGACTTTATCTTTGTTGGTACTATTAGGATCTTAGATATTAAATATATGATCTAAAATTAGTCAACTTTCAAGATGATGGATGACCAGCGGGCTATATGCTATAACATCCAAGTTATGGAATTTTATCATTAAATCCTTTTATAGTATGCAGAACTCTTCAAATCGTTCTAAATAATGGGTAAGTTTGGCTTTAGAGTAAGGGTCATTTTGAGTTTTCATTAAATGGCGAAGCTTTTGAGGGAAAAGTCTACATCTTTACGCCTCTAAGAAATGGTAAAGCAAGTTCTTTCATTTTCTCGCTATGAAATACATTATCTTGTTTACCATCATCGGCGAGCCGCGTTTCGTTCCAAACCCTCCTAATTGTCCCATTGCGCTCTTCCTGCCGCATTGATCGCACGATCATCGATACGATCCCTTCGATCTACCGCAAACATCTCAAATGCCACCAAACGTCGGTTATCGTTGTTCCAACACAGTCTGCGCAGTCAGCGTTATTAAATCTTTGAAACCTATTCCATTATTCTCAAATGCAGCTCACCGAATGCTTGCCTTCGTCAATAAATCAGATTTTCTATCAGTTTGTCAAATGTTATCTGCCGCAAAGCCTTGAAACTCTACGCTTTACTCTGTTGAATTCCGCAGTGCCATCATCCAGCATTCATGCTGAAAGTCCTAATTCCCCAAATTTCTATGCATCATACGGTCCCTAAATCCGAAATCTTGGTTTTGAATTCGCAGACATTCAACCCAAATGATTGAATCTCGACACAATTACTGGATACCATCCCGAAACGAAAGCCCCATGTTCACGGTCCCCTGGTCATGTATTGTCTTGAACCGCCCTATAAGATGTAAATCGTTCTCGAAGATTCCTTTGCCCTGCCATGACGATGTGCCACCAATCTCGAAAGCAATAAGTAGCCTTTCAAAGAAAACAAAGATGCATACAGCACAAATGGTTCGCTTGGGTTTCAGAAATAGGGCTCATTCTAAGAATCGAACTATTCCCATTTCAGCATGGAATCCCACGATCGATGAATCGCTTAAAGATACAACTCCAATCCATATGCCTCGGCGAAAGCCCAAATATCATCGCATCTGATTTTGAATGACAAAATGAAAACATCCTACTGTGCCTTGAATGAACTCACCGTCTTCCCAACCTTCATGAAGTCGAAACTCTCATATGGAGCATGATAATAATAAACCGACCTACCATCCCAAGGTTCTACAGTTGTTCAATATATCGGCTGACTCCACCTTGTCTGTTGCCTAATTTATCACCCAATCCATCGAAGAAAAACAGACTATGGAATGTTCCAACTCCAAGGCCCATGATATTATCATGATAGTATTTCAAAACCATCGGCCATTTCCATGTCACAAGATCCGAGGATGCAATATTCCATCCACTCAGAAACCCACCACATTAACGGCCTCACACTCCACTGCCAAAACCGAGATAGCGCCTACATCTAATCCAGCATCCTGTTCCACCTGAGCTAGCCACACCTATGAAAACCCCCACACGACAAAAGAAAACCCCGGATCCCGCGGGTCTGTTAACATGGCATACCAATGGCCTCAAACACCAGCCATAATCACCAAACCCATCCAAAGAATGGCCACAATGTGAGCCAAGATCCAAAATTGAAAATACAGGATGACCAGAGCAAGAGGGCGAAGATCCAAAATATAGGCGTCTAAAAATATATACTGCACCAAATCGCTAAAAGAATAGAGCCAAGATCCAAAATCTGAAAAATATATAGGCTTAATTAGGTAAGTAAGATCCAAAATATAGGCGCCCCAGACGAAAACCATCGCGGTTTTCATGCAAAAATTTTGGCCACATCATAGGTTTTATTGATTAGGCAACTTGGAATGTTCTACAACTTCTAGAGCAATGTTCTAGGAATTTCAAATAACATTCCGAATACATTCCCAGAAGCCAACGATGACTGCCAAGAACCTTCCGGTGGTTACCAGGATCCGGATTTCCACGAGACGCTCAAGCGAATGGACTACCAGATCTCGCAGCTGATATATAATGGAACTTTCCGGAAGCCACCACTAGAAATTATATATATATACCATATCATTATCATTAATATATATAAACGATATCATATCAGCATCATGAGCGGTGTTATATATGGGTGCTGATCAGTATCGCTCACCCTTGGGGAACAAGAGGCTAATTCAGGTCTCTAGATTATGATGGTGGCATGGCTGGCATGGGGCGCATGCACTACGAACTTTGACTGTTTGATATATAATCAATCTTGGCCCCACCTTTTAGGGGCGGGGAAGGTCTCCAAAGAAATGCGATCACATTTATGGGGATATTTATTCAGATATCATTCATTGAATAATATTTATGGATGAGGTGCGTCATTTTATTTTATTAATATGGTGGCACGGCGCATAAAAAGGTTTGAAGGAGCACCATTAAATTTTACGAGGCACCATAGCCGGTAGGAGCCGGGTTTAAGATCTCGTTAAGCCACCCAGAACCTGATTTTCAAAGGCGTGATGGATTATTAGGGGTTACGCTCCGGGATTGTTGTTCTAGCATTTGCGTTAGGCGTTCTGCCGACGAGGATCTAAACAAAAAGTAAGTTGGTAACACCAGATGCAGAAAAATCTCTCTTCGCTGAATTTTGCGGATCCTCTGAAAGGCTGGGCGGTGTGACTCTATATAAATTCTTCGCATCATTTTGTGGCCTTGATCGCCGGAATCGTTTTTAGCAACTCGGTGAAGAAGAAAGACTTGAGTGCAGGTTAAGTTGGGATCAATCACGGGGAGGCGATGAAGCGTGGATGCGAACAATTCGAAATAAGATAGCTTGAGACTTTTTTTTCTTTTCCTTGTTCTTTTAAGCCTTAGATTAAGTTTGATTGATTTGAATTATCTGCAGCGGCATTCTTGGGAACTACCTCTGTTGCAGCGGCAGCTCAAGATTATGAAGGATTTCTTCCACTCCATGCATGCATGATTGTGTTATAGGGCACCTTCTCCAGAAAAGAAGCGGAGCCTAGGCTTATATCTTGTCTTGCTTTTGAATTGGGTGCTACAAATTTCATGTCATGGCGAGATTTCGAGCAGAGACATTTCTATAACACAAACTTCCAGTGGAGGAAACGGATCGTGTTGCTCGGAGGTAGCCAATTGCTGAGTAATCATGGAGCAGGCCGCCTGCCTAATTTATTTTTCAAATTCAAATTCCCGGCCATGGCTGAAAAGAATTTGAGCTTAAATCCCTTGAGGAACAAGAGCGAGGACTCATTCCTTCACAAAGCTTGACTTTTGAAAGATGAATAGTACATCACTCTGGCTACTTGGATAATGCATTAAGTCGAATATGAAGGATCTGCTATACGGACCTGATTGGGCTGGGTCCAACTCCATTATGGCCTTCTTGCTCAAGCGGAAGTCCCGGACAAGCATCTCATTTGCATGCTTACCCATGGATCAAATCCAGTGCAATCAAATGAGATTAACTTGATTATGCCAAGGAGAGGCTTTCCTTCCATACCACAACAAATAATATTCCCCGTTTCACAGTTGTTAGATGGCCACAGGCCTATGGCTTCATATCTTAGCACTAATATAATGCCGGATATATGAATACATCTTGTTGGGCACCTTGGATCAAGATCACCCAGTTTGAGATTTTAATTATTTCAAGTTGCCGGCCCCAAGGGCCTGTTTCTAGAGGGTGGGTGGAGCTCGATTTGGTTCAAAATATGGTTAGCCCCTTGATTTTTTTTCTAGCAGGCTATGTGGTGGATCTTTAAAACTAGATGTGTGAAGAGATTGTGCTAAGGAGTTGGGTTTGTGAACTAATATGTTCCTGCTTTTGGCAAGAAGGAGTTGCCCCAGAGGCGGGGATGTGGTAGAAGAAATTGCTCGGCCGGATGGTGGATTCCGGATCAAAGATGCCCAAAATTGCTGACGGGCTGAAAGGAGTTGGGTTTTGTGAACTAATATGTTCATTTGCATTTCTAAAGAGACGATTTGGCGAGATTGTTTTGCCCCATAGCGATTTTGATTATACAAAGGTATGGAGTTTAAATACCTTCAAGGACCTCTAGATATCATCTGCGATGAGCTTTTGGTTGCTACTGTACTAGAATATTATTTTAACCTCACTTTTTATTTTAGGTGGAGCTATCTTTCAAATATTCAGTTGTGGATACGTTAAAGCAGCAAATTGTTGTCATCCCTCCCCAGCATAAGGTTTGTATGGTAATTATGACTTATTTTCTATAACATTTGCTTAATTACTTCATTATTTGTGAATAATGTTTGTCTTTGATACATGCATTCTTTGGAATAAAGGCAAGTGATTTAACGCTTTCAACTACTACTTCAATATAGGTGACATAGCATTTGTAATGCATGTCACTCATTATTAAAAATAGATAGTATTGTTTATTGAAGAGAGAGATATAGAGATTATTGAAGGAAATCTTTAGAGAAATCCAAACGAGCCTTGGGAATTTGATGCTTAAATCAATAAATTAGATCTTTCACCTTAAATCTTCAAGGAATCTAATAAAATATTCGATAATCTAATGAAGTTTCCATGATATCCTAGGGAATCTTGAAGGATCTTGAAGTAAATAAGCAAGCCTTTGGAGGCAACTACAAATAAAGATGAAGAAATCTAATAGAATTTTGAGTCAAAATTCCACAATTGCACAAGATACGACAATTAATATAATTTGATGCCGAGGAACCAATTTTTGCATTGTGTGGTGTCTATTTGGGGGCCAATGAGGTGGCACGGCTATGGGCTTAAGATCTACATGGGGTTCATGCACGGGGCATACACCATGCATCTAGATCGTCGGATCAAGGGGGGAAGGCAAAATCAATGATCTAAGGGCTATTTATACCCAATGGTCTATCCTAAATGTCATACTTGAATTAACCACATATCCCAAATCAATGGCTAAAAGGTAGAATTCTTTCGATTAATCCTTGAAATCTTATATTCCTTAACCATGCAAATTGTTTTAGCCAAATACTCTGAAGGCATGTAAAACATTCGTACCTAATTGTCTATCTTAAAACTAATAGTCATTAAGTGCCTGCCAATCTTAATGAAGTTAACTGTGTATGCAACAGATAATAAGTCAAAGGTTCCATATTCAAAACATAGGGGTCTCTAACTTTAATGCATCTGCTATTGCAAATGAAGCCTCTCCATTTCGTGGCCTAAACTATGCCTATCAATGTAGGTGGATAGGCTCCAGATAATTCCTTGAGTCCTGGTTGGACCAGTTTGTGCTTCTGATCAAAAACAAACTTTTTGTTTATACATTTGATACCACTTTTGAATCAATGAGGTATGAGCCTCACTTTTAGAACTCGACGTCCGGATTTTTAAATTTTCGAAGATTTAAAACTTGAAGTAGATACTATACGAACTGCACACTTTTCGCATATAACAAATTACTTGGGTAATCCAAAGGAATCTTCAGATAATCTTTAAAAATCTAGGAGAATGTTTGTAAAAACCTTAAGAATCTAGGTGATTTCTGTGGAATCTTAGGAAACCTAGGGGGAATCCAAGGGGACCTAGGGAAATCTTTGGCGCTAGGTGTGTTCTACAGGAGAATCTTTATAAAATCTAAGAAAATCTAGAAGAATCTACATGGAATCTCAGGGAAGCTGGAGGAATCTTAAGATAATCGTTGGAAATCTAGGGGAATTCCGAGAGAATCTTATGGAATCTAGGGAATCTTCATAGAATATATAAAATCTTGGGGAATCTTGGGGAATCTTGATAGGATCTTAGAGAATCTACATATAATCTTAGGGAATCTATGTGAATTGTGAGATAAACTTTGAGAATCTAGAGGAATCCTGATGGAATCTTTGAGATTACGGAGGAATTTTGATGGAATCTTGGAGAACCTAAGATAGAATCTAAGGGATCCCAAGAGAACCTACATATTATCGTGGGGAATCTAGGTGAATCTTGGGACAATCTCTGAGAATCTAAGGGAATCTGAAGAGAATCTTAGCAAATCTATAGGAATCTCTAAAAAATCTTTGAGAATCTAAGTGAATCCAAGAGAATCTTCATAATCTCTTGGAGAATATAGGGGAATCTTTATGAAATCTGAATGAATATTTGAGAATCGGGAGAAATATTTATAGAATCTACGAAATCTCGGGGAATCTTTCGCATTGGTGTGTTTTGCAGGGTCGACTTCATGCAGTCCTTCATAGTACAACACTTGTATATATATATATATATATATATATATATATATATATATATACATATATATATATATATATATATATATAGATATATACATATATATATATATATATATATATATCTCTTATATATATACAATTATTTGATGGGTCCCATGGGGTTGAATGTGGGTAGAGATTAATCCCTATCAGGCTAATTTTTTGAGGTGGCACTTAAATGGCCCTTGGATTTGATGGGGGGGCATGCATGGGCCATGCATGGGCCATGCACCCCATCCATGAACACCGCTGATCTAGGCACGTGTGAAATCTTGGGCCCTTGATTTTTAAAGGGAAGATGCAAGGAAGGTCCCTTAAAAGGTGCTTTTGGTGCAGGTCAAATCTTAATTTGGATCAAAAGGGGAGGAAAATCCTAACCATTAAATTTTTATTAAATTGCAATTTCTTTATTAAAAGAGGTGAGGTGGCACTTTATTTAATAAAAGGTAATGAGGTGGCACCAACATTAATAGATGGACTTTCTAGGAAGCTTCTTTTATAATCGACAAAGGCCGATAACTTGGATGAGGGGTTCGGATGAAGGTGAGACCCACACTATTGGATCCTCTCGTCAGAACTTCCCAATGAGTGGTGCTTTGGCATCGCTCGCATTGGAGCTAATGTGATCGAATACTAAGTTTCTTTTTGGAAACTTAGAATTTTACGTAATCTATGCTAATTTAAAAGAATCTAGGGGGAATCTCCATAGGATTTTAGGGAATTTAAAGGAAGCTCAAGAGAAATCTTTGGGAATCTATGAATCGCAGGAATCTTGAGATTCTATAGGAATCTTTATAAACCTTGAGAATGTAGAAGAATCTTCATAGAATCTAAGGGAATCTAGGAGAATCTACATAGAAATATGGGAAATCTAGAGGAATCTTGAGATGATCTTTAGGGAGGCTAGAGGAACCCCAACAAAATTAGGGAATTTATGGGAATCTCCAAGAGAATCATAGAAAATAGTAGGATCAAGTGCATCTTCATAAAATCTTTGAGAATCCTTGAAAATCTATAGAATCTAAGGAATCTATATAGAATCTAACAAAATTTAGGAGAATCCACATAGAATTTTGGAGACCTAGAGGTTTCTTTGTGATAAGTTCAAAAATCCAGGGATCTTTATAGAATCTTAAGAATCTAGGGGAAGCTTTGTGGAATCTTAAGGAATCTTTCATTAATAAGTGTGTTTAGTAGGGGAATCTCGATAGAATCTAAGAGAATCTATATAGAATCTTGGAAAACTGGGATAATCTTTGAGAATCTAGTTGAATCTTAAGAGAATCTTAAGTAACTTATGGGATTAAGAGCATTTAAGGGAATCTTCCTTAAATCTTTGAGAATCTAGGATATTTTTTCCGAATCTTCAAGAATCTAAGTGAATCTTTATAGAATCTTCATTGAATGGCTCAGAATCTAGCAGAATCTAAAGCTAAAAATCTTTGAGAATCTGGGGAATCTTGATAGAATTTTCAAGATTCTGAGGGGGGAATCTCTATAGAATCTAACAAAATCTAGGAGAATCTACATAGAATTCTAAAGAATTTAGAGGATCCTTGTGATAACGCTTGAAATCTCGAGGAATCTTTGTAGAATCCCTAAGAATCTAAGGGAATCTTAGGGAATCTTTTACACTAAGTGTGTTTTTCTAGGGGAATCTTGATAGAACCTAAAAGGAATCTAAGAGAATTTATATAGAATCTTAAGAAATGTAGAGAAAATTTGGGATAATCTTTGAGAATCTAGGGAATCTTAAGAGAATCTTAAGTTTGATGGCTCAAAATTGTGTACTCCCTTATAGTACACTCCTCATATGTATATATATATATATATATATATATATATATATATATATATATATATATATATATATATATATATATATATATATATATATATATATATATATATATATATATATATATATATCTCTTATATATATACAATTATATTTTGTGTGTAGATGTGTGTAGACAATTAAATCTCGGCCACCCATCTCGTGACCGACGGCCCGCCGGAAAACCCCAAATAAGCCACCTCAAATGACCCCTTTATTTGGGGCTTTTGATCTGGGCCCTAGAATGCTAGATTAATGGCTTAGATTTAATCGCCCATATATTAAATGTAATAATTAATGCCAACCGAAAGGACCTATATTACAGTAAATCTCGAGAGAAAGTCTTGAGATGTTTCGCAAAAAATATCTTTGAGATATCGATTTCTTCAAGCCCCGACTGCTCTCCTTTGTTCGATAACCCATTCATACTGATCCGCTCCCTCCCACGTTAAGCTTTGGGATCTTGTGTTTTTGTCAAAATCCGGTCTGTTTTTTCTTAGATCTTGAGATGGCCGGAAAGGGTGAAGGCCCCATTAGTATTTCAATTTCTCATTGTATTTCACATTGTGTGTACAAAGTCAGGCTCTTTTGGACAGATTCCCGTGCAAAAGTCGTAACTTTCTTGGAGTTACATTCGTTATTAGATTGAAGATAGGATCTAGTGGGTAAAGAGATATGATTTTATCTTCGCGCATTTTCTTCAGTCACACTTTGTTACATTATGGCAAAAGATTAGAATAATATTTCATCGTTCTAATCTACCTATTATTTGTTGGCTCGAGGCTTAATGAGATCCGTTCGACCTTCAAAATAATTGACACGAATCCCGCTAGAGCAGATGTTACCGCCGAAAAAAGCGAAGGGTCGAGCTTGAGGCTGTTGGCCAAAGTTCCGCTATTCCTAGCCCGGGCCGACATGCTTTTCTCAAGGGTTTAGGGTTTTATTGGGATTCTTTCCTAGGTTGCCTCTCACTTTTGCTTCTTTTCAAGGTCCGGAGGCGGGAGCTTTTGTTGAGTTGTGCATCTATTGGCATCCACATCATCTTTTGGCTCTCGGCGCCAGAACCTGCGCAAAATTTTGCCAGCAACGGGCAAGAATAGACATACTCGGTGGATTTTTTCTGTTGCCTCACACTTTTGCTTTTTTTTGTATACTGGTAAGGATCCAAATTTTGCTTCTTACAGTATATGGGTAAGAACCCAAATTTGGTCCAGCCAAGTTTGTGCAATAGTTTGTTAGTGAGATTCATGATAACCGCTGGTGTTCTTCCTTCTCGCTTCCATTGCTCGTTTTCGGTTTTAAATATACCTTTAGAAATTGATTCTTAGGCATGTTCCGCTTTGCGCAACAGTGAAATGACCTCACGAATTAGAGCTTTACCGTGACGGCAAAGAAATAAAAAGATTACGCCGTAGTGGAACCCATTTGCTATTGTTGCGAAGCCCTACCGAAGTTTCGCATATAGGCATGTTTAATTTTGACACATGTCCAATTGTGATACAGAGCTTCCATTTTCCAAGCTCTTTCAAATACGGCATGTCTAGATAGCGCCAGTAGTGCCTTATGGATTTCAATAAAAGTAAGATTTATCGAGAAGAGTTCTTTATCAACTGTACTTTAACAATTTGTTTTTCATCCGCTTTGACGAAAAGCAAACCATTCGGGCGAGCTCGACCGCATTTAGTCGGCAAATAACCGGGCGGTTGAGCTAAAAAATGGCAAGCTACTACAATGAGATGTCAAGTGCCGGTCAAGTATTAATCTTTTTCCGAAGTTACATATATTCCCCTTTGTTATTCCTTAAGGCTGCTTTCCCCCTTTTTTATGAGCGGCTTTTCTTAAGAGGAGAGGATATATTAGTCCTGGAAATTGGGCTGGCAAATGAATTTTAGAATGATGAAAAACAAAAGCGGAAGATTTAGCTCAACACCGCCATCACCGGAAAGTTTTCAAAGACCACAAGATTTTTAGAATAAGCTAGCCATTTCCCTAAACCGATCGCTTGGATGACACCCTAGTACCATACCAAAATGACCGTGGATATTTAAGAACATTGAAGGGTTTCCACCATCAAAATATCAAGAGCTCGGGACAACAATCTAGAGTTTTCTGCTCTTTGAATTGACAAAGTTGCTCTTTACCCGAGGACATGCAAAGGGTGTGTTTAATCATCTGTGGTATGGCTTTTACTAGAGATACTAGAAAAATGGCGGTCTTCTAGTCAAAAATGAGATTAGAGGGTAGGTTATTATATGGTTCAAATGATTGAGCAGTTGTTCGAGAATGATGGAGAATGATGGAAACTTAGGGAATTATGTTTTACCTTTGTTTTGTGGAAAGTGGCAAAGATATCGATGGTCAAGATGCTTTCAACGGATTACTTCATCTAAATGAGCATTCCCGACTTCTCCGATTTTAGGATATATTGAAATTGGATAGCCTGATCATGCTTTTTAAGGTCTGAGAGGATGCAAAGGGATAGCATAGAACCTAGCTGTTACACACTTATAGCTTTGTCTACTTGCTTGTGCAAGATTGAAAGATATTGAAAGAGGATTTTGGTTTCATATTCACATTAGTAAAATCAAACTTGGCAAAGACATCTCTGTTATCAATGCATTAATGGACATGTATATCAAATGTAGTTGCCTAATGTGAGGCACGGAATGTCTTTAACCAAATCGGCTGTTAGAGACGCTTTTGTCCTACAACTTTTTACTCTGCAGGATATGTTGAAAATGGGTGCAATTTTGAAGCTAAATGCGATGCTACCAACAAATGCAAGATGAATGCTTATCTCCTAGTGCCCTCACATTTGTTTACATCCTATGCGTGATATTCCGCAAATGGGATTTGAGAAGGATATTTACATTGAAATAGTTTGGTTGACATGTATGCCAAATCAGTACTACATTTAGAGAAGCACACAAAGTTTTTGACAAAGTCGTTGTTCCAAAGTGTAGTTTCATGGACAGCAATAATTGGAGGATATGCCAACCGGCCAATGTGATCAATGGCACCTTGCATTGCTTTGAGCAGATGAAACAGAATGGCATATCCCCGCATGTTGTTACATTTATTTGTTGCTTAAAGCTACCGCGGTAGTCGTGGACCATAAATGGGCGTATGATTCATCTTGGATATTGTACAAAAAGGGATCTGGAAGACAACTTTCTACTTGCAATGCTTTGATTGACATGTATTATGCAAAGGTCGAGAAACCTGCGTCAAGATTTTGGGTGCAGGGGTTTGGAGAAGATTGTTCGCTTTAGCAACAACTTGTCGGGCATGTATGCTAAGTGTGGATCTCTTTCCGAAGCCTTGGAGATCTTTGACAAGCTTCCAGCCTCCGAGATGATGTCTCTTGGACACAAATTATGATGGGTTTTGTTGAAGGTGAGTCTATGAAACTGATGATGTCTATATACTTGCCTTCCTTTTGAACTTTGCCAATCATTGTATGTGAGCTTCGGCAATGGATTCACAAGTTCAAGTGGCCGTGAATTTATGTTCAATGTATATGGTTTTGTTCTTGAGGATGTCGGGTTGTTCTTGGAGCATGTCGGTTTTATGTTCCAAAGCAACATGTCCACGTGATCACGATAATTAAAGTTGATGATCTATCTTCTATTTCATGGCAAAGGACAAGGATGATGCAAGAAGCACATGGAAGTTGCAATGTAAATGTATACCGGACTTGACATCCTCTCCACAGCTTTTTGGGGATGAGATACTTCCGATTTTAATGCCTCTCGGGTCTAGGTGGTTATGTTTTTAAGCTTCAATAGCATTTTGTATGGTGTAATAATGGCTATTTAGAAAATAACGCACAAGGTTTTATTACAACAACTCTTGCTTTAAGTGCAGTTCACGGATAACCACCCTCATGCTTTAAGTCCTATTTCAGAACCTATGGAGAGGTGAGGTGGTATGCATCCGCAGGCTTCTTTTACTACGTTGAAATCCATGTCCTAATTCTTTATTTTCTGTGTAATGAACTTCTTTGGCCGAATTTGCAAAGAACTCTAAATCCAAAGATGCTCACAAATCGAAATGATCAAGCTTGATTCCGTGATCATTTTGTATCCAATTCTCAAATCCATGTGCTACTATAACATGTTCTTTATAGTTCAAGCGACCAAGGCTCCATTTTGCAAAATAAAGCTAATTCGTACAAAGTCAATCATTCTTCACATTTGCATTGCTCGTTATTTATGCTTCAAGGCTGACATAACCATGTATTAAACCTTCGAAATCCACGCCCTAATGTGACATGATCGTTGTTTTTCAAGTATCCAAATTCTCTCTTTCTATCTTTGGGCTGCATTTTGCAAGATAGCAAAGGAGTTCTCTTTTGAATGTTATTGTTCAGAAGTTACTGGGATTTTGACATGCTCACTTAAGCTAGAAAGTCACGGTGAGGTCATCATTTCTTCTTGCTTACATTTGTTGAGAGTGTTGAATACCATATTAGAACTGAAAAATTTGCATGTTTGGCCTATATTTTCCACAAGCAATAGATAGTCATGCAACATTTAAGGTTCCGCCCGGTTCCATCCATGATACTAGTGTAGAAACGGTTATTCTAGAGCCGAAGTTTTTTTGTCGGGTTGCGGCATAGATAAGATTGTTATAATGTGTTGACGGTTGGAGGAGAGGACACCACTCGAGAATGAAGCCCATCGATTTTAAACAAATTGATTCATATCTTTGCTTATATAAGATGGGCATCGATTTTAAACAAATTGATGTATATCTTTGCTTTAACAAGATGGGGAGGAGCAAGATCGTTCATGAATATGGATGGCGTGCACTTCATAAAAATGACTTCTTTCTTCTAAGTGAACCCAAGCATTCTTTTGTCAATTAGAGACTTTGAAATTATTTGGCGTATATATATTATGGTATTAAAATCATGGCATTGACTTTAGTTGTTTACCAACCAGTTGTATCCACCCGGTTTATGCAGACCTATGTGAGCGAAGCATTGAGTTGATTTTTGCAGAGGGTGCTCACCTAATTCGAGGTCTTCTTCTCCTTGCAAATTGCACTTTGTATTTGGAAATGTAAGCCAGATGTTGAACCATTAGGCAATGCCATTATACTCTAAATTGCATAAGTGTCACTCTATGGTTTTGTTAAAAGTATAGCCCAAGAAATACTTGAAACTTACACATTATTACTAAATGGAAGTGTCCCTACATCGCCCCTGATGAGTAACAAAATAATAGTACTACGCAGAGAAGTTCCAAGTTAATGTTAGATGTGTTTTATGTAGGGGAAAAAATTATTTGTAGTCAAATTGGAGGTAAAGTTGCTACTCCACAGGGGATGGAGCTCTAGTTGCAACTGTTCCTATTTGTAGTCAAATTGGAGGTAAAGTTGCTATTCCACAGGGGATGGAGCTCATGATGTTACATCTAGGTCATATGATAGCCATATCCCGTGAAGATGACCGAAAGTTCAATATTAAATTATGTTGTATAAGAGCTAAAGTATATTATTCACAGATTCATTGTATTACATCCATGTGTTCATTACAATTCAAAATAATGCTTGGATCACAATGCAGGAAAGTTATTAAAAGCTATTTTTGCTCATCACAAACAATAACATAATGATCTATAGGCACATAGTGTTTATGCAACTCAAATCTCGAAAGTATCATTAAATAACAGCGAGCAGCCACACTTTTAGTTTGATGTATGTGTTCTCAATGCTATGCTTTTGCAACTTAGACCTCCCAATATTGATAGTTTATCCATTGGAACAGATTATCCAAACAAAGCAGTATCTTTTGCTCAAATTAGACTTTAGAAGAGCCTATGACTCAATAACATGGCCCTTCTTAAAGAAAGCCTTGGTACACATAGGGATCCACCAGACTTTAATAGACAAAATTATGGGCTTTTAATAATCTTGCCTCTTCCGGCTGATTTTTAAATGGTTCCCCTAGCAAATTCTTCCCTATAAGAAGAGGGGTCAGACAAGGATGCCCCTTAGCCCCATATTTTTTCTTTGTGTAGCTGAAATGCTCACAAGAGTTGTACAAAGGCCTACAACAGCAGTGGTCTGATTCAGGGGAATTCAAATGCCGTGGTCCTGATAAGCGACTCACTATAATGCAATTATCTGATGACACTTTCATTCTCTTGAAAGCCAATCAAAATAGCTTCAATATTCTCTTTGGATAGCATACAGAATTTTGCCTCCTCTCTCTGAGTTCACCTTAACCTTAACAAATGCAAGATCTTATGGGAAAACCCAATCGACACTATAGACACTTGGGGGATCAAAGTTAATCCTCCCAACCAAGCTATTACCCTACTTGGCCTCCCTTTTAGCCATTAATCTTCCTAACAAGGAAGTATGGAGACCTATTGTCACCTAATCGAAAAGAAGCTTTTGTCTCTATCTCCCAATCTTTCCTTTCTTCGGAAGAGTCCTTATAGCTAATGTAGTGTTGGTAAGCACTCATGTTTATTTTTCCTCCGCTCTCATTGCTAACAAGGAAACATATAATGACATTGAAAGATGTCTAAGAGAGTACATTTGGAAAGGCATGCACTTTATTAGATGGGAGGAAATTACTCATAGTAAAAGGAGGGAGGATTGGGCTTGAAAATCTTGCGTGGCTAATGTCAAGCCTTGGGAGCCAAATATGTTTGGAAGGCGATAAATGGATGGAACTCCCCAGCCATGGAATTCATTAGATATTGGTTGCAGATTAGTAGACCTTTAGGGATGAAGAAATATGCTCACCATCTCCCCGACTCCATTTATTATCGGTTTAAGTGTGCTCCCAACACATCCCCTTTGATGAGAAAAATTTTTGAGGCCTGGAACCTAGTAGCAGAAGGATTTGATCACAAGGAGATTGGTTTTGATAGTGCTAATTTCTCCCTTTTCTGGTCACCTATCTTTGCTAAAGAGAATGATGTCTGTTGGGCCCTCAAACATCCTCCGATATGGAAGAAGTGGAAAGGATTTGGTTTAACTCGTTACAACATTTGTGGGCGGGAGACAAATGGTGCGTTGGGGAGCATATAAAGCAGATGGTGAATGGTAAGAAAATAGATAAAATGATCTTTGACAGCATCATGAGTGTGGCCAGCACTCAAAAGGAGTGTCAAAGTCCTAAAAGCCCAGACTGGCACATTATGAACTCTGATCAGTACAAGGTAGCTCTTGGATACAAGGTCTTAGCCCCAACTAAATCCTCCACTCAAGCTGCAAGGTGGCAAGTTCCCAACAAACATCTCTTGAGAATATTGAGGAATAATTGGAAATCTTATGCTCAGCCTAAAATGCAGGTGTTTATCTCGAGATGCATCCATAATGCCCTTCCCCTCCAACAAATAATATGTTTTAAAAGGTGTAAGGAGCTACAAGAAAACCCCAAGTGTAAACTTTGTGGGGACAATTCGGAAACGATAAGGCATATGTTCGATTGTCCAAAGATCAGGGAATTCTGGAGATGGATTGATGAGTACCTAAGGTCAAAAGGTCACAATTTGGGCAACTGGGCCAACATCATGGATCTCCTTAAGGGATCAAATAGATTCCTAAATACTATCAGACAAACTGCCCTATGGATAATATGGAAACACAGGAATAGGGTTAATTACTCGAATCGAAGGGTGGATGTGCCCTGGATGAAAGTAGCCTTTCAAATTGAGATATCCAAGATTGCCATGGCACACAAAAATTGCAAACAGGATAAATATGATACTGCTTGGCTGTCAATAGGGAATTTTGTTGGCTTGCACAATATTTTTGTTTGTACTGACATGCTTATATCTAATGATCATTTTATGATTTTCAGAGCTGCTGATTGCCCTTACGACGAGGATGAACGTAAGCCAAACCTCCCCGATCACGTCCAATTATGCAAAGCCCCACGTAAATCTTCAATAACCAAATGACTCGGGCTCTTTCCCCTACTATTGACCAAGATCGGAAAAGCTCAAACCCTTCTTGCTAAACGGTTTATCGGGGCTCATATGCGGGATGCCGATTCTTATTACGTTATGAGAGACCGCTAAGCGATGACCGATTCTCCTTTTTAGGGATATGTTTTACCACCATAAAGCCCCTGCAGTAGATGCTCATGGAGAGGCCATTATCCTTTTCTCAAAACAGCTCCTCTCTGGTTCTTTGCCTTCCCACCGAATGGAATGACATTGGATGGCGAGATGGATCCGATGGCCTCGGATTTGGTGATCATTGACGAGGAGGAACTGGGCTCGGACTTAGATTTTTCTGGTTCAAGATCTTCCACTGCCCGATTTTGGTTGGGACTTGCCCGATCACAATTTGGTTTTATGCAGGTTTGTTTGTATAGAGGACTTCGGGTCCCAATTTTGTCTTTTATGTTTTGTGTGCTAAAGGCACCTTTTTGTGAACCCTCGTGGTTCCTGGAAATCTGATGTAACTCTTTCATGAGTAATATAAATCTTCCTTTTTCAAAAAAAAAAAAAAAAAAAAAAAAAAAAAAAAAAATATTGATAGTTTGGAAGATATAAAGGAATCCTACAGGGATGTGAGAGAATAGGGTTGGGAAATTTTTTACATTTAAAACTTTTAGAGCAGCGTTGACTAGCACATACAAAAAAATGAAGCATAGATGACCACGATTTCATCAATTCAAATGCCAAACCCATACACACAATTTTATCAATTCAAATGCTAAAGCAGAAATTGGTCTTTTTTGCTCTTATGTTGACATTCATGTAGAAAGCTATCTATAATGGAAGCTAGATACTTATGTCAATAGTACATGGGATGAGGCCTACCATATCCGGATAAGCAACAACAAAATCAATCGCCCTTGGGCAGAGTGCAATTTTCAAACACGAAATTTTACCTAGCAAAATTGTAACTTGGAGATGTCGTTCAGATTTCCAATGATTGGAAAAGAAATTTTAGATTTCATTTTGTGGTTGGTTATGGTATTTTTTTTTTTTTCCTTATATTTATTTCTTAACCAAAATAATATCCCCATAAATAATCTGAAGCTTCATTGAATGGCTATTGGGCAAAGAGTTTAGCTTAAAAACTTCATGACTTTGGGATATATGCATATTGTCCTTTGTGCTATTCTTAGTCTTGGATTTTGCTCCCGGATGTTCATAAACCACGTTGGAAACAAGCTTTTCAAAGATGGCACTTTGCGTAGCATTGGATCATTTTATTTTGTTGATGAAAAAGTTCTAATAAACAATTGTGAGCTTATGGTCGCTAGAAGTTTTAATAAACAATGGTGAGCTTTGCCCCTACAAGAACCAATTGATGGCTATTCACCTAAAGTTAGGATTCAAGATAGTGGGGATTTTTGATGGAGATACACTCCATGTATTTGTTCCATAATCGGTGAAAACTAGGGCAAGAGTATCGAGTTATTATGGATTGTGAAACAAGCTTTCGACATGGCACTTCCAATGAAATTGAACCATTCATATTACGTGGATGAAGAAGTTCTAATAAATAGTGGTGGACTTCTGACTACTAGAAGTTCTAATAAACAATGGTGAGCTTCATCTAATGGCTATCAGTCAAGGGATTTGGCTTAAAACATCATGATTTTGGGTTAGATGGATACTTCCATTTGTGTAACAGGACAATTGAGAGGGTAAAAATCTCAAACAAGATGCACATTAAAGACATTAATAGGTCATCATATAAATTAAGCGATATGATACTTGAATTTAACTTGAGCAAACGAAACTTTGGGATTTACCTATGACATATGATAAGAGAGACTACTGTACGAAACTATATGGCAATGTCGACCGATTCAGCTTCCACTACGAGTTCTTCTTCCACTGTGAAGTCACCCATTGATAGTACAAAGACTTGTATATATATATATATATACAAGTTTTTGTACTATCAATGGGTCTATGAGAAATGGTTTACTAAGATGGGAGAGTAAAATTCGAGCTTAAAAAGTTCAGCATCTAAAGTTGAGTGTCAAGAATTAAGTTAGAAAAACTCCGACTGGAAGTTGAATCAGTCGATATTGCCATATAATCTCATAACATATAGTCATAGGTAAATTCCAAATTTTGTTTTGCTCAAATCGAATTCAAATATAATAATCCATTAATTTATTGACATCATATGGTGAAGCAATAACGTCTTTAATACGCACCTTGTTTGAGATTTTTACATTCTCAATTGTCCTATAAGACAAATGGAAGTATCCATCTAATCCAAAGTCATGATGTTCTAAGATAAATCCCTTGCCTAGTGGCCATTAGATGAAGCACACCATTGTTTATTAGAATTTCTAGCAGTCAGAAGTTCAACACTATTTATTAGAACTTCTTCATTCACAGAATAAGAATGATTCAATGCCAGTGGAAGTGCCATGCTAAAAGCTTGTTTTTCAATCCATAATGCTCCTCCTTTTGGAATCTTCAAATTGTTGGAATTGATAAATTTCTTGCACTCCACATCAATATTTGAGACATTGTTGAAACTTATCATTCCACATTTAATATTTTGCTAGATTAAATGTAGCTCCAGATATTTTTTTTCTCGATAGTAAATTCCATGATACATGGTCCCATCTGGCAACCACTAAATTGAAGGCAATAACTCTGATACTTTTGCTCTAGCTTTCACTGATTGTGGAAGAAATACATGGAGTGTATCTCCATCAAAATACTACTAAATGGAGATCACATTAAGAGGTTCATTCTTTGTTGCCTTTCTTTCTTGAGTCTTAATGTTAGATGCAATCAGAGAGAATCTTTGTGAATGGAAGGCATCACATTTATTAAATGTAATATCACTATTACAGAGTTCTCGGTGAAGATTTTATCAAGAAAGTTGAATGTTGAAGTTAGCTTAGGGAGCAAGGTCAAGTCGAAAAGCGAAGCTAAACTAAAACAATCGACCTAAATGAATAAGTCAAAGTCAAACCTTTCATCAAAGATTGATTTGTAGAGCATTGAAATCACATCATACCAACACTACGGTCTGGAGACTCAAGTGTACAACGTAAAGAATAATTTGACAACTTGGTGAGTGTCAAGCGGACAACCATAAAAACTTATCTACCAAAGTCGAGTTTTGATAGCTCGACTTTGATGCTGTTTAAAGTTGAATGTCGATAATTAAGTTAGAAGTCAATATCATAGTGGAAGTTGGATATGTTAACATTGCCATATAGCTCCATATAATTTCATAATTGTCTCGGTAGAGGTGGGAAACCCGTGGATCTGGAACCTGTGGACTTCAAATCACTATCACGTCCAACATTCAATAATGTGAGCTTCTTTAGTAACAAATTTATGTCAATTTGAACATGTAAGATTTGAACGCAAGATTCATGAATGAGAAAGACACTATGGGTTTGTTACCTTGGCACAAGCTTGATTCAACTTGTTGCCATCTAAAAAGCAAGGCGCCCGCAAAATAAGATCGGTTAGAGGGGATTAAAAAAATATGTTTAAAACCAACCGAAAATCTGCAAGAACTCTTGAGTTTTACAGATTACCAAAGTACACATAAGTCCTCTAAAATCAAAGAGGCACTTCTGTCATTGGCTGCATCACCATCTCAAAATTTCAGTATATTTTTTCGCATTCTGTGTTCTACACTACTGCAATACTTGCGCTCGGTCCAATACATTACGTACATACTCCATCAAGAATTACATGTTGACATAGATATGCTTTGTGTTGTCAATGCATTTAATAAGCACATAAGTTAAAGCCCACAATGGAGGAACTTCAACTCACAACATACTCCATAAAAAATTAGATGTTGACATAGATATGCTTTGTGTTGTCAATGCATTTAATAAGCACATAAGTTAAAGCCCACAAGCGAGGAACTCACAGTGTTGACATATGCTTTATTATGTGAGAACACACATTGAAGCCCACATGCAAGAAACTTCAATTGGCTGGCAGGGCATTTAAATCATCATGGGTAGAAGTCATGGCTAGGATACATGCCAATAAATCACCTAAACAAAAAGAGCTTTGTAGAAGAAACTTACGAAATAAATATCACCTCAATCAAAAGGTTAAACGTTAATAAAATTCCAATTTTTTTCTCGCTTCTGTAAATAAGCACTTGCACTAGATTTCTTGGGAAAGTTGGTATACAGACATAATGCCACCATTTATCAGTTTTGCCAGTCATTTATGAGGCCTCAAGTATGGTGTCACATTATACAATACTCACAATTTTAAATCGTTATTTAATTCCTGCTCTAAGGAAGCAGTTTCAGTGAGGGCCCCTGCTTTTATAGTCTCGGAAGATGTGCATTTTACATACTCCCGCTACAATATATTTTTGTTAGAAACCTCCACAATGCAAAGAGCATACAAAAATGCAGTAGCATAAAATGTTCAAATTATGTGTTTCTAATTTTTCCTAAAAATGAACACATCAAATTTCACTGTTCTGTGCAATCAACTAAACTTTGGGTATGTTGCATACAATCTTTCCCATACAATCTTTCCTTTTTTTCAATTTATCTATCTGTCTAATTGCAAGCCCTTTATAAGTTAAACAATAAGCCACACCTGCATGGGTCCTTTACCAACATTTTTGCACCAATTAGCTGTAACATCTTAAACTCATCGGATCTGCTGCTTGGATTTACCAGCAACCGCTGCTCTTAAATCTGGGGAAAAAGGAACTTGAAGATTCTACAGGATGCAAGTAAGTCTTTCAGCCAAGCATCCGCATCAAGGATCATATCGCACACTAAAGGAAAGTCAAACCTCATTAGCAAAACCTACAATTAAACACGGTTTCAATGTAAGTTGCTAATGATTATAATAAACCAAGCATATGCAACAAAAGATATTAATAAGCATTTGTACATTCCAAATCGTTCTTTAACATCCTTCTTTGTAACCCATAACTTACGAAGCCAATCCGCATAAGTCCGACACCGCTCAAATATCCCTTTTCACCGGTGGTGGTAGATAGAAAATGATCCGGGTGGTCTTTGAGGTGTTACTTTAAGTTTTCTATTGCAAAGTTAGCTTTGTGTGACAAAATCATTATCATGTTTGCTTTTTCGACCCTTCCTCCAAGTAAAGCCCGGAGAACCCGCCGCAACCTTGGCCTCATCCAAGGGCCATATCAAGGCACACCAGTTCTAAATTTCTGCAATTTACAAAGTTTTCAGTTCTTGCAGCGGTTTCATCAATGTGCCACCAGCCACTAGGGACAAATATTCTTTCCCCGCATAACCGTGTACACTCCAAAGGCGGTGCTCTTCCCCAAGAAAAGGTAAATATCCATCCACAAGCGTGAAAAGAAAGCGTAAACGGATTACTTTTCTCTGGCTTCACTATGTTAATAGGCTTGCCTACGAAGAGAAGTAGGACCATCAATATCCACATCACCATCTTCTTCGTCAACATATACAGTTACTCCGGTGCAACTCTTCCCGGCGGATAAAATGCCCATTTATAAGGGAAAGCAAATAGCGGTTAAATTACCGGCGCATTATGCTTCACATAAAAACCTCTTTTTAACATAAGCCTTTGCAAGTCCATTTAACATTATTTGCATTTATGCACTAAGCAATAAATTTTTAAACTTTTCTTAAAACACCAAGTTAAAATTCATGTTTTAATCGCTCCAAAAAACGTTTTTATCCGGCCAGATAAAGTCCTGACATTTTACATTATCAGTTTACTTAAACTAGTGGGAAATACTAGCTCCCTTTAGTGCAAATCTAGAGCCAATCAAACTGCCAGCAATCTAGACATGTCCGACATGTCCTGCAATCTAACAGAGCCAATCAAACTGCCAGCATAAACCTTGTGGGTTGCCCAAATGCTCTGCTGCCACAAATGGAAATGCCCTGGTGCTCCAAATCGAAATGCCTTAATGCCAATATTTGTGAAAAACAGAAGCTAGAGAAATAAAGGAGAGGCGCCCACCATTGTGCAGATTGCGCCATTCTTAAAGAATCGGTGTTCATGGTCTTCCAGCCAATTCCATAACCTGCAATCCCAAATCCAATGGTCCGTTATTGCATTGAACCAGTCTATATTTTATCGAAAGGTGGTTGCATTGTCATTCATTGATTACCTTGCATTAAAATGTCATATGTTCAAAGGCTGCTTTTTCAGCATTACCCCTGCAAAATAAAGAAATGATAGGCTCAGATAAAGAAATTTAAGCTGGAAAGAAATGCAAAGAGTTATATTAGATATGCTTCCTCCAACTATCACAATATTAAAGTTTTAAAGCCTTGAAAAATCTTTAGTTGATCCGTCGAACAAAAAACTGGATCCTTTTTGCATCCATTGAGTCTTTCACTGCGGAGTCTAGCACTAAAACATTTTGGATTTCTAATTAGAATATTTAGATATCTAAAGCTTTGAAAGCCCGCAAACATGATGAGCAAACCAACCACCCTATAAATTTGAGTCCAACTCTTTGTAGAACAAATAACACAACATGCTTAGGCATTTAAAAGATGCTAAAACAATACCGCAAAAAGATCCGCCTTGTTGTTGTTGGTGTTTACAATAGAAAGATTGCCACATCTCTTGTGATTTTTTAATCTCCTTATCCGCACTTAAGAACATGGAGGGCTGAAAGAACCATTAAAATAATCAAAGAGATGTAGATCGGCCTTGTTCTTGAGCAGAGGAGAAAACGGGATCTGAACCTTAAAGGGTTGGTTTAAATCAATCACGCTTCCAGCTCGAGGAATAGCCTAAAAATCGTAACTCTTCAAACATCCGGGCAAGCAAAATAAAGCGACTCCACCACGGCGTTCGGTCTACCAGCTCCAATCTGGTGCACAAAATGAAAACACGAATTCGAAGTTAGGCATTCTACTCGGCAATGTTGCAGTACTCCAAATAACCTAGTCATAAGTGCATAGGATGCAAATCCGCAAGTTCGCCACGATTGGTTTTAGAAAACACCTCTTGAAGGTCTCGCACTTCTGCTCAAAAAAAGCGCATTATTACGTTTTAGCATGAGATTGTGAGTTGCAGACCCTAAATAGCTATAATGATGAAAAAGTAAAAAGCATAACCATCCACCTTATTTCTTACCCTTCTTGTAGGCGTGGTGAACCATTGCAATTGTATGGATCCAATACTTACGCCAACTAGTAGGCACATGTGCCCTACGACCTAGTCTAAACAACATTTTGAGTTCATGTTCTCATGCGCCTTCCTTTCTAATAGGTTCAAACCATCAAAACTTAACATACAATCGATGACCTACCATCTCTATACTAAGATCTCTACCCTAAAGCTACAAATTGGTTTAATACCTGCATTTTGCTAAGCCAACAACGTGTCAAGACAATAAAATTGTCACAAAAATGTCTGGTTTGTTAAGATATGGAAGTGATGGATTCAGAACCTCATCACAACTCGCACCATTGCAAGTAGAAAGGGACTCAACGCCATTATCCCAAAGCAGTGCTAGAAAAATTTTGTTGAGAATGGCTATATCGACCATAAAAGAGCTTATGAAGGCATGAGGCTGCATGTATTTGTTGTAAACAAAGAGGAACTAGCGTGGCAACAACATAAATCTACGTAAGTCTGATCTAAATAAATGGAGAAAAATGTGCCATAATGAAATGCATTTAGATTTAGATTTGGACATGAACTTGTGCAACAAAAGTTACCAACAACTTCAAAGGTATCACGGATTATGGCAAATATGGAGAAAATCTGAAAATCAATGTGCAGGCCGAAATCTACATTTGCATAATCAAATTTCAAACTGTACTTGAGCCGCTTTTGCCAAGAACTAGCTTGTAGAACTCCGTGGGCACTTCATAATGTTGAGAATGGCCGAATCGGGAAGAATTGCAATAGGCATTTGTTTAAGCCCTACAAAGAATAAGAAGCTCCCGACGGAACCATTTGTCTTATGACCATTTGTCTTATGACAGATTGATCTTAGTTAATTGAATCGTAAAATGCAAATATAGGGCTGTCGGGACGATTCCTAGAAAGCAGAGAGGCCATATTTCCACTTGTGGTATATAATTAAAATAGCTCAGCCGCCCGGTTTGGTGTTAGTCGGTGCCGATTAGACATTCTATGTGTTGAAAACCTTCATCACAGTCAGGCGAAAAGATTAATCGATTCGAGAATCCTATGCTTCATTGCATTCCGGAAGAGGTTGCCATTGGCCACGGCTATGGTTTTCTGAAAGAAAAGGGAAAAAGCCATACATGCCATGCACTCGTTGTGGGCCGCTTCTGAATCGAAAGCCCCCTGCTCGAATCGGTTGTGGGCCGCCATCCCCTGATTCTGCCGTGAAAACAAATGCAATAAGAATAGACGAAAGGAAAACAAATTCGCGAGAAAATACGCTAAGATTGCCCCCACTTGGGTCACATTAATTGTCAATCACACCTCACAAAATATGCAATTAATGTTGACATCTACCCACCAATCGGACGAGATTAAGTATTTAAATCCGACGCCCCACAACGAAGCCCACAACAAAAGGGCATTTCATATTTAATAACCCCTTTTTTTTTTTTTTTGAAGAAGGAAAATGCCCTAATTTCAAGGATGGGACGGTCCCGATAAAATGCCCCAATTGAATCCCTAGATCTAACGGGCCACATCAAAAGCCCCAAATAAAAGGGGCTACTTGGGGTTGATTGAAGTGTCACCATTTCGACCGGTCCATCCCGGAGATGGGCCGAGATCAAGTTTTACCAAAGAATTTCCTTGCACCTTCCTTAACCTTTAAAATCAAGGGCCACGATTTTCGGCGTGTCCCGTCGGCCGCCCGGGGATGGGGTGCATGCCCCATGCATGCCCCATGCATGCCCCCATCAAATCCAAATCGGCTATTGTGGCGACACCTCAAAAAAAATCAGCGGCCGGGGAATAATCTCTACCTACTTTCACCCCCCCATAGGACCCATAATATAATTGTATATATATAATAGATAATATATATATATATATATATATATATATATATATATATATATATATATATATATATATATATATATATATATATATATATATATATATATATATATATATATATACAAGTTTTTGTACTATCAATGGGATAAAATAAAATGGAATGAAACGAAACGAAAATGTATAGATCTCCTAAGATAAGATTACACTACAACAATGAAAATCAAGCAAGAAGTTAAAATCCACACGCGAACTGATAGTTTTGCATTTACCAAGAATGTTAGAAATCAAAGACTGCATCCTATTGGGTACAGAGAAATAAAAAAAAAATCAAGCTAAATTTAGATTAAACTATTTCCACATTGGGCATACATATCGATAACGACATTCTGAATAAGGACGTATGATTTAGATCCACAATTTAAAACAATAGTATGGATGCATGTGTAATGCATGAATATTACATGCCGCTTGGAAAGGTGGCCTCGTCTTGCTTATATTGTGTTTATTCCAATTTACCATGTTGTGCACATGATGCAATTTTGGCATTCCAAAGAATGACATTTTTCTGGGGACAACTCATTTGTCTTTCCAAGCTAGCCATGTCGTGCCTAGCCTGAACGCAATGCAATGCAAGTAAATTACATTAGACTTGCATGTAAACTATATTGCCTTCTTGGCATTTGCTCAAAAAGTTGAAAGGGGTTATTGATCTTTCTCAGTTTAGCAAAACCCAATAGCATTACATTTTGTGTAAGCTTATGTGTTGTGGCCGATGTAAAAATCAACGGTTGAAATTCTAAAGTAACCTTTTAGCATTTGGTAGATGGCCTCTAGCTTGCAAATGTGTGTGTTGGTGATGAGGATCTTGCTTTGGTTGGATCAATATGATTGTAACTTTGTTTCGACATTAGTATTACTAATGAGAACTTAAGTTTATTAAACTTAATGAAAGGTCAAAACATTTTTACAAAGGCATAATGCAGACAATTTAAAGCTTATGTTAGTTTTCAAAGCTTATGTTAGTTTTCACATGTTAAAACTCAAGCATGATATGAGAATATCACTCTTTTAGCGTTATAAGGAGCACAAAATAAGAAACCTATCATTTTTGGTCAATTCTTGCAAATATATCATGAAAGGGTTTCTCCTTTCAACCAAGGAGTTACAATTCTTCTACTTATTAAGTTAATTTGAATCTTGTTCTCCCGTAGTGCCTGCAAACATGTCAACTATGCCACCCTCATAATTTTGATCATTCGGAATTGAGAATGTTCTACATGTCATCATATGCTAAGTGTCATGCATGTATCCTGATTACATCGTAACATAGCAAGAATGCACCAAGAAACCACAATCCAAAAGAAATGTTGATAACACATCTTTGTCATAATATTTATATACTTTGGCCTATGATAATTTCCAACAACAATCTTTGCTATCAATTTTCCATCCTTTTAAGCTAGAAAAATCAGAAATCACATGTGTTTTGAGCTAGATGGTTATCTTTTTTGAGCTAGCTGGTTCTGCAAGGGTGGTTTTGCAAGTAAGAACCACCGAAACACCATCAGGCATTGCATCCACCAAATTTAGAAGACAAAAAAAAAAAACCAAACAAACAACGAGAATACCTTGGTTTTGTGAAAGACTACGCATTAACATGTTAAGCCCAAAACATGGGCTTTCATTCCATTATCTCTTGGTGTGTATAAAACTTCAAACGCTGATGCGCCACTAACATAGGGATGATTTCCTTCTATTGCAAAAAAACCAAAGCATTAAGATCATGGCCATGCACTTGAGGCCTCGTGGTATTTCCTTTTCTCCCAAGGAAATGGTGATGGTGGTCATAATGTGTTTTAAAATAGCTGCTCATCCAATGGAGGCCCTGCTCACTTTTTCCAGCTAAACATGTCATTAGCAGCAAAATTATACTCCCAACAACTTACTTCTCTTTATCTTTCCTAGGTTAAGTGGAGCTAGAGCAAGAATGGCATGTGAAGTCCACCTGTTCCAAACAGTTGGTTTTATATAAAACTAGCACAATAAGCGTGATAATCTCAAAGTTCTTCAAGGATGTTGGATTTTGTGCACTGGTTGGAGATAGAGGAGATGCAAGCAACATTGGTATCCCATGAAACTTCCAAATATTGACATCTTAGTGGCCCTGCTAAAAGCCCCCGTTTTATTTACACTTTGAGCCCTAATGGCATCTGTTTCTGTTTGCCTAAGCAACAGCCACCACTGCACTATATAAAGGCAAAACAGACTCCATACAAAATAAAGCCCTGAAATTGTAAGAGATCATTATAAACCAAATGCAATCACCTAATGGGAATAAGTCCATCCATATTACCATCTCGACGGCGGAGCGGGGCCAAAGCAAGAAATGTTGACAACTCCAGTCCGAGATGCCTGACCTCCTTTTGCAGGTGCAGAGCAAGAAAACATGGGTTCTTTCTTGCAGGTCCTTTCTGACAGGACAAACAGCGACTCTTCTGCATGCAGCTCCAAACATGCCCATCCTTGGATTTAGGGTTTACCTGAATTGCATTTGTAAAGCATTAATAAAAGTAATTCAACTAGACAAACCTAGCTCCGTTTTGAAAAGTGGTTCACAGCAGCAGCGAGTAAAAATTTGCAAGGGCATGGACATGTTGATGTGTTCTTTGTCCGTGACTAGTTTTGACAGAACTACTCAAATGCATAAACGCCACTTTGAATCTGCAAGCTATCAGTCCAAAATCTTAAGGCCATAAAAAAAATATAGAAAGTTTGAGCCATCCTGTAGTATTTTGACCCACAAAATTGACGGAATACATACAACAAACTAAAAGTTATGCATTGACAGAGTTGTAAAAGCCTCATTTGGAAAAAAACCCTTGAAAAATAGTATCAATGCCTTGGTTTTTGAGCAATCTTGGATGAAAAAGCTTGAATTAGGGATGTGTGCAATCAAATCCACTGTACTAAAAGCTTGATTCAGGGAAAAGATCCACGAAAAGTAAGATTGCAGCAGTCACATGTCACATATGGCAAATAGCAAACAGAGTTATCATGCTTGGCTTTAAAAAGGCAAAAGGCTGAGAAATGTTCAAGACGACAGGACCAACACTTGAGTAAAAACAAAGAGCTGAAAACATAAGCTGGTTTGGACAATAGCTAGAAGGAATAGTAAGCATTAAGACTAAGTAGTAATTGCAATGCAAGCAGCCCAGAGTTGTGACAGAAAATAGAAGGTTAAAGAGCTAACATATGCAACACTCACATGTCAGCAAAACTGAAAGATGAATTCATAAGGTACTTATAGCTGTAATCAAAATTAAATAGCGGAACACACCAGCAAATTGAGATTGAAATTAGATGGGGGACAATAGGAATATGCTTCCATGTCAAGCATGGGACCTGTCACATACGTATCAGACATGAATTCATAAGGTACTTGTAGCTGTAATCAAAATTAAATAGCGGAACACACCTGCAAATTGAGATTGAAATTAGATGGGGGACAATAGGAATATGCTTCCATGTCAAGCATGGGATCTGTCACATACGTGTCGACAAAGAACACAAAGAATCCATTGGACGGATCGAAAGGGGGCTCAAGTGAGTAGCCTTCTCCGCAAGATCTACCATGTTCATATTCCCCAAATTTTACCCCGCAAGCATTGTGTCGGTTGGGGTTATAATTAAATGGTGCCAAAGCACCCAAACAAATGTAAGGCCAAAACAAATATGGCAAATACACTAAGGGGAATGTGTTGTTTCATACTGCGAACACAGCATTGAAATACCATGGCATATTTAATAAAACCTGCTTCATTACATGATGATCCATTAGAATCAATCAAAGAAAAACATCTGCAATAAAAACAGAGCATATATTGCATATCCAGCCCGAAAACACGGATAAAAGCCCTTCGACCTTTTCTGCAGCCATCCAGTCGTCTGCCTATTTAGCTCAGAAACATTCTTGCAAGCAAAAAAGGCAAGTAAAAATTCCTGTGTGTTTGACGGCATCGTAAATAGCATACATAGAGTGCTGCCACTTAAATATAGCCCATGTCCTTGTTCTTAAGCCTAGACAATTGTCTCAGTCAAGCAAGTCAACCAGTAGCATCTATACCATGGCTATGAATGACATTCGACCAGACATATGTGGTGCTGACACAAAAACTTGAAGCACCCATCAGAAAGAATCTCCTCTTGGAGCTTAGGACAAATCTGTTAACGGGTTCTTTTCCAGCAGATATACAAAACTGCACCCAGCTCATTCGTTTGTCCCTCTCTGAAAATCAAATTGTTTCTTTGCCAGGCGATCTTGGGCAGCTCAAGTCCCTCCAACATCTGCTTCTAGGTGGAAACAACATCTCTGCTTTGCCTTCACAGCTAGGTAACTGCAAAGGCCTTCTTTTGCTTTGCTTGTAAATTCCAATCAGTTCTCAGGAATGATCCCAGAAGTTATTGGTCAGTTTCGAGATTGTTTACGAATCATGGCGTATGTGGTGCAAATATAAAAATTTAAAGGACAAACTCTTCTCTGTTCTTCAAGTGCACGAGAATGGAAAAACAAAGACACCATTTTGACCGAGAACTCCACAAAACACGTGCATTGCCTCCTTTTTGCAAACTTGACATCATCATACTTTCGAAATTGTTGGTTTTAGTTTGATCCATCAACACTTGGACTTGGCTAGTTGCCTTAAGGATTGAATGAAGAATCCCTGATGATTCGAGCTCTGTTGTTCCCAGCTTCAACCCATATGTTGCCGGATTATACCTTGCTAAATATTATAATTTTGCTAGACTATACTCTAATCTAAATTTGATATGTTGTCGATATGCCGGTAAGCCAACTTTTCATCCCATGATTGGAGCATAACGAGGAGATCGACTTAGAGCATATCCTTTTGTCTAGAGTTTGTAGAATTCATTCCAAGCTATTCCTTGGTTTTTCCACTTCAAGTCGCATGGCAAGAGCTGCTTTGCATTGGTTATTCAAAGCGTTTCTCTGTCTCTCTAATGAGGGAGTAATCAGGTTTGCATATCACGGATCAACTTCCCACCAGACATTTCATGGGTTTTAGAAGCTCCGCCGGCAAATGTGAAGCAATTACGTGCTTAGAAAAACTTACCCTTAGGAAAAATGAAGAGGACTCTTAGGATAGAAACCAACCTCTTCAAGCTTGTAAGCCCCATTATTTTCATTCATCTAGGCAATGAATGTTGTCAAGAACCACCCGCTTCAAGCTTGTAAGCCCCATTACTTTCGTTCATCTAGTGCAATGAATGTGTCAATGGCAAACCACATTTGCACTATAAACGTAAATAATAATATTGATCACAACACTTTGAATGGATTTTACTACAATGAGATAAAGATTACACAGAAAGGCAACGTCTTTGTTTGCCCTTATTATTTTCTTGCATATGATACACTTGAATCAAATCATTCATGTTTTCCCTTTGGTATTTATGTAAGGCTGAAGAATATACATAGAAGGAATCACCTTTCTCATTTATGAGATAATATCAACAAATGTCCATAAATTATGTTGATAAATGTTTTTTGCACTCAAACTCTTGCATGCCGAGCTTGTCTTGAGCCAAAATAGCGTCTTTGTTCACTATTTTCTAATAGGTTCCTTCCAAACCAAGCGGTGTATGTCGGATGCAACTCGAGAAGAACACCTTCAAGAATAGCAAAACAACGTGAATCCAAAGATGCATTTCAAGGAATAACAACTAGAAGGTTCAACTTCTCAATTTACAATATTACTAGGCATGTCCCGAATAGGGGCCTTCTTACTTTTTGTTAGTCTTTACCGCGACCATGCAAAAATTTCCTTTTGCTGCAAAATGTACAAATCACATTTTAAACATTGAAGTTGGAGTCACATTTAAACATTCGGTTGGAGACCGCTTTGCCATTTATTAAGGTTAAGACGATTCGACCGCTTATCGCTTATCCATGTATACATAGACCATTTTCCAGTTTAAATCACCCGAAAAGCATACAGGTTTTGTAAGAAATATGAACTTGGACATGTAGAAATTGCGAGTAAGTTTACCTCTCTTTGAACGCTTTTAAGAAACTCACAACCCCTTGCAAGCAATTCCTCGTATAGTACTACCGCCGTTTGTCTTCGATGCCGGCTCCCCACTAAATCCACTAGAGCTATTTGGTGCTATTGCCTTCAATCGCATTACGTAAATAGATCTTGATATAAGTTGCATTCAACTTTCCACTTCTCGGGGTCCACATAAAGGTAGCCAGCTAGAGTCTTTGATAACATGAACCTTATCAAGTTTTGCAATAAAGAAGTGGGTTCTTGAAGTTTTGCAAATGATTTGTTACGCAAGACAATCTATGAAAAGTTGCTTATGCATAATAAGAAACAAATGGAAATGGAAAGCAAATGTTATAAATCAAAGCAAATCATGTGCTTAACTTTACGTAGTAGTGCTTCTTGTTTGCACAGGCTGTCCAAGGAGGCAATCATACTTCTATTAACTGTTACGGCTCACATCCAAACAAGATAACCGCAAGTACAAAACCTACATCGGTTTCATTTGCGGAAACGAAGCCTCACTTGTCCTATCTATGTCAATCATGCACTAGGAGGATCGACACTCTTATCATTGTGTTATAACAAGCACAAAGCATTTATACACGAGATCTTTCTCTGTATGCAAAACAATGCCAAATTTAAGAAGCATCTTTGTCAAGGCAAGTGAAATGGACACCAAAAGAACAAACGGCTTGAAAGCCATTTCTGAGTTCATGCCTAAATAGTTGACAACTTGACGGGATGGTGAGACATCTAACAAATGCAAATGGAAAGCAAATTTCATAAAAACAAATCATATGCTCAACTTAGAAGTAGTGCTTTTGTTTGCACACGGTATCCAACATCCAAAGAAGGTAGCCGCAAATACAAACATCTGTGAAAAGGGCCTACATCGGTTTCATTTCTTTGGACAGGCGCCTTTACCTGCCCCTATCTATGTCAACCATGCACTAGGAGGGAGGATCGACACTCTTAACCCGGCAAAGATGGCATACTAAGAGAGCGGGGAAGGCATCGCCATTGTCGCCATTAACTCGTAAACAAGAAAACGAAAAGAACTATCGATTTCAGAATTGGTTTCTATGAAGCAAAAAAATGGAATGTAAAAGAAGGCACTTACCCGCTGGTTGGAGGTCGGCCATGACGTGTGAAGGGTTCTTTGGTTGTTGCGAGAGAGAACCAAGTAAAGAACCGGTTGTGATTCGACTGTGGCGAAATTCCAATGCCGGGGGGATTGAAGGGCAATCATAACCCCATGCCGGATTAACAAACGCCGAGTCCGAGTCCGCTTTTTGTCTATCAATCTTCCCTCGCACATTCCGGGAGCAAGAACTACCATAGCCGACACCATTGCCAAGGCATAATTGTGGCTGCTCCAATTTTGCCTAGGGATCAAGACATCAGATTTGAGATAATAATTCGAATTCATGCTTTTAAGGGGAGCCCACAATTCGGTGCAAACAAATTGCCGAGAGCCGCCATAGCCGGAAGCAACATTTACGGAATAAACACAAACTCGCCATGCATAGCCGAAAGAGCATGCATTTCAAAGATCTGGGCCAAATGTCAAGGAAATCCTTGTAAAACCCGAATGTTAAAAACACCAAAAGGATCATAACTCTCTCTATGCAGATGATGGCTTGAACCCAAAGCATGAGTAAGAAAGGGGATACCAATCTTAGAGCTTGCTTTCTATGAATAACCGGAAGCAAAATAAAGTGTTCAGCTCCACCGCCGCTTTGCCGCTCTAGCTCCCCCCTACGAATGGATCGAAAAAGGGGACTTTCTTCTCGGATTGTTTGCGCACCACGAGATGAACTGTGAAGAAGAAGACGGCAAGATAGGCTTCAAATTCGACATTTTTGGGACACGCCATACAAAAGATGCGTAAAAGATGATAAGAAATTCAAAGAGTGGCACGCCGCCGCTAAAGTAAAAAAAAAAACATTTAGTGTGGTGCCATTTTCTTTTTCATGGCATTTAATTTCGATCACTTTTTATGAACGGCCAAGATGAGAACCCTAAATCCGACCGCCCATATCAAAAAGCCCCAAATAAGGGTGGCTTCATCCGGCCGTCCATCTCGCATGTTCGACGGTTAAGGTGGTGACACCTCAATGTCTACCAAAAGGGGTTGCTTGGGGTGATTCGGAGGTGTCACCTTTTGGACCGATCCATCTCGAGAGATGGATCGGCCGAGATCAATCTCTCACCAAAGTTGGTAGAGATTATATAGTTGTATATATATATAAGGATAAGGATATATATATATATATATATATATATATATATATATATATATATATATATATATATATATATATATATATATATATATATATATATATATATATATATATATATATATATATATATATATATATATATATATATATATATATATATTATATATATATATATATACCTAAGCCTAACCTTAACCTATTTGGTTCAAGGTAGGCATCCTAGAAAACTAGAAACTATTATATCTCTTATATATATATTAATTATAGAAAGCACCCCATGTTCCAAGATTTTGAGGTGTCGCTGCAGGAGTGGTAAAGATCGGATACGAGATCGACGGCCCATGAGGACACCTCAAAGTATTGGAACATGATGAGGTGGCAGCAATATTTGGTGTAGCAGATCTTAACCGTTAGATCAAAAGGTGAGCTTAAATCCTAGCCATTAACTTTCTAATATTAATTTTTTTTTTTTAAAAGGAGGTGAGGTGGCACCCTCATTAATAAAAAAAGTAGTGAGGTGTCAAGGCATTTATGAGTGGACATTCTAGGAAGCTTCCTTTTGCTTAATCGCCTTCAAATGCACATAGCTTGCAGTAGAGGGGTCGGATGAAGGTGGAGCCCACGCCGTTGGATTGCTCTCATCGAGAGCTTTCCAATGAGTGGTGCTTTGGCACTATTTTTCCGCAGTTGGAGCCAACATGATCGAATACTAAGAATCTTCTGGGAATCGTTGAGTTTCAAGTAACCTATGGTAAGTTGAGAGAATCTAGGAGAATCTTTATAGGATCTTAGAGAATCCAAAGGAATATCATGAGAATCTTAGAGAATCTATGGGAATCTCAAGATAGCATGTTTGAGAATGTAAGGGACTGTAAAGGAATCTTGATAAAATTTTTAAGATCCTAGAGGAAACTTGAAGGAATCTTGGGATCAAGGGGAATCTTTATGGAATCTAAAAGTAATCTTGATGGAATCTTGGAGAATCTTCATAGAATCTTGGAGAATCTATAGGAATCTTGGGGTATTATTTTGGAATCCAAGGGAATATAAAGGAATCTTCTGAAAATCTTTAAGAATCTATGAGAATCTAGATGGAATCTTGGAGAATCTAGGAGAATCTTAATAAAATCTAAGGGAATCTATCTAGAATCTTAAGAGTCTAGGGAATCTTTGTAGAAATTTAAGAATTTTAGAGAATCTTTGAGAATCTAAGAGAAACTAAGAGAATCTTTGAGAATCTTTCTGGAATTTTTGAGAATCTAGGGGAATCTTGATGGAATCTTAGAGAGTCTAAGAGAATCTTCATAGAATCTTGAGAAATCCAGGGGAATACTCATAGAATCTTGGAGAACCTAGAGGAATCATGCTTTGTTGTGTGACTGTTGGGTCCTGCCTAATATCATTCATGGTACAACCACTCATAATGCAACTACTCATAGTACAAAAAATATATATATATATATATATATATATATATATATATATATATATATATATATATATATATATATATATATATATATATATATATATATATATATATATACAAGTTTTTATACTATGAAGGACTGTATCAAGTCCACATGTCATTTGTCGAAATTTTTATATGAACAATTGGAAATTAAAAATAATGAAAAAGCCAAGTTAAATTTAAATTAAATTGAAGTTATACCATCTCGCACAAAAGTTGTTGTTAAAGTTTAGAACTGTGATGTTCATTATTATGTTTTACATATTTTGCTTTGAAGTCTAATTTAAAGTCTGGATGGACAATAACAAGTCCACAGGCTATAGCAAATATTATCATGCAGGAAGAATACATTATTGGCTTTTTTGTGTCGTTACCAAGGATGAATCTTTTTTGTATTACCAATCTAGATATTCGCTACGCCCATGAAGATGATCGCGTCACTGCTCTTGAATAAATAACGGAAATGGCTTATAATGACAATTGCAAATTGTTGTCTTTAGATTAAAAAAAAAAGGGGGAAGCGTGCAATGCAACTTCATATACGATATGTGTTCTCAAGAAGTTATAATCCGTTCGTTAATAAGACATCTCATACATTTGTGTGCCATGAATAGAATTAATAAAGTTAATGATTGAAAAACCATTAAAAGGTTAAAATAAAAAGGGTGAGCACCCCTAATAACCGGGATACCACCAAGGACCTGCTTACAGCAGCATGACTCTTTGGCAGGCAGGAATGGCTCTCTGGCAGGAGCGCTTACTCTTCGTTATGGACGCCCCGTGGTCTTGCTACTGGCTAATTCTGAAGGAGGAAAAGCGCGTAACAGAGGAAGAAACATCCGGAAGGATTACAGAAGCAAATGGCTCACCCAAAATTTAAGCTTTGGGCTTTTTTCTGTGAGAATCGCCCAAATGGCTAAGCTTTTCCTTTTCGATTCTTTGATACTGCACGCTTAACTTCGATATGATAACTTGGCGTTTCTAAACACACAGGATATCATACTGCACGATGGAAAAATGCTGATAACTCTTGCATCCCAAAAAGAAACTGGCGACAAAGACTTAGTATTCAACTTTTGTAACTAGGACCTATGTAGTTAGAGCACACCTCTATAGATCGATGTATGAGTAAACAAAGATATTCAATAATGCCAAAATCACGCTAATGTTCGCTATTCACAATATCACTAAGTTACCCTTGGCAACAACAAAAATAAAGTGTGCACTTATGGAAACCTTGCTGCGAGTGCTTTAAAACTTGGTAAATATTTTTGTTTTGTATTTTCCACGGATTCCATTTCAATATTTGCTTGCTTAACGAACTGCCAAAATGTTAGGATGAAAAAATGATCATAATTGAATGGAAAAATCCAATCAATGAAGATGGGAATAATAACGTTACAATGTTGTGAATGCCACGACGGCCAACCAATAGACTCTCATTAGCGGCCGTCGGGAAGAATTTGCAGAGTTTAGAAGGTATGGATACACATCTGGGATCACACATTCATCTCCATTGAAATATATTCGCCGAGGAAAAGCCCAACCTTGGTGCAAGGTAAATGTTTTAGGGTTCTTTTTAAAGAGGAATTCGGATTGTACATTGCCAGAGGGGCCTATGATGTGCCATTATATGGAACTGTGGAAGAAACCCCTGCAGCAAATTCGCTGCTTTCTAAATTCTTCCCACTAAACAGAGCCTTGAAGGTCTCGTTGTTATTTGCCTTGTCTATCACATTGTTAAATTCCTGAATTTCGTGTTTGTCGAAATTTTTTGATACCATAATAGTGTGGCCTGGCGCTGCCCCAAATTTGTAGCTCTGCCATTTGTTAATGGGCGCGTAGAGCTTTCCTTGGTATAGATTTGCACAGATTATGCTGTGGGATGATGAATCCTCAAGATTTTTCCAGCCTGGTTCCTCCAGATCTCCATTTTTTGCATATAGGGATGAAATTGAATGCTTTGTAAATGCCACATCTCCGCTTCCTTCTACCAGGCATTTGAATGCCCCTCAGATAGTCATAGTATGGATCTTCCCCGCGGCAACCGGGTTGTATTCATACATGTTGTGCAAATTTCTCGCACTAGGATCATCATTTCTTTGCACAAGATTTCTTTGAAAAATGCCATCACCGATTCAATATCGTTCTTTACCTCTGGTTTTATGCACATCTCAACTCAAACTTGTAAGCTATTAAGTAAGAACCAAAAGTTTCCAACAAAAAAAACCGAAACATTTGCATAGAGCAGGAAGAATGTTTTTTACCTATTTGCAAAAATCCCTGCCAATGCTCTAGAAATCGCACCAGCAATGTGTACAAAAACCGCGGGCCGTAAATGGATGCCGGACATGCTAAAGAAAGATTGCAAGGCTGGTCAAAAACAGATATAAGCCAGTTGTGCGGGGCCGGCCAAGAACAATGGCCGGAAATAGAAATGGAAAACCAAGAACTTAAGTAAAAAGAAACTCTGTTTTAGCGCTAAAACATTGGTCTCTTTGTAGAATCTAAACCAAAATCGATTCAACAAAAAAAAATTAACTTACTTCTCCACAACAGGGCATAATTTTGTTATCGATCAAAACGCGGATGTGCAAGACCCAAACATGGATCTTCCATAGCCGATTGTGGCGGGATTTTTTCCTTTCAAATCTTGCGTTTTTACCAGTAGGCAACTGCTCCGGACTTTACTACTCCAACTCCATAGTATGAACCATTTGCTCCACCTCGATCAACGCCTTGAATGGGGATTAAATAATAGTCATCTGCACCTCTAAGACCTCTCCGCCATCAAAAATACCAAATTTAGCCGTCCCATTCATGATTTTAGCCATACATCCTTTGGCCCCCCTCCTCCCGTCGTGCTAGATGCCAAGAAATTGAAGTTCATTGAGCTCGATGATGGCGCCATTACCATAGAGTGCAACAACTCCGGTGCTCGCCATAGCCAAGACTCCACAGCCTCTGGTTACCGCGGAAGGAGTCTGAAAACCTAGAAAATCCACACAGCGTGTGGTATCACACATAATATTTACTGGGTGGAGCATTTCCGTGTTCACAGAGCATGATTGTAGGGAAAGGGGGAGAGAACATGCACTGCCAGCTATATTGCCTGAAGAGGCCTATGAAATTTGAGCTGCCATACCTTCCGGAATCAAATGCTTTGTAATTTTCTCCCTTTTTTCTTGCTTTTCTCCCATGGCACGCTGCCAAGAAGCCGGTTGGAGCCTTTATTTGTTAAATTGCCTTTCAGTTGCCTTGTCATCTGTATGGCCAGCGGTAATCTGAGGCAAGGTCCAAATTTCATCTCGGTTGCTAATTTTTTCTGCATCTAAGAACACAAAATAGTTACCGTTTGCTTTGAGAGAAATTTGCTGATAAAAGTGGATTTAGAAGCGCCATTCAATTCGCAAACAGGAAATTGAAAAAATTATTGAAATCAAGATCAATCTCAGCCTTTGCTCTTGTAGAGCAGATCTTTGGTATCCGGATCATCGGTAGCTTGAATAGGAAGGAACTTCGTTTAGAGCCCCAAAAACTTTCGGATTTGAACTCCATTGCCTTAATCGTCCGCCGGGCGTGAGGGGATCACCGCAGATTATCTTAGTCGCTGGAAAAAACACCTTTAAACAACCCCCCTAACCCACCGGGCTATGGCTCAAAGTGAAAGAAAGTGAAAGAAAAAATGAAAGGAAAGGTAATGCAACCTCCGGCTTATGGTGCCTCACTCGCGGAATGATGCTTCCCTAAAACTCATAATGAAATGAACGCCACCTCACCCCCGTGATATTAATGAATGATGCCACCTTAAAATTAAATGCTTAATTCCTTATGCGCCACCTCAACCCTCCCTATTAATTGTAATGCAATTTCTTTGCACCTTCCTTATCCTAAAATCAACGGTTAAAATTTAGCTGCCCCATATCCGACGGACCACGCATGTGGTGCATGCCCCATACATGCCCATGCATGTCCCCATCAGATCCGAGGGCCACAAATGCGCCACCTCAAGGTTTGAAGGGCCGAGGATTTGTGTCTATATACACCCTAAAGGCGATGCCCCCCATCCGATATACCTATAGATATATCATTTGATATATATATATATATTATATATATATATATATACCTAAGCCTAACCTTAACCTATTTGGTTCAAGGTAGGCATCCTAGAAAACTAGAAACTTGTCCAGTTTTTTCCCAGAATTATCGAACTCGCCTAGACCAAAGGCACTTTGAAAACCCTTAGTCTTAGAGTATTGAACTGTTTAAATGGCATAACCTATACCAAAAAGATCTTTCATGGTGAGTTCCTTCCAACTACATGAAAATAGTATATTTAATTGCCTAAATTGAACAACACAAAAAGTAAAATAGACGGCAAAGAATTCAACTATATTAAAATAGTAGATATTTTTTTACAAAGACTGAAAGCCATCAGTCCTTTTGTTTGGCAAACCTTGCATTTTAATGGATGCACATTTTTAACTAATAGATAACTTTCGAAATTTTAGCAACTAAAAATAATGTCCCCAAATATTAGACTAGGTTTAAAAGTCTATGCCAAAAACAGCTATAAACTTGAACAGCTTGCTTTCTATTTTTAATTGCACTATTGCATATATGGTTAATTGTAGACCTTCTTTAACTATATTTATTGCCATGCATCACCAATTAAATCTAGACTATGAAACTAACATATTGCATCCACCAAACGGTAGAAACAAGGCTTCCATAAATCTCTTTGTTGGTTCAAACTAAAGCAAAACCGGTAAACAAGAGGGCCATTTATCAAGGTTTATCGAAAATACTGCATTTAAGATGGTCATAGAGTCCAGCCAGTTCACATGTTTTTGAGCATGAACTATTGCTAACATATTACCTTGTAAGCTTGAATTTAAAGACATAAAACATTTGTAGATGTGTGTCGAGAATCTTGAAATCAATTAATCGCTCCTCCATTTCCAAGTTACTTGATCATCACAATTCAAATAAGAGAATGGAGATGAAAGAACCGGTTACACAGAACCAACCAGACCAACATTAGCAACAAAAATTGGTAATGAGGCAAGGGTTAACAGTGTGTGATGGTTCAATCATGGCTTTTAAGCCCTTCACCATTAAAAATAATCAAGGTTATAGTCAAATACTAGAAGCTACTCAAGCTAGAAAACTTAAGCTACAAACTGTATTTATTCATAAGTAAATAGCCTTTAACAGAGAACCTGAGCCATCCAAATGGCATGCGAAGGAAGATTCATGTCACGCCTTCCTCCTTTAGTGGGGTTCAGCAACTTTGCCTCGTTAAAGTAGAGTTAAACTGTATGTTAACCTTTACCTGAGCATGGTCTGCATGTGCAATGCTATATTGAAACCTCTGTCGGCCCTATAGCCACATTACATGCCAAGATCATGATCACAAGTTCATCAACCTGCTATCTTAAAAGTGAACTATCCAGAGACTCACTTTCCATAAAAATTGCACTGCCGGGTCTATCACTACAAGTTTACCCAATAGACATAATTAAATATCAGCAAACTAACTCTTAGAATGAGAAAATTAACTACCAACAACTTAGCTTATTCGAATTACCCTTCACAGATATTTTATATTCCCTATTCACCAAATGTTATCATCCACACACTTTGTGACAAAGAATTATGCCAATCTTATGCCCTAATGCAACTAAGGCCTTATGTCAACACTAATTATCGGTTATTAGAAGGCCATCAATATGCCACGAACCAGCTAAAGATTTAAAAATATCTACAAGCTATCTTTAAAAAATATCTACAAGCTATCTTTAAAAATATCTGCGGAAGTTATCTTTTAAATGCTGCCCAAATGAATCGTGAGACTTAGCAAGCGTGGCATACACTACATATGGGCTGGCTTGCACTACGCAGTCAAGCCTAGTTTGAGACCATTTAGTTCATGCCAAAGAAAGGAGAACCCGAGATCAAAATTAAACTACATCTTAGCAGTATTAATGGGAAGAAACTAGAGCACTTTATACTATTATAAGACGTAAAACCCGGTTGAGTTGAAGGCTATCTTCAAATTCGAAGTTTTCGCCCTCCTCTTGCATGCCATCTTCCGCACCAGCCAGAGTCGCAATGTTGACCATCTCCCGGTCGTCCACCAAGTTTGCTGCTGGGTTGGTGCCCTCATTACACATTGGCTCCTTGTTCTTGCTCAAATATTCACTGATATCTCCAACTCCCTTGCTTGTAGTTCCACCTAGATTATACTTGGCAACTATTTTCGGGCGGCTTCTTAGGGGGGGAAAGCAATAGACCGGTTTTTCATCTTGCAAATCCTATCAAGGTCAATCCCGCCTTATCTATCGGATCAATGAGCTTTGCTCTGGTGAAGCCCCTGTTGGGCGTGCCTTTCTCCTTTGGCATAGCAGGCAAGCGGCTATCTCTATGCTTGCCTTTCCAGAAATAGTTCACTGAGGATTAGAGCCTTGAGAACATGTCGCAGATAAGGAAAAGTGCCATTGTACCGCGCACCAAATAAGGATGTCTCTCCGCCCATTACGATTTTGCAAGTGCCAAGCACTCTCATGGAACTAAATTTGTCGAGAATATTTAAGCTTACCAAATAAGTCCGAGAGACAGCTTGTGGGCAATCGCCATGCTTTGCCATGATGCTGAAATATTCGAGGCCGTGCTTGTGTCTCTCCTCGTCATGATTTGCCGCCTTAGAGCACCATCGAGGGTTTCAAAGCGCCGGATTTAGGGTTTGCCAAAAGAGCTGTTTAGGCATGTTCAAGGGTTTTTGACCACTTTGCAAAACTCTAAAGCTAGAATAGTATGGTCTCACGAGAATGTGCACCTATATTACTCGGGTTAATGTTTAACTTAAACATAAGTACCATGTTAGATAAGTTCAAGATACCTCGATGGTGTTCAACCTTCGCCTTATATGAGCAATGTATTCTTATTTTAACTAAATCCCCAAAGGTTTAACTGTCACCTTAGCACAAATTTCCAGTGGTGGTTTTTTTTAAAAAAAACCTTTCAGTATCTTGACAGAAAACTATCTCTTTATTGGCCCTTGAATAATATGGAGTTTGCATAATCCCTAAGCTCATAAAGGGGAGAGCTGGCAACCTTAACAATATGGCAACGTTAACAATATGGCAGAACTTTTGAATTTCCATGATCATTAAATTGGGCTAGAGAAATCAATTCGTCGATCTTTGACTTGCCAACATTTAGAGCTATTAAATAGCACTAGTATAAGACAAAGTCAAAATTAGTAAAGGATTACGCTCCATATTAAGAGATTATGCTCCATAGACCCAGGACACTACATAGATGTGCAGGTGTGAGAACTGGCAACCATGTAATTATGGCAGAGCTTTCCAGCTTTCGCCACACTAAATTGGGATTGAGATACCCATCGGTTGAAGACCATTACCTTACCATAGCTTAGAGCCATGGAGCAATAGTGAGCTGTCGAAACAGTGGCATGAATTCAAGAGAAGCTCACTTAGTTTAGAACAATAAAAAGAAAAGGGCGGTGCCTGGGCCACTTCTATAAGGATGCAGGTTACGCTGTGGCTGAGGGGTTTATTTCCTGCCGGATGTCCCATAAAAGCATGGTTTTTAAAGGCTAGCAGATATGTCCTATACATGAATATTACAATCAATAAAATGCTAAGCATTCCAGCCCCTGGAACGCCACCTAATACCACCCTGAAACCTTCCTATATATTTATATATGAATATATGTATATATACAAGAAAATTTTAGCCTACCTCCAACCGGAAGGCAGGAAGTTGGTCCCATGGATAGTATAGGGCGAGGAGGGTCCCTATACTGCTAGGGACCACTCCTGCCGACTAAACTTAGTTTGAAACCAAATGCTAAAATAAAGCAAAAGTAGAGTCATACCTCGTAAGAGATCAGTTTTTTTGTACATGATGATATTGTCAAACTTTAGACAGGAAATGTCTCATTTTTAATATTCTCGCAAACCGTGCTCCAAATGTCCTCCTTTTCAAACCCTTTTTTGATGAAGAGCAAAGATAAGCTGATGTATATCCTTTGTCGCTTGTAACGGGCATCTATGTACATATAAGAAAGGGATAAGCGAGAGATAATGACGCTTTTTGCCATGTTATATGGCCTACATCCACTTGCATCCACAAACTTAGAAATCTGAAATGGTAAATAATCCCGTTTGTCATACCTATTCATGGTGTAAGTACCATGGCCAGGGTTAATTATCTCAATGCTCATGTTCAGAAAGTGGACTGTTTGTCCTTTATAGTGCTCTCTTTGTCCTTTATAGTGCTCTCTGAGCGGTGCCTCCCAATATAATGTCTCATCTTTGATCTCTAGATGTCGCAAATTATAAATCATAGGGTTCTCGCTTTTATTGCACTCACCTATCCCAAGAGCTGGTCCGATATATTTATTGTTCATGCCGATTAGGTCGCCCATATATCTATGAGTATTCTTTGTGATGCAAAGACCTCTTCTAGCTTCCCGAAGCTTAACTAGTTTGCAAATAAACTTGAATTCAAACCAACCTAGATAAAGGTTGCAAAAAGCGGACTGCTCGAGAACCCCATAGGGATTCCCTTGATCCATCTCCAAATCCTATCCCCATCCGCAGAAAAAAGCAGTTTTGAAGAAGCCAAACATTCATGTGAACAAATCTATCCTTTTTAATGCAAACCCATTGATCACTACCAGGGGTTTTGGTTTTCCACTCAAGGCAAATTTGATTGCTGCCTTTAACCTTATACCACATTTCATACTTTCTGATTTCATCTTTTGAAATGCCCATATTAAGTCGGCAATCTCTTGTATTACTCGACAGATGCCTTCGTTTTCTGTGATAGGAATATTCTCGTAAGCAACGTGCTATCAAAGCAACAAACACATCATTAATCTCACGGGCATATTGCACGCCAAGTCATATATGGAATTAATAAACCAGGCTCCTTTAATCTTTTTCTTTAAGAAGAAGTTAGCACCTTTCAATTTGTACTCACATACTTGTGGCGGATGTCCATAAAGGAATTCAGCCCGCAGCCTATGAGAGATGATACGTGAAAAGATCATGCGGTTGGCGTTTGTAAGCCATCTGTAACTCTTTTATGAGCTTTGAAAATCCCAAAAAGGTATGATAATTCAGAGAAATTGAGCTCCCATTCCCAAGGAAATCTTGTATATCCAAAGGTGATTTGAGTCTTTAGGACCGCATGGATCGAAATGTGAGTTTCTTCAAAATCGCTACTGGTCAGCCTAACAAGAGCCTGCTCTTTCATATGCTGTGGGCATATAAAAGAGGGATTATTAGAGGCTTTGTCAACACCTGATACATATAGGTTATTAACTAACCAAAGTATGTTCCTTATCACAGCTGCATCTTTGAAAGGAAATTTTTTCTTATGCTGCAGATTCTGCCTAACAGCTGTTCGTGCAAGTGCTTTAGATTTTTTGAGAATCTCATTTTGCGGTGCTAGAATGCACTCTTTTTTTGGTGTCCGACAAGAGGGAAACGGTTTATCTCAAAGAATTGGGTAATGGTCAACTTGATTTCCTAATGAATTGTAACATTGAAAAAGGTTTATGGGAATATGGTTAAGACCAATCAATCGAGCCATTTTCGCAGTTGCTTTATCCGTGGACAATGTCTAGCTTAGTAGTTCTAATATGCCCTATATCCTGATCGATAAATCTTTTTAGACTTGGATTAGAACAAGGGCAAGGCATTTCTTCTGCTCCAGCAAACACTTTTCTGGGTTTATATAACATGCTTTTTAGATTCCTGGTGTACCTCCAACCAAAGATTGTTTCCTCATAGATCCTTTCCCAAGTTCTCCAAGCCTATTGTTGATCACTTCCTTGAATATCTTTGCAAACTTAATTTTGTCAATGAACTTTGAAAAGAATTTGAAATGGACAAATTTCTTGGCCTTGGTGTTATTCAAAGTCCATGGAGCCCATCTTCCTTCAGCTTTTCTTGAGAGGGTCCTAATTTTGTTCTATTAACAAAGGCTGAGGTTATTTACAAATAAAAGTTAAATTTACTAAACACTTACATGGTGATGCTTAAGTGCCCGTGCCGACATTTCAGTTAGGAGGAGCTTTTATTATGGAAACATATCATTTCCAGAATTCTTTAGGGGCATAAAAAAAGCTCTTAAAATGGTCGGCCCTAGGGCACCCTCTCTCTTTGTAATAAGCCAATGGCTTTACTTGTTAGCAAAAAGCTAAAGCACTATATTGGAACTTAAAACTGAATAAGTAGTACAACATGTTATTTTACCTCGATTTGAAACTCAAATTTTGTTTTCTTTGTATTCCCATTGCCCCGTTCTCGTTTGGTTGGGTTGCCCTTGTTGACAGAATGTCCAGTATTGCATTGAGGTGCAGGGGCCTCACTGGTATCCAGTCTGCTACTAGTAGCTGTCTTGGTGCATGAACTGGTAGCTCCCTTACGTGCCGTAGGGGGCATGATGATCTCGATCTCCTCATCCGTGTGCTTTTCCTTTACGTTTAAAGTTGCCTATCCGGAAATTTCTCTTGGCGTTCCTTTCGGAGGGCCTTTTCCAAGAAGTTTTTATCCTTGATTGTCCTTTCAAGAATTTCTCGCCATTTTTGAATTTCCAAATTCAGCTTTGAGATTTGCATGTTTGTCATCATGATACCCGAAAGTGCCATTTTCATCATGGTTTCCCTAACTTTCGGATACCCAATAAAGGCTATGCGGTGATCCTCATGGGTGCAGAGTTCATCATCTCATGGAACTTGTGGAATTTGTAGGTCTTTGGAAAACCCAGGGCGAGTTTATCCATGCTATTGAGCATATACCATACAGCCTGGTCATACCGGGGTAATATGATCCCTACAAGTATCCTCCTCATTTCTCATTGTATTGTTATTAGCAAATCTGTCACATCGGCATTTTAAGGTAATGGACGTAAAGTCCTCCATATTTTGTTAATGTAGAAGCTATCACGTCCTTCAATGGTATTGGCCATGTGGCCCTTCTGCCCTATGTAGATCCCATTGTTTTTATCACATTTTTTTCCGAAGAACTTAGTATTTTTGCATGGCAAATCGACATCGATCTTTCCAATCCTTTTTCTGAAACTTATTGCATCTTTCCGGCAACTGTTCAACCTCAAAGCATCGAATACTCATAATGTTCCTTAACGTGGTTACACTAAGGGGCCGTGGACCCTAGGTTTCCTGTTTCCCATAGCGCATGATGACATACTACGCCATGCAACTCAACTAATCTTGCAGACATGATAGGAAAATGCCCACAGTTATACAATGTGAGGGATTTAATGTGGTAATCCTCCAATTGTTTGGAAATCTCATCTCGTTCCTCTTCAACAGAATTTTCTGTGGTATTATCCCCTAATAGAGCACGTTGTTACGCTTCACTTAGCATAGAAATATCAAACAAAGTTAGAGGTGGCCACCACTTTTTTTCTCGTTTTTACGGATCTCGCTTTTGACTCTTCTTAGTGTTCTTCCCCGGGGAGGATTTGAAACCCTAGAGTTATTGGTCAATTCCAAGGCACTAGGCGCTTTAATACTGATTGAGCACATCAACCAACTCTTTTTTTGCGTGGCCTCAAAGATGTGCTAGTGGCAAGAGCTTCGTATTACACTTCATCAATAATTTTCATAGCTTTGATAAGGTCACAACCCGGGTTTGTTGACTTTGGCAAAGAAGATCCAAAGACATATTGTTGAAACCAGAAAGGTGATGACAGAGGTGTCCTCATCCCCAAGAAATGCTTCCCTTTTGATAAGGTATTTATGCACCCTCGAGGTTTAATGATGCATCCAAGCATATTCTCAAGACCGCATTATTGGGCGGAATAATTAGGTGGTATTATCAGATCCAAAGGCGCAAGGCACGGGTCCCATTTTGCTCCTTTTTATATTCCTTCTCGCTTTGTTGGTGTTGTCTTGACATCATCCGGTGAGGAGATTACACATGTAACTCCTTCCTATAATGTCAAGTTTTGAAACTAGAGTTAGTGAAAGAAATACATGGTAATTCTTAGATCAGGATGAATATAAGAACGTAACATCATTAAACTAAGGGTTTTCAAAGCCTACAATGGTTGTACCATTGTTCTGAAGTTAGCAAATATATACCTAAGCCTAACCTTAACCTATTTGGTTCAAGGTAGGCATCCTAGAAAACTAGAAACTTGTCCAGTTTTTCGAGAAATTATCGGATCGCCTAGGACCAGGCTGCCTTTGAAAACCCTTAGTCTTAGAGTATTGAACTGTTTAAATGGCATAACCTATACCAAAAGATCTTTCATGGTGAGTTCCTTCCAACTACATGAAAATAGTATATTTAATTGCCTAAATTGAACAACACGAGTAAAAATAGGCAAGAAAGAATTCAACTATATTAAAATAGTAGATATTTTTGCCAGCACTGGAAAGCCATCAGTCCTTTGCTTGGCAGACCTTGCATTTTAATGGATGCACATTTTTAACTAGTAGATAACTCGAAATTTTAGCAACTAAAATTAATGTCCCCAAGTATTAAACTAGGTTTAAAAGTCTATGCCAAAAAACAGCAGAAACTTGAACAGTTGCTTTCTATTTTTAATTCGTACTTTTTGCATATATGGTTAATTGTAGACCTTCTTTAACTATATTTATTGCCATACATCAGCAATTAAGCTTAAATGAGACTCTATACTACGAAACTAACATATTGCATCCACCAAACGAAGTAGAAACAAGGCTTCCATAAATCTCTTTGTTGGTTCAAAATAAAGCAAAACTGGCAAACAGTAGGCCATTTATCAAGGTTTATCAGAAAATACCAGACAGAAGATGGCTGTAGAGTCCAGCCCCAGTTCACATGTTTTTGAGCATGAACTATTGCTAACATATTACCTTGTAAGCTTGAATTTAAAGACATAAAAACATTTGTAGACAAGTCCAGAATCTTGAAATCAATTAATCGCTCCTCCATTTCCAAGTTACTTCAGTCATCACAATTCAAATAAGAGAATGGAGATGAAGAACCGGTTACCTGTAACCAAACAGACCAACATTAGCAACAAAAATTGGTAATGAGGCAAGGGTTAACAAAGCTTGATGGTTCAATCATGGCTTTTAAGCCCTTCACCATTAAAAATAATCAAAGTTATAGTCAAATACTAGAAGCTACTCAAGCTAGAAAACTTAAGCTACCTGTATTTATTCATAAGTAAATAGCCTTTACTGGGAGGAACTCGGAGCCATCCAAATGGCATGTAAAGGAAGATTCATGTCACGCCTTCCTCCTTTTAGTGGGAGTTCGGCAACTTTGCCTCGTTAAAGTAGAGTTAAAATCATGTTAACCTTTACCGAGAGCATGTTGCATGTGCAATGCTATATTGAAAACATCCGCCCCCTATGGCCACATTACATGCCAAGATCATGATCACAAGTTCATCAACCTGCTATCTTAAAAGTGAACTATCCAGAGACTCACTTTCCATAAAAAAAATTGCCTGTCGGTCTATCACTACAAGTTTACCCAATAGACATAATTAAATATCAGCAAACTAACTCTTAGAATGAGAAAATTAACTACCAACAACTTAGCTTATTCGAATTACCCTTCACAGATATTTTATATTCCCTATTCACCAAATGTTATCATCCACACACTTTGTGACAGCAATTATGCCAATCTTATGCCAAATGCACGAAGGCCTTATGTCAACACTAATTATCAGTTATTAGAAGGCCATCAATATGCCACGAACCAGCTAAAGATTTAAAAATATCTACAAGCTATCTTTAAAAATATCTACAAGCTATCTTTAAAAATATCTACAGGCTATCTTTAAATGCTGCCCAAATGAATCAGACTTGGGCAAGCGTGGCATACACTACATATGGGCTGGCTTGCACTACACAGTCAAGCCTAGTTTGAGACCATTTAGTTCATGCCAGCAAAGGAGAACCTCAGATCAAAATTAAACTACATCTTAGCAGTATTAATGGGAAGAAACTAGAGCACTTTATACTATTATAAGACAGAAAACCTGGTTGAGTTGAAGGCTATCTTCAAATTCCGAAGTTTTCGGGTCCTCCTCTTGCATGCCATCTTCCGGACCGGCCAGAGTCGCAATGTTGACCATCTCCTGGTCGTCCACCAAGTTTGCTCTGGGTTGGTGCCCTCATTACACATTGGCTCCTTGTTCTTGCTCAAATATTCAGCGATATCTCCAACTCCCTTGCTTGTAGTTCGGCTAGATTATACTTGGCAACTATTTCACAAGCGGCTTCTTAGGGGGTGAGCAATAGACTGGTTTTCATCTTGCAAATCCTATCAAGGTCAATCCCGCTCTTATCTATCAGATCAATGAGCTTTGCTCCCGGGTGAAGCCCCTGTTGGCGTGCCTTTCTCCTTTGGCATAGCGCAAGCGGCTATCTCTATGCTTGCCTTTCGAGAAATAGTTCACGTGAGGATTAGAGCCTTGAGAACATGTCGCAGATAAGGAAAAAGTGCCATTGTACCCGGCACCAAATAAGGATGTCTCTGCCACTCACGATTTTGCAAGTCTTTGAAGCACTCTCATGGAACTAAATTTGTCGAGAATATTTAAGCTTACCAAATAAGTCCGTAGACAGTTTGTGAAATTTTGTCGCCATGCTTTGCCATGATGCTGAAATATTCGAGGCCGTGCTTGTGTCTCTCCTGTCATGATTTGCAGCCGAGAGCACCATCGAGGTTTCCGGTGCGGATTTAGGGTTTGCAAAAGATTTGTTTAGGCATGTTCAAGGGTTTTGACCACTTTGCAAAAACTCTAAAGCTAGAATAGTATGGTCTCACGAGAGAATGTGCACCCTATATTACGGGTTAATGTTTAACTTAAACATAAGTACCATGTTAGATAAGTTGAAGATTACCTCGATGGTGTTCAACCTTCGGTGGTTTATATGAGCAATGTATTCTTATTTTAACTAAATCCCCAAAGGTTTAACTGTCACCTTAGCACAAATTTCCGGTGGTGGTAAAAAAAAAAACCTTTCAATATCTTCTTGACAAAACTATCTCTTTATTGGCCCTTGAATAATATGGAGTTTGCATAATCCCTAAGCTCATAAAGGAAAAGGCAACCTTAACAATATGGCAGCGTTAACAATATGGCAGAACTTTTGAATTTCCATGATCATTAAATTGGGCTAGAGAAATCAATTAAATCGATCTTTGACTTGCCAACATTTAGAGCTATTAAATAGCACTAGTATAAGACAAAGTCAAAATTAGTAAAGGATTACGCTCCATATTAAGAGATTATGCTCCATAGACCCAGGACACTACATAGATGTGCAGGTGTGAGAACTGGCAACCATGTAATTATGGCAGAGCTTTCCAGCTTTCGCCACACTAAATTGGGATTGAGATACCCATCGGTTGAAGACCATTACCTTACCATAGCTTAGAGCCATGGAGCAATAGTGAGTCATATAAACCTGATGGCATGAATTCAAGAGAAGCTCACTTAGTTTAGAACAATAAAAAGAAAAGGGCGGTGCCTGGGCCACTTCTATAAGGATGCAGGTTACGCTGTGGCTGAGGGGTTTATTTCCTGCCGGATGTCCCATAAAAGCATGGTTTTTAAAGGCTAGCAGATATGTCCTATACATGAATATTACAATCAATAAAATGCTAAGCATTCCATTACTGGAACGCCACCTAATACCACCACGAAACCTTCCTATATATTTATATATGAATATATGTATATATACAAGAAAATTTTAGCCTACCTCCAACCGGAAGGCAGGAAGTTGGTCCCATGGATAGTATAGGGCGAGGAGGGTCCCTATACTGCTAGGGACCACTCCTGCCGACTAAACTTAGTTTGAAACCAAATGCTAAAATAAAGCAAAAGTAGAGTCATACCTGTAAGAGATCAGGTTTTTGTACATGATGATATTGTCAAACTTTAGGACCAGGAAATGTCTCATTTTTAATATTACGCAAACCGTGCTCCAAATGTCCTTCTTTTCAAACCCTTTTTGGATGAAGAGCAACATAAGCTGATGTATATCCTTTCTTTGCTTATGTTGGGCATCTATGTACATATAAGAAAGGGATAAGCTGAGAGATAATGACGTTTTTGCCATGTTATATGGCCTACATCCACTTGCATCCACAAACTTAGAAATCTGAAATGGTAAATAATCCCGTTTGTCATACCTATTCATGGTGTAAGTACCATGGCCAGGTTAATTATCTCAATGCTCATGTTGAGAAAAGTGGACTGTTTGTCCTTTATAGTGCTCTCTTTGTCCTTTATAGTGCTCTACGAGCGGTGCCTCCCAATATAATGTCTCATCTTTGATCTCTAGATCTTTGCAAATTATAAATCATAGGGTTACGCTTATTGCACTCACCTATCCCAAGAGCTGGTGCGATATATTTATTGTTCATCTTTGATTAGGTCGTCCATATATCTATGAGTATTGTTGTATGCAGCAGCCTCTTCTAGCTTTCCAAAGCTTAACTAGTTTGCAAATAAACTTGAATTCAAACCAACCTAGATAAAGGTTGCACCAAAGCGGGACTTTCGAGAACCCCATAGGGATTCCCTTGATCTGTCTCCAAATCCTATCCCCATCGCAAAAAGCAATTTTTGAAGAAGCCAAACATTCATGTGAACAAATCTATCCTTTTTAATGCAAACCCATTGATCACTACCAGGGGTTTTGGTTTTCCACTCAAGGCAAATTTGATTGCTGCCTTTAACCTTATACCACATTTCATACTTTACAGATTTCATCTTTTGAAATGCCCATATTAAGTCGGCAATCTCTTGTATTACCTGACAGATGCCTTCGTTTCCTGTGATAGGAATATTCTCGTAGCAACGTGCTATATCAGCAACAAACACATCATTAATCTCTGCTGGCATATTGCACGTCAAGTCATATATGGAATTAATAAACCAGGCTCCTTTAATCTTTTTCTTTAAGAAGAAGTTAGCACCTTTCAATTTGTACTCACATACTTGTGGCCAGATGTCCATAAAGGAATTCAGGCCTGCAGCTATGAGAGATGATAGCTGTGAAAAGACTGTCTGGTTGGCGTTTGTAAGCCATCTGTAACTCTTTTTATGAGCTTTGAAAATCCCAAAAAGGTATGATAATTCAGAGAAATTGAGCTCCCATTCCCCAAGGAAATCTTGTATATCCAGTGTGATTTGAGTCTTTAGGGATCTGCGCATGGAGGTGAGTTTCTTCAAAATCGCTCTTGGTCACCCTAACAAGAGCTGCTCTTTCTTTATCTTTGTGGGCATATAAAAGAGGGATTATTAGAGGCTTTGTCAACACGATACATATAGGTTATTAACTAACCAAAGTATGTTCCTTATCACAAATTTGCATCTTTGAAAGGAAATTTTTTTCTTATCTTTGCGGTCGCCTAAATTTGTTCGATGCAAGTGCTTTAGATTTTTGAGAATCTCATTTTTGCAGGCTAGAATGCACTCTTTTTTGGTGTCCCAGCGGTAGGGAAGCGGTTTACCTCAAAGAATTGGGTAATGGTCAACTTGATTTCCCCTAATGAATTGTAACATTGAAAAAGGTTTATCCGGAATATGGTTAAGACCAATCCTGAGCCATTTTCGCAGTGCTTTACTGTGGACAATGTCTAGCTTAGTAGTTCTAATATGCCCTATATCCTGATCGATAAATCTTTTTAGACTTGGATTAGAACAAGGGCAAGGCATTTCTTCTGCTCCAGCAAACACTTTTCTGGGTTTATATAACATGCTTTTTAGATTCCTGGTGTACCTCCAACCAAAGACTGTTTCCTCATAGATCCTTTCCCCAAGTTCTCCAAGCCTATTGCTGATCACTTCCTTGAATATCTTTGCAAACTTAATTTTGTCAATGAACTTTGAAAAGAATTTGAAATGGACAAATTTCTTGGCCTTGGTGTTATTCAAAGTCTGTAGCGCCCATCTTCCTTCAGCTTTTCTTGAGAGGGTCCTAATTTTGTTCTGTTAACAAAGGCTGAGGTTATTTACAAATAAAAGTTAAATTTACTAAACACTTACATGGTGATGCTTAAGTGCCCGTGCCGACATTTCAGTTAGGAGGAGCTTTTATTATGGAAACATATCATTTCCAGAATTCTTTAGGGGCATAAAAATGCAGTCTTAAAATGGCTGGCCCTAGGGCCTGCCTCTCTTTTGTAATAAGCCAATGGCTTTACTTGTTAGCAAAAAAGCTAAAGCACTATATTGGAACTTAAAACTGGAATAAGTAGTACAACATGTTATTTTACCTCGATTTCAGAAACTCAGCTTGTTTTGCTGTATTCCCGCAGTCCTGTTCTCGTTGGTTGGGTTGCCCTTGTTGACAGAATGTCCAGTATTGCATTGAGGTGCAGGGGCCTCACTGGTATCCAGTCTGCTACTAGTAGCTGTCTTGGTGCATGAACTGGTAGCTCCCTTACGTGCCGTAGGGGGCATGATGATCTCGATCTCCTCATCTGTGTGCTTTCCTTTACGTTTAAAGTTGCCTATCTGAAATTTCTCTTCGCGTTCCTTTTCGAGGGCCTTTTCCAAGAAGTTTTTATCCTTGATTGTCCTTTCAAGAATTTCTGCCATTTTTGAATTTCCAAATTCAGCTTTGAGATTTGCATGTTTGTCATCAGCATACCTGAGTGCCATTTTCATCATGGTTTCCCTAACTTTCAGATACCCAATAAAGGCTATGCCAGCAGTCCTCATGGGTGCAGAGTTCATCATCTCATGGAACTTGTGGAATTTGTAGGTGCTGGAAAACCCAGGCCAGAGTTTATCCATGCTATTGAGCATATACCATACAGCCTGGTCATACCAGGTAATATGATCCCTACAAGTATCCTCCTCATTTCTGTTGTACCTGTTATTAGCAAATCTGTCACATCGGCATTTAAGGTACGGACAGAAAGTCCTCCATATTTTGTTAATGTAGAAGCTATCACGTCCTTCAATGGTATTGGCCATGTGGCCCTTCTGCCCTATGTAGATCCCATTGTTTTTATCACATTTTTTTCCGAAGAACTTAGTATTTTTGCATGGCAAATCGACATCGATCTTTCCAATCCTTTTTCTGAAACTTATTGCATCTTTCTGAGCCTGTTCAACCTCAGCATCAGTAATACTCATAATGTTCCTTAACGTGGTTACACTAAGGGGGGCCAGGACCCCTAGGTTTCCTGTTTCCCATAGCGCATGATGACATACTACGCCATGCAACTCAACTAATCTTGCAGACATGATAGGAAAATGCCCACAGTTAAACAATGTGAGGGATTTAATGTGGTAATCCTCCAATTGTTTGGAAATCTCATCTGGTTCCTCTTCAACAGAATTTTCTGTGGTATTGTCCCCTAATAGAGCACGTTGTTCTGCTTCACTTAGCATAGAAATATCAAACAGAAAGTTAGAGGTGGCCACCACTTTTTTCTGTTTCGGCATCTGCTTTTGACTCTTCTTAGTGTTCTTCCCCAGGGAGGGATTTGAAACCCTAGAGTTATTGGTCAATTCCAAGGCACTAGACGCCTTAATACAGTTGAGCACATCAACCAACTCTTTTTCCTGTGCCTCAGCATGTGCTAGTGGCAGAGCTTCGTACACTTCATCAATAATTTTCATAGCTTTGATAAGGTCACAACCTGGTTTGTTGACTTTGGCAGCAAGATCCAGCATATTGTTGAAACCGAGAAAGGTGATGACAGAGGTGTCCTCATCCCCAAGAAATGCTTCCCTTTTGATAAGGTATTTATGCACCTCAGGTTTAATGATGCATCCAAGCATATTACGCTTTGCATTATTGGAATAATAATTAAGTGTATTCTTGTATCCAAAGGCAAAAGGCACGGGTCCCATTTTGCTCCTTTTATATTCCTTACTGCTTTGTTGGTGTTGTCTTCAGCATCATCTGGTGAGGAGATTACACATGTAACTCCTTCCTATAATGTCAAGTTTTAGAAACTAGAGTTAGTGAAAGAAATACATGGTAATTCTTAGATCAGATGAATATAAGAACGTAACATCATTAAACTAAGGGTTTTCAAAGCTTACAATGGTTGTACCATTGTTCTGAAGTTAGCAAATATATACCTAAGCCTAACCTTAACCTATTTGGTTCAAGGTAGGCATCCTAGAAAACTAGAAACTTGTCCAGTTTTTCCAGAAATTATCAGACCCTGGCCTAGACCAGGGCAGCTTTGAAAACCCTTAGTCTTAGAGTATTGAACTGTTTAAATGGCATAACCTATACCAAAAGATCTTTCATGGTGAGTTTCTTCCAACTACATGAAAATAGTATATTTAATTGCCTAAATTGAACAACACGAGTAAAAATAGACGGCAAAGAATTCAACTATATTAAAATAGTAGATATTTTTGCCAGCACTGGAAAGCCATCAGTCCTTTGCTTGGCAAACCTTGCATTTTAATGGATGCACATTTTTAACTAATAGATAACTCGAAATTTTAGCAACTAAAAATAATGTCCCCAAATATTAGACTAGGTTTAAAAGTCTATGCCAAAAAAAACAGCAGAAACTTGAACAGTTGCTTTCTATTTTTAATTCGTACTATTGCATATATGGTTAATTGTAGACCTTCTTTAACTATATTTATTGCCATGCATCAGCAATTAAGTCTAGACTACGAAACTAACATATTGCATCCACCAAACGAAGTAGAAACAAGGCTTCCATAAATCTCTTTGTTGGTTCAAACTAAAGCAAAACTGGTAAACAGTAGGCCATTTATCAAGGTTTATCAGAAAATACCAGACAGAAGATGGCTGTAGAGTCCAGCCCCAGTTCACATGTTTTTGAGCATGAACTATTGCTAACATATTACCTTGTAAGCTTGAATTTAAAGACATAAAAACATTTGTAGACAGGTCCAGAATCTTGAAATCAATTAATCGCTCCTCCATTTCCAAGTTACTTCAGTCATCACAATTCAAATAAGAGAATGGAGATGAAGAACCGGTTACCTGTAACCAACCAGACCAACATTAGCAACAAAAATTGGTAATGAGGCAAGGGTTAACAGGTAAGCAGTGGTTCAATCATGGCTTTTCGCCCTTCACCATTAAAAATAATCAGGTTATAGTCAAATACTAGAAGCTACTCAAGCTAGAAAACTTAAGCTACAGCCTGTATTTATTCATAAGTAAATAGCCTTTAACAGGAGAACTGAGCCATCCAAATGGCATGCGAAGGAAGATTCATGTCACGTCTTCCTCCTTTAGTGGGGTTCAGCAACTTTGCCTCGATTAGTAAAGTAGAGTTAAGCGTATGTTAACCTTTACCTGAGCATGGTCTGCATGTGCAATGCTATATTGAAACCTCTGTCGGCCCTATGGCCACATTACATGCCAAGATCATGATCACAAGTTCATCAACCTGCTATCTTAAAAGTGAACTATCCAGAGACTCACTTTCCATAAAAAAATTGCCTGTCGGTCTATCACTACAAGTTTACCCAATAGACATAATTAAATATCGACAAACTAACTCTTAGAATGAGAAAATTAACTACCAACAACTTAGCTTATTCAATTACCCTTCACAGATATTTTATATTCCCTATTCACCAAATGTTATCATCCACACACTTTGTGACAGCAATTATGCCAATCTTATGCCTAATGCACGAAGGCCTTATGTCAACACTAATTATCAGTTATTAGAAGGCCATCAATATGCCACGAACCAGCTAAAGATTTAAAAATATCTACAAGCTATCTTTAAAAATATCTACAAGCTATCTTTAAAAATATCTACAGGCTATCTTTAAATGCTGCCCAAATGAATCAGACTTGGGCAAGCGTGGCATACACTACATATGGGCTGGCTTGCACTACACAGTCAAGCCTAGTTTGAGACCATTTAGTTCATGCCAGCAAAGGAGAACCTCAGATCAAAATTAAACTACATCTTAGCAGTATTAATGGGAAGAAACTAGAGCACTTTATACTATTATAAGACAGAAAACCTGGTTGAGTTGAAGGCTATCTTCAAATTCTGAGTTTTCGTCCTCCTCTTGCATGCCATCTTCCGGACCGCCAGAGTTGCGCAATGTTGACCATCTCACGGTCGATCCACCAAGTTTGCTGCTGGGTTGGTGCCCTCATTACACATTGGCTCCTTGTTCTTGCTCAAATATTCACTGATATCTCCAACTCCCTTGCTTGTAGTTCCAGCTAGATTATACTTGGCAACTATTTCCTGAAGCAGCTTCTTAGGGGGCTGAGCAATAGACTGGTTTTTCATCTTGCAAATCCTATCAAGGTCAATCCCGCTCTTATCTATCAGATCAATGAGCTTTGCTCTGGTGAAGCCCCTGTTGGGCGTGCCTTTCTCCTTTGGCATAGCAGGCAAGCGGCTATCTCTATGCTTGCCTTTCCAGAAATAGTTCACAGAGGATTAGAGCCTTGAGAACATGTCGCAGATAAGGAAAAGTGCCATTGTACCCGGCACCAAATAAGGATGTCTCTGCCCACTACGATTTTGCAAGTGCTGAAGCACTCTCATGGAACTAAATTTGTCAGAATATTTAAGCTTACCAAATAAGTCCAGAGACAGGCTTGTGGGGCTGTCGCCATGCTTTGCCATGATGCTGAAATATTCGAGGCCGTGCTTGTGTCTCTCCCTGTCATGATTTGCCGCTTCCGAGAGCACCATCGAGGTTTCCAGTGCCGGATTTAGGTTTGCCGAAAAGAGCTGTTTAGGCATGTTCAAGGGTTTTTGACCACTTTGCAAAACTCTAAAGCTAGAATAGTATGGTCTCACGAGAGAATGTGCACCCCTATATTACGGGTTAATGTTTAACTTAAACATAAGTACCATGTTAGATAAGTTCAATTATTACCTCGATGGTGTTCAACCTTCGCCTTATATGAGCAATGTATTCTTATTTTAACTAAATCCCCAAAGGTTTTAAGCGTCACCTTAGCACAAATTTCGGTGGTGGTTTTTAAAAAAAACCTTCAAAAGATTATCTTGATGAGAAAACTATCTCTTTATTGGCCCTTGAATAATATGGAGTTTGCATAATCCCTAAGCTCATAAAGGGGAGCGGCAACCTTAACAATATGGCAAGCGTTAACAATATGGCGAGAACTTTTGAATTTCCATGATCATTAAATTGGGCTAGAGAAATCAATTAAATCGATCTTTGACTTGCCAACATTTAGAGCTATTAAATAGCACTAGTATAAGACAACGTCAAAAATTAGTAAAGGATTACGCTCCATATTAAGAGATTATGCTCCATAGACCCAGGACACTACATAGATGTGCAGGTGTGAGAACTGGCAACCATGTAATTATGGCAGAGCTTTCCAGCTTTCGCCACACTAAATTGGGATTGAGATACCCATCGGTTGAAGACCATTACCTTACCATAGCTTAGAGCCATGGAGCAATAGTGAGCTGTCGAAACAGTGGCATGAATTCAAGAGAAGCTCACTTAGTTTAGAACAATAAAAAGAAAAGGGCGGTGCCTGGGCCACTTCTATAAGGATGCAGGTTACGCTGTGGCTGAGGGGTTTATTTCCTGCCGGATGTCCCATAAAAGCATGGTTTTTAAAGGCTAGCAGATATGTCCTATACATGAATATTACAATCAATAAAATGCTAAGCATTCCAGCCCCTGGAACGCCACCTAATACCACCCTGAAACCTTCATATATATTTATATATGAATATATGTATATATATATAATAGGCTGTGGCTGGCTGAAACACAAGAGCTAGATACAGCATACAGAGCTCAAGGTGATTTGAGAAGTCTTGAACTCCCACAACATATGCTCATAACACTAGAGCTATGTATTATCTGGAGCTCTTTGCATAGCTCTCAGATATCTCACTGAGCCTAGAATAGTGGAAAGCTCCCCAGCTCCACTTGACAGGTGGGAAGCTCCATTTTTCAGAGTAAGAATTGGTTTTTCCATTAATCAAGAAAAACAGTACATGGTTAACCTGCTAAAAATAGCATAGATCATTGAAACAAAATGTCCCTAGATTTTGTCCATCACCAAGAGGTGAGTGGAGAACTATTCAAAAGATGTAGTCAGAGTTGAAGTTTGACTCGTTATGATAGAAGTCAAAATTTTCAAATAACAGTCTGTTGATGATAGAAAAAGAGTCACGACCCCAGCAAAATTCTTCAATCACCTGTACTAGCCAAAACCAAAACAAGATTAGGAAGCAAGGTTGAGAAAAGGATGTTCAGGTTGGTGGGAATACAATCCCAGGAGTTCAAATATAGGATTAGGAGAGTGGCAGGCTTAAGAGCAAAGGGAGTCCAATTTGGCATTAAAGTATGCGTAGAAAGGTGCAGCAGATCCAAAAATGTAGGAGTCTTCGGTCTTGTCAGCAATGTCATCAATGCAAGAGGACTCAAATTCACATAAGCGAGTAAGGAACCATATAGATCGCGGAAGTCTATCGTATATAATCTTGCCCTGTATCTTGAGAACCGATTCAACGACATGTAATAGTGGTACATAGATAGAAAAGTCAAACATCGGAACATCACGGATCACTTCTCTGAAGGAAGGCGGGTAGACTTGATTTCTTGCCTATAATGATTCGGATCCATTCATCTTTGCTCCGGAAAAGCTCAAGTTCTTGATCGCATCCTTCTTAGTGTCACCCAACTCCCCAAGGCTTTCTTTACAAACTCTCAGATATGCTAGCATCATCACAAAATACAGAGTTAGAATTAATGACACATAAATTCGATACAAACAAATCAAAAGCCCCCCTAAAAGCACCAATTGAGTCCCACTTCTGTTATACTTGTCGACCAATTTCCTTTTGTGAGTCATTGCGGTAGATTCAATATCAATTTGGAAATGCATCTTAATCCAAAAAGATAGAAGTTCTTTTTACCATACACAACTCTATTTCTTGCTTTCCAAATATTCCATAAGGCAATGAACATAATAGTATTGGCAAAGGCACAATTGTTTTGAATATAGGATAAGAGATTGCCATTAACTTTCATAGGGAAGAGGAAGCCTAGCTTCTCATTGAACCAAGACCAGAAAGAATTAAGCTTAGGACAGAGAAATATGTGTTCAGTGCTCTCTTCCATACTGCAACCAAGCTGGCAATTTGGAGAAATGTCCTCATATCTCCTGGAGGTCATTTGCAGGGTAGAAATACTCTTGTTTGCCAGTAATCAGATAAAGAAACTTACCTTAGGAAAACAATAAGAATGCCATACTTCATAAAACAGAGTCTTACCATCCTCTTCAGAAATAGACCATTTGGATGATGCTTTTGAGGGAGCAACAGATTCATTAATGATTGAGTAGACCTTGCTTACCTTATAATGACATTTGCCATCCAAGTTCCAGTTAGTTGCTTTAGGCACCACATTATTAAGCCAAAGGTAAGGAAGAATGGATCTGATATGGTAATATATCTTTCTGTCACTTGAGGTACCTTGCAAAATTCTCCTAAAGGCTGTCCAAGAAATAAATTTACCATCTAAGTATAGATCACTCAGGAACCTGAAACCATGATCAGTCCACTTTTTATAAATTCTTGGGTGCCTCAGGGCCATAACATTGTTTGCATGATCACTAAGGATAGGATTCCAGAAAATAGATCATGAGAGGCAGCATATTCAAAGCAAGATTGAACTTTATTCCAAGCCATGATTATATTCCTCATGAGAGGGGAAGTATTAGGACCAGGGTGGAGATTATTGAAGCAGGAATCAGGCATAATATGACTTAAGGAAGGGTGACCATCCGGGTGAGAGTTTGCAAGCCAGAATTTGACAAATTGAGAAGCAGGACTAGAATTAGATACAAAAGAATTCCACATATATTTCCCAGCCAGGGCACAGGCCTACAGATGAAGGTCCTTACAGCCTAGACCACCATTTTTCTTTGGCTTGGCAACATAATTCCAACCTACTAAGTGAGACCCCTTCCATATGAATCTTCTTACTAATTTCTCAATTTCCTGATATGTAGCTTTAGGAGCCACTAGGGCAGAAGAAAAGTAGATGTGAGAGCTAGCAAGGACTGAATTAGCAATAATAGTCCTACCTGCAAAAGATAGACCCCCTCTAAAATGATTCAACTTCTTCTTAATTCTATCAATGATAGGTTGCCAAAGACCTTTCAAGGAAGGATTAAGAGAGAGAGGCATTCCCAATAAAGTAGAAGCTTGATTACAGTTGAGAACCTTGATATCAGCAAAGTTTGACTGAATATTATCTCATATGATCACAGATTTTGCTAGATTTAGATTAACACCAGAGGCAGCTGAGAATTGCTTGATGATTTCCAGGAAAGTTTCAATATTAGAGAGATCAGCATCAAGGAAAGCAAAGGTATCATCAGCATATTGAGAAATGGTAAGACAATCTTCACTATTGGGCATTTGAAGACCCTTAATCTCCCCAAGATTTTTAAAATGTAGAACAGCCCTTGTTAGCATTTCAGCCACAATTAAGAAAAGGTATGGAGCAAGGGGGCAGCCCTGCCTCACACCACGAGAAAGAGGGAAGAAATGAGAGGGAGATCCATTAACAATGACAGCAGAGTTTGAATGAATGTTCAGACCATGAATTAAAAGCCTGAGTTTAGGATGAAAGCCAAACTTAGTGAGAGCAATGTCAAGGAAATCCCATCTAGCAGTGTCAAAAGCTCTCTTGAAGTCTAACTTTAGAAGCACACAATTTTGGTTGGAGACTTTATTCCAATGAAGACCCTCCATGGCAGTAATATAGTTATCCAAAATAAACCTCTTGGATAAGAAGGCAGATTGATAATGTGAAATATTTGTCTGGAGATATTCTTTGATTCTATTGGCAATGACTTTGGCACAAATTTTATAGGAAATATTGGTGAGAGATATAGGTCTCCAATCCGAAAAAGCAGATGGATTGTCTATTTTAGGGATAAGAGCAATGAGGCCAGCAGAGATAGATGAGTGCAGGTGATTAGCTTCCCAAAAACCCCTTACCATTGAGATAACATCAGCTTTCAAAAGATCCTAGAAATGAATGTAGAATTCACATGGCCCCCAAAAATGAACTTGTATAAAAAATTAGCATGAAAACCAGTATGCATGTGGTTTTTTTATACAACAATTCACAACATAAAAAAAAACCACGTGTCCTTGCTAGTTTTGCAAAACCAGTAATGGTCCATATCATGTTTTTTGTACTAATTCCAAATTTTATGCTAGTATTTAGAAATCATCATTAGTTTGTAAGATTGTTTTTAATTGTACATTGATTTAGCAAAATCATTGCTAGTTCATATCATGTTTAATTATATCAATTCTATAATCACATAGTAGTTTTTTAATATTATCAATAGTTTAGAAGATGTGTTTTAAGCATATACTGATTATGGAAAACCATTGCTAGTCTGTACTATATTTAATTATATGAATTTAGTTTTTACGGTGGTTTATGGGAATCATCATTAATTTATAGAATGATTTTTCTATATACATTTTTAATATCATAATTTTGGATAAGTGGGACTCATTCCATTCCCACTTTTTTTCGGAACCCTGTTATTTTACACAAAAAGGAGCACCCCGACCCGAAAACTGTCCTTAATTTGAATTTTTTGTCATTCTTGTGCATCCAAGCTTTCTCCCAGTTTTCTTGGATAGCGAGTCGAGTCCCTGTTTTGAGGCTTATTTGTCATTCAAAATAAGAGTTTTTCGCGTGAGGGTGAATTCCTTCTCCAAGACATTTTGGCTATATTTTTTTAGGTGGTAGACAAGAGATCACAAATCTCAACAAAAATTAAGCAAATTGTTTACTTAATCACCAAAAAATACTAGTTTTGAGATACCTTATATTTATAAATGGGCTTATTACAATATATATTACAGTGGGTGAAGCGACCATAGTGGCCGTATTATCACAATGATTACACCCTCTTCAAACATGAACCACCTAGTGCAAGCGGGTGGAGCTCTGTCAAGTCACGGGAGCAACTTACGGGACGATAGAAATTTATATGAAGTTCCTTCATAGGCCACGTGCTTGTATGTCAAACTGATGTCACCACCCTCTTCTCGGCATCTTTCTTCAATGAACCGGTCTTTTCATTGCTCCCAAGCATGTACTATGTCGGTGAGATAGGACTGCAAAGACAAAATCAAGTTAGTCAAGTGATGCTACTGGGCAAAAAAATAAAAAATAAAACATAGTTCTTAGGGCCATTTTAGGAAAATACAGGCCTGAGAGCCTTTCTCGACTTCAGCGAAGTCGAGAAAGGCGGCTCAAAGCAAAAACGCGATTTTAGGGGTCGAAGGCCTTTTCGACTTCATGAGTCGAAAAGGCGATTCAAAGTTTAAAAACGCAGTTTTAGGGGAGTCGAAAAAGGCCTTTCGACTCATGAGTCGAAAGGCGGCTCGCCGGTTTTTAAGGGGTGAAAGGCCTTTCGACTTCGAGCGAAGTCGAAAAGCGGTTCTCAAAGGTTAAAAAGGGGTGAAGGCCTTTCTCGACTCAAGAAGTTGAAAAACAAAGTCAAAAAGTTGTTTTAGGGGTCGGAAGGCCTTTCGACTCCACGAGTTGAGAAAGGCGGCTTAAAAAAAAACGGTTTTTAGGGGTCAGAAGGCCTTTCTCGACTCGCGAGTCGAGAAAGGCAGCTCAGAGTAGACAAAGGCAATTTCAGGGGCCAGAGATTATTTTTGCGGAGCATCATTTTATCTATCTATCCATCTAATTTTCCACCATAGTTTATTATTCTATCACACATTAGTACTTTATACTAACACAATTAGCACACAATTAGTACTTTATACTACCACAATTAGTATTAGCACACATTAGCATTTTTATACATTAGTACACATTAGTATTAGCACACATTAGTTTTAGCACACATTAGTATTAGCACACATTAGTATTAGCACACATTTAATGTGTGCTAATTAGCACACATTTAATGTGTTAAATTTTTCCCTTAGAATAAGAATATATGCCTAGAAAACATGCACCATGGCAACATAATGTTTAACGTGTGAAATATTATTTTATTACCCCCCATATACGTTTCCCTATACGGGAGAGGAGGGGCCTCCAAAAGAGGAGAGCACCTCTAAAAATGTCAAGGAAATGGAAAGGGAGGGGGCAAAAAAGGAATGCGAAAATGTGACCACCACATTAAAGTGGGGCCACCCCAAAAATTTGAAATTTTTTAACGTATTATTTTACCCTTTTTTTTCTAATACCCCGCCTTTTTTTCCCGCCCATGGTTGAATTTTAAAATTTGGTACATACCTTTGAGACGAAGATCCTTTGTACCAGTAGAACTCTTTGTTTCCGGAAGAAGCTCCATAGCCATAGCTTCCACCTGGGAGTTGGACCCATAACCAAAAGCTTCACTGTTGCAAATAAGCCACACCGCAGATTCGTGCTTTGGATTTCGCAGCCGAGAGCCCAAGCACCCTGTTGCATAATCAATCTGCTGTCTCTGCTTTATTATCCCAGATTTCTTTTCCTTTTATACCTCCTTCCTTTTATACCTCCTGTTCTTTTCCTCTGACGCTGCTTTTTTATACCTCTCAAACCCGATCGATTAAACCGGTGCTTCATTCACGACTATGGAGAGTCCGCATCTAATCGAAGGGTTCCTTGAAAATCGATTTGGAAGGAAAGAATCAAGCAGATTGAGCAAAAGAAGGAACCGCTTTCCGGCTATTCAAAGAAGCTGGAACGAAGGAAATGAACACGCCAACGCAGATCCATCTACATATTCTCGTGTAAGATCCGGATTGCCGCCATAGCCCATCTGTTATAACGGACCGCCGCCATAGCCAACAGTGATGCCGCCATGGCCGACCGAGCTCAAGGTAAGATCTCGCTTAAGTTTTTCTGCTCGATGTTGCTTTGATTTTTTGCTCCGATTTCTGCCGCCTCGACCGCTTAGAACTCTATGCTTTTTGTCCGTCCCACACTTCAAATCCCCGTTCTTCAAAGATTTTGGGGAAATGCGGGGCTCATTCTGGGGCTTTTATGATTGGATACGGTCCCCGCTACGGAGTCTGGAGCGGAGGACATAGCCATGGTATTGCAAAGACATGCCATGAGTAGAAAAGCGGAGAAAATGCTGCTTCTAAAGCCTTCTCTTATTTCTAAAGCGGCGAGAAAATCAAATTTGCCTGTTTTTTACCTTGGTCGCCATATTTGGATCCCCCGCCAATGCCTCCTATCAAATGCTTGTGGTAGCACCACATACGATTCCACTTGCTTGCAAGATCTATTCTTTGTAGAATTTCTCTGGTCCGACAATTTCTCGGTCTTGATTTGCTTTCTTTGGTTCAATATTATTGCAAAGAGTGCACTACAAGTAAATCGGCATCGAATCACACTAGAAGCCCGAAGCCGCCCGAATCGAGGTTGAGGGGTTTGCAAGCTCTTTTGCTTTCCCAACCAAGCGTTACCTCTCAATCCCACATATAGAAGAATGAGGAACGCAAAAAGCGGCTTTGTTTGTACAAGCCTTTTTATAAATGCCACTAGCTTTCTTCCGTATGGCACCACAGAATCCTACTCAAGTCGGTATGGTAATTTAATTGGCCCTTTGAACCCGGCCCATTCTCAGCCTCATGGCGAGAATTATATTAAAAAATTAGATTGTAATTATATTTGATTAAAAAATTTCATTGTAATTATTAATACTTATATATTTATTTAATAATTATTATTATTATTATTATTTTATTTTATTTTTATTTTTATTTTTATTTTGGAGGAGGTGGGGAAGACCCTTGCCCCCCTTTGCCCCCCTCCCTCCTCCTTTGCCCCTTTTGCTCTTCTCTACCCTCCCCTCCTCGTTTGCCTCTTTGCTCTCTCTCCCCCCCCTTCCCCCCCCCCCCCCTTTCCCTCCTCCTTCCAGCATTATCCCCCCCCCGTCCTCCTTTGCCCTTTTTCTCTCCTCTCAACTCCTCTTCTTCCAACTTAGCGCCTTCCCTCTTCTTCAAACTTAGCCCCTTCCCTCTTCAACCCCTGTGGCCCCTCCCTCCTTCTCCTCCTACCCTTCTCCTTATCAAGGTGTGCCCCATCTCCCTCCCCCTGAGATTCGAGAAAAATTCCCAAAATTCCCAAAATTCGAGATTTGTCCCACTTTAATTAAATACGACTTGGATGCTTTTATGTGGTAATTGTTGCAAATTTTGGACAATATCGAGTTTTTCTTATTGGTTCGAGAACCATGCTAAGTTTTGCATTTCTAAAGTTTTTTGATGTGGTTAGTCACTATGCTTGTTAATAGTTTATTATTCTGCTAATCATATTATCAGTCTTGTAGTCTTCCAAATGCAAACGTTTTGGGCCTCCATAAAAATGCAAAGCTTCTAACTGTAGAGAAAGTGTATATAATGCTTCATAAAATCAAAATACCTTATCAATAAATTTTGCGAAAAAGAAAAGAATGATGTGTCACGATTGGACACACATAAGTTTACAAGAGATTGAGCTGAAAGAAAACATAATAGGTCTTTTATAATTACAAAGCAAAAAGAGATGAACAAAGCTCAAGTACCCTCAAGTAGAATGTTTTTCAACCAAGAAGAAGCAAATATTTTTTCCTGTACCTTCCTTCATAACGTTTAAGACCCTTAAAAGACAATCCCAAGATTGCCATCTGTTTTCCACATATGAAATTCCCAAACATTGTCGCCCCTTCTTAATTTTTGGTTCTAACCATGTCAACTTTATCTTTTTATCCTTCTCGTTAACTGCATTAATCCAAGCATACCAATAACCATCATGTGATGCTAAATGTGGGGCACTACCCCGTTTTATAGCTTGAATTGCCACAACATCATCTACGAGAGGCCAGATTGGGACATTACCACATGCATTTGGAGAAGCCTATCCGGCAATTTCGTTGTAATAGTCTCAAATGCAATCAATCTTTTATCTTTCGCTGCTCGCATTGGTAGAAGACACATTTCTCGAAGAATATGTTGGACTGGCAAAATAGATTCATGATTGAATGGCTCCATGCTAGTAGCTAAGATAGGCATCCCACTTGGTTCATCAACCTGAACTTTATTGTGTTGGATATGATATCTGTAGTAATCTGCTGCAAAATATACACTCGTTTCATCACCCTGTTTGTAAGAAAAAATGTATCTCATCTTACCATACCATTGACCATCCTCAATATCTTTATTTTCCACCACAAGTCCTGGTCCTTGCCATGCCCTTCTGTCGAGAAAGGGGGGAATTTGGGGATTGGCACATTCGTGTGGTGAATGTGCAGTTTTTCTTTTCGAGGATGTTTCCTCGGACACGAGCCACCATTTTGATGACCGGATTAACAAATGGAGCTGTTTTGCTGCCCCGATACTTAAACCCTATTGAATTCGTAGGGTTTGGGATTCGACAGCCTTCCCTACCACCGAAGTGCTCGAGAACTTGCGTGCAGGGTTCCCTCGAGGGCTTGAAGAGAAACCCCAAGGGGGAGGAAGAAAACACCCTCCCCAGGTACTATATCCAAACTTGTCCTGCTCCTTGCCGTGCCCTTGCGTCGAGAAAGGGGGGAATTTGGGGATTGGCACATTAGTGTGGTGGATGTCCAGTTTTTCTTTTCGAGGATGTTTCCTCGGACACGAGCTACCATTTTGATGGTCGGACTAACAAATGGAGCTGTTTTGGTGCCCCGATACTTAAACCCTATTGAATTCGTAGGGTTTGGGATTCGGCAGCCTTCCCTACCACCGAAGTGCTCGAGAACTTGCGTGCAGGGTTCCCTCGAGGGCTTGAAGAGAAACCCCAAGGGGGAGGAAGAAAACACCCTCCCCAGGTACTATATCCAAACTTGTCCTGCTCCTTGCCGTGCCCTTGCGTCGAGAAAGGGGGGAATTTGGGGATTGGCACATTCGTGTGGTGGATGTCCAGTTTTTCGAGTTAGCATAATTTTCGATTCGAAGTTAGCAATCATACCATAATAAGGGGCAACTTGTTCACAAAGACAGCATTCTCAAGCTTTGTATAAGACATCTATGCATATTTCAAACAACCTACGATTCTATATAGTGTTTATGGATTGTAGAGTTCACTTCATTAATATTGTTAACTTGTCCTGGTCCTTGCCGTGCCCTTGCATTGAGAAAGGGGGTAATTTGGGGATTGGCACATTCGTGTGGTCAATGTCCAGTTTTTCTTTTCGAGGATGTTTCCTCGGACACGAGCCACCATTTTGACGACCGGATTAACAAATGGAGTTGTTTTGGTGCCCCGATACTTAAACCCTATTGAATTCGTAGGGTTTGAGATTCGACAGCCTTCCCTACCACCGAAGTGCTCGAGAACTTGCGTGCAGGGTTCCCTCGAGGGCTTGAAGAGAAACCCCAAGGGGGAGGAAGAAAACTTGGTTTGTAGTTGGAATAGCTGTTGGAATTGTTGCATTGAGAGATCAAATTAAGCAGCAGCAGACATTTACAAACAGTGCAGGTGGAAATAGTGCAGGTGCAAATAGTGTAGGTGCAGGCAGTTTCTCTGTTTCTAATTCTAAGGCTGGACCATCCGTTGATGTTTCTGGAACATCTATTTCTCGGGGGGACGGAGAAATAATCATAGTAGTCAGAGCGGTTTTCTTCAACAAATTCAAAAAGAGGTAAGTTGTAATAATGGTGATTAAGAATCAAAGATAAAGCCTTAAATTTAGTAAAGGTATAGCATTTCAAAAGTAGGCTAAATATATATGTTTCAAATAAATTGTGAAGCCTTGAGATGTGGCCACTAGTAAAGTCAAGTGGGGAGGACTTGGATCATTGATATGTAGAGCAACAACAACGGATCACAGCAGTTACGCAACTTTACATTTAGGTCAAGTTCTGCCCCGTTGTGATGGCTCATAAAAAGCCGGATATCGCACCTTGCATGGTTGAACCTTGCAATTGTGGCTCAAGGGCTTTCTGAGAAAAACCTTAAAGTTCATTTCTCATGGTTAAAAACCTTGGGTAAGTGACCACCCAAATTTCCCTTGAGCCAAATTGTTTCCCACGGTCGAAACCATTGCATTTTTTAAAGCCCATACTTATTGGCTTATTTTAACCTCTCCGGACCATGGTCGAAGACGTCTAAATACCTTAAATACAAGGGAATACGGCGAAAGTACAAAGAAAAATAGTCTTGATTACATGCCTTGAATAACACTAACTTTTACTCATAGCATCTAAGGTTCCGAGAAACTTGTGCAACACTGAGTCATCGACTCTTCATATTTATTGATTTAATTTAATCTGATGTTTGAGCTCATCAAGTACCTAGTGGACTACCGGACCTTCTGATTTATTTTGAGCAATGTATCTCTACGATTACTTTGTTAAAATGTCACAATTACTGTATGTATGAAAATAATTACTGTATGAAAATGCAAACCCTAAATCCGTTGGTTAGGGTTCCGCTCCGCCCAGGCGCACTAAGCCAGCGGTTAACCTATTCGATGCTATACAACTATGGAATCCTTGTCGTGGATGATCTGCACCAAATTTTGTGCTTTTAACGGCCGGATCCATGGTAAGAATCGTTCAAATCTTTCCTTGTAGTTCCATCTAGATGGTATTATAACCTAGGCAGTTTTCAGAATTACTGGGCTATGCAGTTGCGAGTGTTTTTAAGCAAGCCGAAACAGGCACTTCGACAACACTGGTTACCAATAGGAATAGGAGGTTAAGTTCAAACAGTTCCACCAGCTTTTATTGTCTAAGTGAAACTGACAACTCATGTTACATGAAAAGTGTCCTATCAGTAGCCACTAGGTACGTAATTGCAATTCTCATTTAAAATATAAAATATTCATTAGCTGCTTTCATGTATTTTATGTAGTTTCACTAACGGCAGGTTTCTAATTTTGTCTCTTCTCGATAATCCATCTGAAGGACCAGTATTTGGAACACTCACAAGGTATGTGCGGTAAACATGGAAACATTTGTATTTGTGTGAATGTTTGCAGAAGCTAGGTAGGAGTAGAAAATGATTAGATGCTTCTTCATATAACGAGTTTGCTGATATAATTGCAGAGTTCTAGATACTGTAGCAGCTTACACACATTGAGCATATACCCAAAATGAGTCTCTGTAGCTATTTAATGTAAGTATCATTCAAGGATGCTTAACAAGCATATGCACTGGCCAGCTTCATATGTTTATATATTTAATCTTGGTCTTTTGCAGGTCCTTGAGGAGATATTGGTTCATATGCTTGGATCTTGTACAGAAACAATAAAGCGTTCTCCATTCTCAAAGCCTCTACCAGCGAATCTTCTGCCCCACATTGAACAGCTATGGGATGGAATCTTAACCTCTCTCTAGAGGGCGACTCCGCCAATCAAGTTTGATTCTTCCCGCTTGGAGACTCAAGCCATATTTGTTTAGCTCTAGCTTTCTGACATTTTAATACTTACATTCTGCGTACCTTTTCCTTCTAGGAAGCAATGTATGGCGATTGTCATATCTTAAGTACCCTACATGTGCGGGATTTTATTTTTCTTTCGGCTCAAGCGAGAAAGTTTGAGTTTCATTGCCAAGGCTGGCAAAATCATGGATCGTAGGGAAGTCACCAATAGAGATAGAAAATTATCGTCTCATGCCATCTCAATGATGCAAGATTCCGACAACTTGCAAAGCAAAATTTATATCTCAAGCTCATCCACCTTCACCGGTCAGAATCTCTGCTTGTGTCTCTCAAAAATTGAAGTTCGGCATTGTGATTTCTCCAAATCCTGGGGCAGATGCAAGATGCAGTGGGTAAATCTGTAGCAGATCTAGACACAGATTCATTAACAAACAGTGGTTTAGGCAAAGAATCAGAGCATTTAGGGCTTGCCGAGGAAGACATCAAATCAAAAAATAAAATATTGTTGGTTGCAGTGGTCATGCGTATACTATAATTCTACCATAACTTTTCCAAAAGAGTCAACCCGCGCCACCAAAAAGGACTGGAGTCTGAAGGTCATGGAACATGTAACACTGTGCAAAGATGGAAAATTATTACCTTATGCCATTTCAGTGGGACAAAATTCTAACAGTGACAAAGCAGAATATGTAACTCAAGCTGATCTGCCCTATTTGTCTTATTCACCCATTGGAATTTCTGCAGTTGGCCTTCAAACGTTGGAGCTTGGTATTGCCATTTCTCCAAATTCTGGGGCAGAGGCAGTTGAAAAATCTGTTAGAGCAGATCAGATCCCATATGCAAAACAAATGGTCTTCTAATGAAACAGCTAGAGCTTTTAGAGGTTGCTGAGGAAGATGCCAAATCAAGAAGTGAAAATAACGTTGGTGGTATTGATGATGCATCTGCTAAAACGTTGGTTCTCCTACCAGCTTTGCCAAAGAGTCAAACACTGCGACTAAAGATGGTACGAGTCTGAGATGTGACAGTTTCTCCAAATCATTGGAGTCACAGAAGAGGAACAATGCAGTGATTTTAAAGGAAGAACACAAGATAATACATCTTTGCATAATAATGTAGAGCACCATTCACCTGATAAGGATTCAACTCTTCATTCTGGTTTCTTGTTTGGCATGGTTTGCCATCAAGGGACTGTCAACAGGAAATCAACAGAATCTGCTGATAAGGAGCTTCAAAAGAGATAATGGTGCGTGCATTTTTCCTGTCTTACAAGCTTAATGCTAAAAGATTCAATGAACTGTGAGCAAAGATAATTAAATATTGTCCTTTCTCTCGCCTAATTAAAAACAATGATCAATTTCAAAGTAAGATTGTCCTATATAATGAAACTTTTCAATTAAGAATCATTACCTACATCTTACTTTCTAATCAAACATGTTTTGAAGCATTTTATTGTGCTAATATATTAAGGTCAAATATCATGCTTCAATATCATATCAAACGATTTCACACAGGAAGCACTATTAAAATCGTATACCATTTTGAAATCGTATCATAGAAAAAAAATCATACTAACAAAGTTAAACCATGTCAAATTTGCCACGTTATATACTGACCATTAATTATTGCAATATATTCAAATAATTTACCAAGTCAATATACCGAGGGAGATAGATACGATTAAATACCATTCCATTAAACTTGATATACTAAGTATTAGTTCGTATCATACATTTTAAGTTGCTAGAAAAACTAACTGAAATGATTACGTTTTAATACCATGGAAAAAATAGGATAAAAAGCCATATTAGTATATTCAAATCGTTTACGTTTACCACGTTGTGTATTAGTGATTAATCACTGTAAAGTATCATGATAAGTAACCACTGTAAAGCATCATGATAATTATGCACTTAAAATTACCATGTCAATATACTGAAGAGAGAAGATAGATATGATCAAATATCAGTCTACCAAACTTGACATACTAAACAATAGTATATATCATATAATTTAAGTTATTACAGAGACCAATTAAAATTGCCATGTTTCAATGCCATGTTGGCTTATCACTTTAGAAAAATATGTTGATGAACTATATTAGATAACTAGACATGGTTTGTAAACTTTTGAACCCACTAACATGTACTGATTTATGGATTTGGTTTTCACCAATAAACCATAAAAAAAAAAATCATATTGGTTCATTTTTGGGGGCCTTGTGATTCACTAGCAATGCCATCAGGTCCAGGGGACTTGCATTTGCCAAAAGATCTCAAAACCTTAAGAATTTCGTCCTCAGCAGGAGGAACAGTAAATGAATCACCCATAGTGTCAATAGAAGAAGGGATAATCTTATCTATCAGATCAAGGAATTTCCTCTCTCTTGAGGAGTTAATTTGTTGAGAGGTAACTTTAGAGAAAAGAGAGGCATAATTGTCATGAAAAAAGGATCTAATAATCTTTGGATCATCTAAGCATAATTCAGCATCGACTTCAGTAATAGAATTTCTGAGCAGTCTAGCTTTGGCTACTTTAAAAAAGAACCTTGAGCTACCACAATCCATTTCTTTGTTAAATTTGACTTTGCACTTGATTATTGAGCTTTTAGCTTCAATCTCCTCAATACTTTTGAGATAATTTTCAACTAATTCTTCACCCACTTGCAAGTTAAGATTGTAGGGATCTCCCTGCAGTAGGGATCTTATGCTTCTCATATGTGTCAACAAATCCTCTTTTTCCTTCAATTTGGCAAGATGCTTCTTCTTTGACCATTCTTTAATCCAGCTTTTGGCCTTCTTGATCTTAGCATAAAAGCTTTTCATAGATTCTATTTGCAAAGTAGGTTGAGATTTGCCGATAGAATGCCTTGAAATCATTCACAAATGACTCATTTTCAAGAAGAGCACAATTGAATTTGTAGGGGATATTTCCATCTCTTGGAATTTGTGTCAATTGCCTGGTGCACAGGAATTGTGGTTGGTGATCAGAAATAATGTTCCCTTCATCACTTGTAACAAAACAATTATCCCAAAGAGAAGAGTTAGGACTGCAGACATAAAATCTATCAAGTGCACAATAGACCCTTTTGCCCCCTTTTTGTAGGAAGCTGTAGAAGAAGGGACATGCACAAGGGAAGAATCAGAAATAAAGCTGTTCCAATTACATCTCTCAGAGGCAGACATATTAATATTATTCCCTAATTTCATGTTCCATGAAGGAATATTATTAAAATCACCACCAACAATCCAATCCGAGATAGTATTATTCTGCAACCAAGAGCTAATATCAGTCCAAAGCAACTCCCTATCCTTTGGGCAAGTAGGGGCATAAATGTTAATGATACCAAAAACAGAATTTTGATATTTGAAGGTAACAGCTTGCCACAATTTGGAAGGGGAATTGAAGAAGCTAAGATGCTCAAGGCTTTTCCAGATCATAATGATGCCACCACTTCTACCAGTGGCCTCAATCCAGGTAGAGTGAGATCCAGGATAAATCCAGTCACCAAGATTAGAAGTTTCAAATTTAGGGAGTTTAAGCTCTTGAAGCAAGATCACATCAGCATTATAGTTCCTGATTTGAGAAATAGTTCTTCTCCTTTTAATAGGACCTTTAATTCCTCTAACATTCCAAGATAAAATCCTCATTATACTTTGAGCTTAGAAAATCAAGAAAAAAGGAAAAAGAACAGCAAAACAGAAAGTCAAGTATATTTCTTTTTCTTTTTCCCCTTTCTATATTTACTTCTAGCAAGAGTTGAATTATGTTTCTTATACTTAGACAAGGCATTGGGTCTAGAGGTTTTAGATTTGGCAGTTAATCCAGCATTAGAGCATTCAACAAGAAATTTATCCCCTTCCCAATTTTCTTTGTCATTTGCATTTTCATTTTCATCTTCACTAATATCTGAGGTCCTCCAGGAATGAATTCAAACATTCTATTTTTAGGAGAGTCAGAAAGATTTAAAACATTATGCATAAAAGATGGGGAAAGAGAAGAAACATGACCTGGATTGCCATTATCCTCAGGCTGAGTTAGGTCTTCTTGCAGGACAACAACATTTTCTTGACTGGAATCAACTGTCTTGTTCTTGTCACTAGCCACCCAATTGTTGTCATAAGTCAGACCAGTTACGTCCCTTTCTGGAGTATCTTGTACAATTTCTTCATCCATAAGATTATCTTGCATTTAATTGTTAGGCTTTTTGTGAGGCCCTCTTGCAAAGATGCAATTTGCCGAAAGCAATATCAAATGCAATATTTGATGTTGGGGGAGGATGGGGCTGGTGAAAGATCAATAATTGGGGATTGTCCAAGGTTCAGCTTGCCTTCACATTGCTCAACAAAACTTCCAAATCAAGTTTAGGGTTAAGGTTAGCTAATACCTGGAACTGGTTAGAAATACCAATTAAGTGATCAGTAGCCATCTGAGATTCTTCTTCATGAACAGAACTTGATTCAACAACATTTTTTGGGAGAATAATTTGATTGTTCTCCATTGATATATCAGGAATAAGAGCAGGAACAACTTCCACCAGAGTATCTTTGGCAATCATAGGCTGTTCTTTTTCCAACCGAATTTGTTTCAGAGATTTACCATGTTTATTTTTCTTGTTTAATGGACCATTCTTAACCATATAGGAGTTGAGAATATCAGCATTCTCCTTATTCTTGGCAGAGTACTTAGCATCCATAATAATTTTGTTCAATGTGTCATGAAGATTACTGACCTTTGCCAAGCTGTTATCCTTTTCAGTGATTTTGGCAGAATTTTCATGATTTTGCAACACATTGACTTGCTGAGATTTACCATTCTTAAAGGTCTTCACAAAGTCACCCCTAGTCTTTCCATTATTAGATGCTTCCCCATTCTTGAGTTCCGCTTCTCTTAACTGCTTTCTCCTTTGAATTCTTTTGTAGCTGCCATTTACTTTAGTCCACTGAAAATTACTATCTTTGGAGATAATGCATAGGTCACTAAGGTTCCTCTCAAAACCTTGATGATCAATAACTGATCCTTTTGAATTTTGCATTATCTGCTGACTATTGACCTCCTGACTGATATTGACTTTTTGCTTGACCTGCTCATTGACTCGACAGTTATCAGATAACTTTACAGGAACACTCAAATTCTGCTCACTAGTAGCTGAGAGTTCCTTGCAGGAATCATACCAAAAGTGTCTAACTTTACAATTTTGGCACTGAGGTGGCAAACCTGACCATCTCAAATCTAGAGAGGCTACTTTTCCAAAAACATCTTGAAAAGGAATGTGGAGGGGAATATCTTTGGAAATATCAAGCTGGACAATGGAGCGGGGTGGCCTATAAGGGGAGAATTCCGTGCAAATGTAAGAACCAATTGAGTCAAATAGAAGTTTTAGACAATCTTCATTCCAGTATATAGGGTTTAAGCCATGAAGAGTGGTAGAAGCAACACAAAGATTGTCCAAATTGGCTACTTCAAATTTGGGATCCCATTTGAGAAAGGTAAGTTGGAAGGATTCGAGAGCCATGGGACCATGATTTAGAAGAAAATTGGCAGATCTTTTACTGCCACATTCAATCATAATATATGGAAAGTGAAGCCAGTAAACAGCATTGATCAGCATACCTTGATATTTCCTTTCCTTAGAAAACATATTTGACTTCATGTAAAAACATTAAATAGTATGAAAGTGAGTTCCCACTATTTCATAATGAACAGCAGAGATATCAACTGCCCAATAACTTGAACACACTAAAGATGTAAAATTGCTTACAAGACATACTTGGGATGGCCTTACAAGGCTCTTCCTTGGCTTCTACTATCCATGTAGATCCTTTATAGTTTACAATCTCTTGAGATAAAACCCAATGACATATCCTTCGGTGTATTGTTCGCCATATAGACATACAGGTTGTCATTTGGTTGAAGATGCTAAGAAGGCAAACAAAAGGCCAGATGTTGGTAATATACCAATGAAAGGCCATATGTATTATAGACCATGAAGAGTTAATAACGTGCACTAGACATTGGTTGTGGCGAAGGGTGACTATAAATGTTTGGAAACTCAAATTTGAACTTTGGACCAAGGTTAAATCTCACAGTACAGTTTGGTTCATTTGGAAGAGTATACATTGATGCAGCAAGATAATATCTTCCATAGATGCCTTTGAAAGCAACAACTTCATATTTTCCAATCCTTAGAAAATATATCTGACTTCCTGTAAAAACATTAAACAGTATGGAAGTGAGTTGCCACTATTTCATAATGAACAGAAGAGATATCAACTGCCCAATAACTTGAACGCACTAAAGATGCAAAATTGCTTACAAGATATACTTGGGACGGGCTTAGAAAGCTCTTCCTTGGCTTCTACTGTCCAGACAGATCCTTTATAGTTTACAATCTCTTGAGGTGGTTCTGCAGTATGTCAGTATGCCCTACTGGCCTGCAGAAGTAAAATACATCAGTATTCAGAAAATAATTTTAAGTAGTTGTGGATGGCTTCCTCCTCAGGGACCTCCACGCACGAGGACGGATAAAACTTAACTAGCATCATGACTTGGTCAGGTTGTTCGACCATAGTGTAGGGTTGTTGAAGAAGGTTAAGCTTTATCAAAAAGCGCTCAGAGAGATGGAAGATGGGGTATGGTATCCCAAGAACGCAACGTTGTACAAAGGCCCGTTTCAACTAACAAAGAGCTTCGAATTTTGCAGGGGTTCGGTAGCTAAATGCTCTCCAAGCTCGGCGAAGATTTGGGGTATATTGAGGGTGCTATAGCTTTGAGTCGTGCGGGTACGTGCCATGTTCATGGGCGCTAGGTGAAAGAGAGGTGCGGAAGGAGGCGTTAGGTGATAATGGTGGCGTAGGGCACTAGTAGAGGCGAGGCGCTTAGAGCTTCAACTCCAGCGGCTATGGCAGATGGACAAGACGAGGCATTCGGCAGAAGAAAAGTAAAAAAATATAACCGTCACTTTTTAATTAAAGATTCAAGATTTTTGAAAAAAAAAATTTTAAATAATTTTTTTTTTAAACGGCGGCGGGGGAATACGGCCTTTGCGGATTATACATGCATGTTTAGAATTCCGAGATGCTCGACTAGAGCGGGAAGATATGGTATTTGACCCTTTTTTGTTTCGGTCTTGGGATAACGATGTCCTTAAAGTAATTGGACCATGCCCGACACGTTGGAGCAAAAATTCGTCCATCCGAGCTACCTGGAGAAAGTTATGGCGCTTGCAAAACACGAGCCTCTGGCTCCACCATCTGAACCTCACCACTCTACTATAGAACACTCTCCTACTCAACTAAGTTATTCCTCCTATAACTAGGTCAACCCACATGCTAACTACAAAGTTGGAATACTTTAACCTAAGAAAAAAAATCTGATCAACTAACAAGTTAGACTATGGCGGTCTGCAATGATTTGGTCTACCAAAATCATGCTACGATACCAACGCGGACGCTCCCAGAATCTATATGATGCTCCCATCGTACAAATACGGGAACTCCCCTCCCATGGCGACTACATCACCATGGTAAGGCCCTCCGTCATAATCGGACTACTTGGGATGGCCAAGTGTCCGGGCGAGGAACAGAAGGTGTCATTCGTCCCATGTCCTCTATGAAAAATCCTATACAGCGAAAGTATACACACATGTTAGCATACAACAATCATGCTAGAATAATATACCACCACGAAGGGTGGCCCATCCATCATCATCAACGAGAGCCAATACAACCATAATAACATAAGCTACATATCATAACAAGGCGCTACCCGAGGCTCAGACTCCAAGGGGTCAACTGACGGCCAGACCTTAAGATAACAACAGACAGAGGTATAACATGGCATTGGCTGACATAAGACAATGGCTAGGGTAGTCCACTCCATCCGCCCCTCCTGTGCACACTTTGGAAGATATTTGAATCATGCTATGCGTGTTTGTAGCCCTCCCGAGACCTTAATTCAAGGAATCACCCTATGGGACTACTCAGGATTACATCTCCCCGGTCCGATGAGGCAGGTCAGAGAAGCTTCTCCTCTCGGATCACAACGGTTCCCTAGGTGTGCTAGAGGATACCTGCCACACCTGCAGCACCCGTATCCGTACCTGACTTACCCCCCTAAATCTACACAAAGTCGAGGACATCCATAACGGAGGAGATGTCAGGCCCATACCTGGCCCACACACAGTGACCGACTATAGGCCTAGCACACTATAGGAGCCCCCAGAGTATGCGCTCAACAAGGCTCCTCCGATTCCCGGTTGTGCGTTGTTTGGTCTTTGAATCACATCATAGCATCCTCAGCCAGGTTGGTTCTTGTGCACAGGCCGCATATATTGGGTATTAAGGGGTCTAGCTAGGAAACATCTCTAGTTCTAAGAGGCTTTCAGGTATCTACCCTTCCCTTAATCCCGATACACGGAGGGAGCAAAAAGAAAGAATATAAACACCATCTAAGTGTCCATCATCATCCAAAACAACATACGAAAGACAATTTAACCATTCCATTTAGTCAAAGAAGTGTTAGCGGAGATAGAAGCTATCTAGGGACTAACCAGTCTCTTGGCTGGAGCCATTATCACGAAAGGTCTCCATACTTTGGGTCTGTTGGCAAGAACTGGCAAAAACTGGTAGTTGCTCCTCCTCTACTCTTCCCAATTCGAATTTGGGGCAAAAATGGGGGTAGGACCCCTATTTCTCCACCCAAATTAGCAAGTCCTACTTGGCCAATCGAGTTAGGCCAGGTGTCACTCCCCTATTGGTGCCATTTAACTAATTATACCCTAATTAGCATAATTAGGTTAATTATCCCCTAATTTTATTAGCATAGCTAATAAAATCCATTTAAGTGAATCTAAGTTATCCCCTATTGACTCTTAAGGGTTTACCTACGTGTCATGGTATGTATACATATACCGTATAAATACCTAAAACGTCACATAAAACGCCTTTAACTTAAAAAAATTGAAGCGAAACTCTGAAAGCCCTTTAACTTAAAAAAAATTGAAGCGGAACTCCGAAAACCCTTCTCTGTACCTGATTGCTCCTATAAAACGCTTCCTGGATCGACTGTAGTCCTTCCTCAATTGCCAATTGCAAAGAAAACCGCCGGACGAAGAGCTACGAACAAAAATAATTTCCTTTTCTGGAAATAGCTCTTCAAGAAGAGCCATAGAAATTTAATTCTAAGAATTAATTGCCAGTGGATATCTTCCATCCAAAAAAATTATATTCTTGTGGAAACCCTTTCGTGTTTTAGTGAGGAAACCCTTCCGGATTACAGGGAAATTTGGAAGGGTTTCCACATTGAAACTTGAAAGTGTTTCAATTTTTTTTTTTAATAATTTTTTTTAATAAGTCCAATCGGGGGGAGATAGTATATCAACGTTTAAAATTTCTTTAATAAACTTCATTATTTTATTTGACATATGATACAATTTATACAACTGGTAATAATGTACACTCGGTTCAGAAATTCCAATAATAATATAAAGACCCCACCAATGGGGTTATACTCTTTATAACTATATTCAAAGATTGAGCATCCTTTATCATGTCATTGGTATGTAGGACCAAAATATTTTGTAAGAGTAGTTTCCTGGCGGCAATGCGCATGAAGCACTTTATAAACCTCTATCAACAAGTTGGGGAACCGTGCTCGAAAATATGCTTCATATCCCTCTGGTTGAGGACCAAGAATGTTCTAATAGAAAAAGAAAAAAGCTTTACAATCAACATTTTGCAAAGAAACATCTGTAATAGCTTATCACAAATCTAGCACTAAAGTTTGTACATCACATACCTGGATATGTATAGGCAACTCCTTATAATGATTCGACTTGTTGCGAATGAGTCTTAGAATATCACGTACACTGTCATAGGTATACCGCCTATAACGCCCAGAATTATCTATCAATTCACTATGTAGTTTGATATCCCATGTTCCTCCCAATGCTGTGCTTGAAACAGCCTCTAATGAAGCTAATACAACTGATGAACTTTGTCTGTTTTCTAATTCAACACAATCACTTGCATCCTTCAAAAAAGATAATCTCATTTCAGCTGTCCAAAAAAAGGGGTGATATAGTGCCTCAGAGGCTGACAACCTACATCAAATATTCAATATAGCATTGGTTAGTATATTGATCCATATTTATGGCATATTACAAAACTGTTTATACCTTTTTTTTGGATCAGAAGACAACAAGTTTTCAATAAGATGTTTTGCCTCTGGATAATCTTGGATTCGAAAAAGATCTGTTGTATCTTGAATAATATTATTGTCGCGTTCATATATATTGTCTCCAAACGGATGATGTCCACCTGTAAGGCAGAAGAAGACAATACATCCAAAACTAAACATGTCAACAGAGCGTGTCTGTCGTTCCTCTAGAAGTTGTTCCTTTGATTGCCATCCAGACGTACCCACTCCTATTGCCAGAATATATTAAACATGTTAAGCATATGCAAAAGAAAAGCTGCAAAAATATATTAAAAAAATTAACAGTATCCAACTTAAGATACACGCAACGAGAGGGAAAGGGGAGGAGGATGGGGAGTGGCAGGGAGGTATTAGCTTCACATATATGCATGCTAGAAATATCTATAAAGGAAAATGAAGTATGTCATTATATTAGCTTAGCTATTTCAAAATAAGAAATAAGAAAATAGTAATGCCAACCTTTAGTCACAGATTCAAGATGGGATGCTCCATTCATTAAACGCTTACTGAGACCCATGTCCGATATCTTCGCAATCATCTTAAATCCGGATTAAAGCTGATCAGGACATTATGTGGTTTTAAATCCCTGTGTAAATACCCTTTGCCATGAAGATATGACAACCCTCTTGCCACATGCCTGTAAAAGAAAACCTTATAGGTTAACAATGGAAGCGATACAAACCTTCTACGTCATGTGCAACACATATATGTTCTATCATCTCTAACAAATAGGTTATGATTATTTCGTTCTGGTGTATCTATAGTGTTTATGTGATGCAGGAATAACTTTCAAAATTGATCAGCAACTTCCAGATAGAACCAATCCTTATAATCAATAAGGACTAAATTACCTTATCAATTTTATCAAGGACGCAGAAGGTTGATAATTATCCCATAACTTTCGTTGTATATCATTTTCCTGGAATATGGCAGATATATGCACAGAACTTCCATTGTTCCCATTCGTTTTTTGAATTGACTCATCTGGACTTGAAAAAAGGATCAAATCATTCAGATTGAAGTTGCATCGTTCAAGTGCAACATATACAAAATGTGCATCTTTCTTCATTGTATAGTACCGGACAACATTCTTATGTGCATCAGAGTCGATCAAAGCCTTAATCTCCTTCTCAGCTTTCTCATGAAAATGTAACAATAAGCGTTTTACAGCCACCTCCCTTTTGCCATAGGTACCTTCGTAAACTAGGGTTCCGTGGCTTCCATATCCAATAACATGTTCACTTATTAACAATCTATCATCAAAGTCAGAAGGTCGCAGTGATTTTTCAATCTCCGGTGAACTATCACTGTCTTTTAATGATACTTTATTCTGGAAAATTTGCTCCTGAAAGCCAATTTTCAGAGGTAAAAGTAATTGTCTATCATCTGATGTGGTATTTTCCAGCACTTGCTCATGATTTCCAGTGACTTTGCGGACTTTTCTGCGTCTCGAATTCCCAACACGCCTTGCTTGTTTCGTGGCCTGCTGTCTATTGAACAATTTTTTGAACACTGCAGCTACACCAAACAATATAGTCGCAAAACATACAAGGGCTGTGACTGCACGAAACATATATGCACTGCCATATGCAATGTTTCTCCCCTTGTAAAACCCAATGGCTGTGTTCACATCATTTGTTAAGCTCGTTTGCTCTTCAGCCTGGTCTCCTAATTCAATCATGGGAGGAGGAGCAGGGAGTCCAAGCGGGAGAGTAGGAGTGTCCAACTTCCCTGTATGTTCAAACCTTTTCAAGAGTTCCTTTAGAGCAGGGTCTGTATGAGAAAAAATAGAAACTTGTTCAAGTTTAAAGGGTACTTTTCCTATATCAGGGTCTAACAAGCTTTCATTTCCACCTAATCTTGGAGGCACGCTCACTTCTTTTCCTGCATAGAAGGTTAATATTTCTCCATAACTATGATTCCATCTTGAATGTCCAGTCAATAAGTCAAGAGCCCGAATTGAATAATCTGTTCTCAAAATAAGAACCATATTTGACGCATCGTAGCTGTCAACACCAGGTGGCATGAGCCTTTCAAGGTCTTCCTTAGCCACTACGGAACCATCTTGAACAAAATCATGGGTTTTATGGTCTTTACCCGACATGTCAATCTTTTTTACCAACACACCCGTGATAGTATTTACAAAGAACGCTGTTGTAGAGCTTGACCCTATGATAATGCCTCCATCGTTTGTCACTACTGGACTTTGATTAATAATTTTTTTTAAAGATTCATGTGCATTCTGCATAAAAAATTAACTATTTCAGATTTGAATAAAAAAGCACTTCCATGCAACTCAATCTTTCGCATAGTAGAAATATGAGACAGCAGGTCTAAGGTAGGAGATGAAATTTGAAATGAAAGGAAAAGAGGTAATATTGTTCCGTGAATGTGGACACATTGACGTGATATAAATGCTTACCCAATCAAGTTGCTCGTCCTCCCCTAATGAAGCGAATCGTGTCTCACTATTCCCTGATTCTCCTTTCCTTTTATTCTGCAGATTCTTCTCCGTTGGAATACTTATATTCTTAATTGTACCATCTTCCACTTTCTCACATTGTGGATTAACGCCCTGGCCAAGTGGCCCACCTGATGAAAATGACCAGCAATATTGTCCAGTTTGTTCATCAATTGCATGCACGCTCCCATCGGACAAGGCAAGCAACTTTGTGGGACAAGCCCTAAAACAGAAATAAGGAATATAAGAAACATAAAGTAACACAAGGATTGGATTTATGTTCCACTTCAGTGCAAGCACTCATGGAAGCCATCATCATGAAGTAACACATACTCCTCAAACAAACAAATTAAAATGCAACAAACAAATACAAATGGGCTATTAACGTTGGAATATGTGATCTGGGGATGACCATTAACTCCAACTCAACTGACATCAAGGTGCCATGTACAGAGAGGCACGTGCATGACAACATATCAAACTAGACATATAAAGGGCATATGCATCATTGTAAACACAGCTGTTCCTCCTCTCAAAGAGCATGGTTCCAAACCCTACCATGTTGCCCTCCTACTCCAGATAATCTATTCTATTATTGTTTTTCGAACTGGTTATGGACCTGCATCATGCAAAAGAGTGCTGCCTCCATTTGTTTCTTGCTGCAAAAAGAAGAGATCTTTCTAGGTCATCTTCTATCATTTTTGCTGTGATCTTTGCTGCCTAACTTTATAAAGACAAGAGCCAGCACACTTGTCACACCACTGGTGAAGATTCCTACTAGTTTAATCTGAGCGCGGTGTTTTAGATCCTAGTCCCATCCCTTTGCCGCGGCATGTTACAAACAGAAGTCCAAATACCGGAATTGCATGTATCAAAAGCAGATGATATGAGAAATAGATTACACTCTTCATAAGCGTCCTTAAATGGATATGACTCGTCATACGCCTTCAACAGATGGACTATTTGGGACTCCATGCACTTACTTCCAAGACTCCTTGTAGCATTTTCCCGCCTTTCTTTCCTGAACCATTAAAGAGCATCATTCCTCCTTGGAAGCTGCCATTTGTACTATTTTCTATCATAATTGGAACATAGATCCAAGAATTGTATTGGCTGAATTGCAAGTCGCTCCAAATGAGAGGGTTAAGTGAACAGCAAGTAATAGAGTGATCAGCCATGAATTGCACTGCTCCTAATTTCAGTTGTGTGTCAAGGCATAAGGAGCAGCAAATATTGAGAAAAGGATTACCTGATGTGGATCATATGAACAAGTGATCATCAATCACGGCACATATGAACAAGAGATCATCAATCACTGCCACATCTCAAGAAAATCCTCATCTCAAGCAAATTCTAAGTCACCAAAGAAGTTTTTATGTGTTTAATATAAAATTGCATGCATATACATGCTTTTAGTGCAATTATTTGCAGTAGCAACATGTTGAACTAGTGTCATTCCTTGCGCAATAGGCTGCTTTTTTGGAAGTCATAAACCACCAATAAATGTATGTAACTATTGCAGCATCAAAGTCTCATCCCAGAAGAGCGCCCTACACTTCTCGTCAAACCAAGAGCTTCACTTATATTTCTAGCATTAAGGCTAATTTTGCCTCAACTTGGAGGCATTGTACTGCTCACCGTCTCATCATCTTGAATACAATAGTTGCCGGAAGCTTCTGGCCTATTTCAGATGTCCCGTTACATCTTCATAATAAACTCCCTCATTGATATGAATCCACCCTAGGTAGCGCTAGCGCTAGGAACAGCATTTGGGCATGAGATGGCTTCTCATTTTTCGCCCAAACTTAGAGAGTGCCACAACCATTATGAGCTACTGTGATCTGGAAGATCTCAATAGTTGTTTGTGTGCCTCTGTTTGGAGGACCTCTCTTAGTAGTGTTATCACTAGCTTAGTCAAGAGGAGGGAGTCTGGGACCAACTCAGTGACGTTATATATGGAGGAGAGACACATGGATAACAGTTGGACCTCCAAATTGCAGGACTTATGCATTATAAACACAACAATGATCTTGTTCAAGTGTCTCTAGTTTTACTCTAAGAGAGTGTGGGTGTTCTAGTATTAGTTCTTCAGGTTTTATCAAAGCCTACTTTTGATAGCTTTAGTTTTTTTAAGGATTTTGAGATGTCAACAACGTGACTTGTCATTGACCGGACCTAGTGATATTCTAAGCTAGATCTGTAATTGCTCTTGAGAATTAAGAAAAACATCACAAAAAAACAAAATGGAAAGAGGATTTTAGTCCTTACTTTGGCACAAGCGATGGTACTTGAAGAGCTGAGACGTCAACAATGGCTTTAGTCTCACATTTCACAGATCGGGCCGTCAGTAACAGGAATCCCAAAATTAAGAGGACGGAAAACGCCGCCATCATATTTCCGACTTCAAATCTAAGAAGGGCGTAGCCCGGAACCAATTGACCAGCTCAGAGACTGTTAAATAAAACAGCGGTAATTCTTCTGGAGAAGGACCCAAATTCGGCATAAACAGCTGATACAACTATAACTTCGTATGGGTTGTACAGAATAGGGCGACAAAGCCTGGGTCCTAACAGCGCCATAGCCAGGAGCATCACTGCATCTTCCTCTGCTTTGGAAATCAACGGATAGGATGCACTGATTTGCTCCCATCCTGGCGGCCTACTTTTAGCGCCTTTTGTAAAAAGTATAAGCGCTATCTTATGTGCTTAACTTTGCGCTAAAACCAGGCTATCTGTTTCCTTGATGCTCCTCTTACTTCAATGCCATGTCTACGCTTAGATCGAACAGAGGCACAGTAGTTCGTTTGGATCATCCCTACTACAAAATCTCTTAACCCAATTACAAGTCTGGGATAGATTGACGGAGAATATTTGTGTGTCTTACTTGAATATGTGATGAAGTTATGTTATACCACATGTTATTCATGGTTCAAACTTGAAACTCCTAGATAGTTGTACACATGTATTTTATGATCATTTTGAAGGCGAATTGTACCGTAACTACGTTTCTACACTTAATTTGGACCCCCACCCCCAAAAAAAAAAAAAAACAAGGTCTTGTCATGGGAGGGGTGCCCCCTCAGGGGCGGAGGTTGAGGTGGCTTAAATCATATTTGAAAGTAATATTTTTATAATCAATCAAAATTGCTATTTTAGAACATTGTCATTTTGGATATAGTTCTGTATCATTTATATTAAAATTGGGAATTCTATCTTTGCAAGCATATTTGGCTCATCGAGACCTTGGATTGTTCAGTATATTTATAATATGGAACCGACAACCATATATATAGGTTGTTTGGCACTTTCCCTACACATCTACCTAGATGAATGCCAAAGATAAATATTTGACATAAGCACATATCTTAGGAGCATGAGAAGGATCTACATAGGAAGGAGCTTTCCCAGTCCACACTATAATGCAATCTGCAAGCACAAAGCAATGTCATCCACAAGAAAGTATCGGTTGGGCACCCTTCTGATTAAGTCTTTGGCTTTATCAAAAGTCCCGCATGACCCAAAGCGCCCACCATTGGGTAATATGACGATATCGAGTTAATCAACCGTACTTTTTCATAGTCTCGAAAGCACCAAAGGGCTTCATTGACAAAACCCACTTGACACAATGCGATTAAGTATACCACCATATATCTTTGTCCCATTTGAAATAAGACCACATAGATACATGTCTTCAAAGCAATTGTCTTCGCCATTCCGACTTCCTTATCGACCATATCCGGAACAACCATTGAATTTCATGACACTAGATTTTTGTTATGCATTCTATCAAAGACCGAACTCGAAATTGGCATACATATCAATAAGAGTGTCTTCTCACGGGAGCATCGGGCCAAAGTCCACTTCTAATGATGGTCTTGTGGATGCCCCCCGCCCTAGGTCTATTCTTTGCTACATTCTTTGCGTGCTTTTAAAATGCTTGGGAGCGTGTATTCATTTGGATCACATTGCCTTCCCTTTGCATGCTTTCAAAGCAATCCAAAGCAAGAAGGCCTTCGTCATTTTAAGCATATCCAGCAATTATTGCATTCCAAGTCATAAGGTTTCTATCTGGCAATGTTTGAAAAGCTTTGTATGCCACGTCCAGGTTCTTACATTTGACATACAAGTCAACAATTTGTACTCCCCGGCATTATCATATTATAGCCCAATCTCAATAATACCTTCATGAAAGCAAAGTTAGCACTTCTCTATGCTACCAATGCTCCCACATGCTTTCAGGACACTTAGGTGTGTTACTTTGTCAGGCTTTATACCATCATATTGCATCTTTTTGACGCACTCTAAGCAAAATGGTCTTGTTCATGTTGAATATAGCCTGCAATCATTGCGTTCCATGACACAACATTACAATTTTTTAATCTGCAAAAGACTCCATATGCCTCCCCAAGTGCCCACAATTAGTATACATGTCAACAAGTGTTCTTCCGGTTGCTAAGCCTGGTTGGTGCCTACACTAACCTGTTCATAAATGCACTTGCCCTTCTCAGAATCCACACTATGTTACATGCTTTCAAGGTCATAATGAATGTAACATTATTGGGCTCTTTCCTTCTTTATGCATCCCCTCAAGACATTCCAGTGCCAATTTATCCTCGGCATTTTCAACATATCCCCGATACCATTATTCCCCAAGACACTACATCCTTTTCTATTTTGCAAATTTTTAAAGACCAGGATTGTCTTCTTTAAGCTACCCCATTCAAGCATATACATCAATAAGTGTATTTTCCATATTGACCTCAGGGGTATAGGAAATGTCATCTCCACATTAATTTGCTCATGGATCCATTAATAAGCTGCATATGTAAAACAACTTAGTGCAAGATGGCCTTGATCATGCCGAGAAAATCCCGCAATTATCAATTATTGCATTCCATGATGTGTAAAAACAACTTAGTGCAAGGTGGTCTTGATCATCTGCCGAGCAAATCCTGCGCAATTATTGCATTCCATGATATCACATTGGGGCTTTTAGAAATGTTGACCGCCTCTCTACTTCTTACGAGTTCCCACATTGGCATACATATTAATCAAAGAATTCTCCACAACAAGGTCGGATTGGAGATAAGTGCCAAATATTTGCCCATGAGCGACATGCTAGGCAAGTTGTTGCAAGCTCTCAAGAGAGTCAAAAACATGAATTTGTGCGTGTGGAAATGCACGCAATTTGCATTTCATGATACAACTGTAAAACAACTCTCACCATCTTTGGGCTTGGCATGAGCATAAATAATTGCATTCCATGAATAACGATCTGGATTTGAAAGCATGTTTAATGCATTATTCGGCTTCAATCCATTAAAAGGCGAATGAGATGGTTGGCTAAGAAGGGAGCAGAATCCGACAGTTTGAATCATCAAAGAGTGAAGGAGCTTCCACGAATCCAAGTCTTTTCGATGGATGCGGTCATGCACCGACCTATAAGCACAGAGTCTGCCGGATATGTTGCAATACTTTGAAAAGAATCCTTTATATGAGCTAGGTCTTAACCAAAAATGTAGGTGATTCATAAAAAAAAATTGGCTGAACTTATAGAACTAAAGAGGAGTGGCCAAGTTCTTTTGAGAATCATATTATTCCTATCTTATATAAAAGCAAAATTCCTCGGGATAAGGGTTGTATAATTTAAGACCACCTTAGAATGGGTCATCAATGTGCCTTTGGAAATACGGTTTAGATAAAGCATTTGCCTCTGGGGAATTGAACCCCCCGCCACCAATTGCCCAAACACAATGCTCAAAATTAACCCAAAACAGATTTCATAGAAGTTAAAATAATGCCCTGTATAGTCAGAATTGCACCTCACTCTGGAAATTTTCAACTAATAGATTGTTGATGTTAAGTTTTCCCTCTCAAATGCCAACAGATTTCCACAACCTTGTTGCTTGTTTCTGCCCCTTATGACATGCAGTGTGCTAAATAACATTTGCAGTTCTTACTCACTGGAGACAACTTGTTTTCTGCTTTATGAGAATCATATTATTCCCATCTTATATAAAAAGCAAAATTCCTCGGGATAAGGGTTGTATAATTTAAGACCACCTTAGAATGGGTCATCAATGTGCCTTTGGAAATACGGTTTAGATAAAGCATTTGCCTACCGAGGGGAATTGAACCCCCTGCCACCAATTGCCCAAACACAATGCTCAAAATTAACCCAAAACAGATTTCATAGAAGTTAAAATAATGTCCTGTATAGTCAGAATTGCACTCACTCTGGAAATTTTCAACTATAGATTGTTGATGTTAAGTTTTCCCTCTCAAATGCCATGATTTCCACAATCTTGTTGCTTGTTTACGCCCCTTATGACATGCGGTGTGCTAAATAACATTTGGCGGTTCTTACTACTTTGGAGACAACTTGTTTTACGCTTTATGAAGGTCTTAGTTCCTCGTTTCTTCATAGCATAGGTAAATAACCTTCTAGTTAAATCTCTCTAAGGTCCAACAACACAAAGCATTTCTCTAACAAAAAGGAAAGAAAAAAAAGGGGAAAAAAAATCGCAAACATGTACAGGACTTCTCAAGAAATGAATACAAAAATCGCAAACATATGCAGGGACTTCTCAAGAAATGAATCTGATGGTTTATTTGCTTCATCCGATTTGAATAAGCGATATTTAGATATCTGGTGGAGCTCTTCTTTGTATTTCTTTGTATTAGCGATCATTGCCTACAAAATCCATCCATCAATGCATTAGGTGAATGTTCGATAGACACTATTGGCAGCAGCAAAGACCATTGGAAAAAACCATGACCTATGTTAACTGGACTGCACATAACGGCAAAATCATAGCTGCCTTATAGGAAAACCTTTCCTTTAGAATAGACAAAAGGCCTTTGTTTCTAGGCCTTTAAACTTGAAGTGAATAAGCAGAAAGACTCCAACAAAAGAACAAAAACTTACTGTAAAGGATCGCATAGCACAGTCATAACCTTACCAGAAGACATGCCTTTTTGCACTTTTTACACCTAGGTGTTTGGCCTCATTAATCCATCTTCAAAGCCACCTCCATCGAACCTAGGCGCCCAATCTTTGTAAAACGTGCTCTAAGTGTATATTGAAGAAGCAAAAGCTTTAGCACCAAAAGAATGGTTTCCTCCTCCAAACTCTGAAAACGAATGGCTCTTGAATGTTGTATAAAAAGGTCAAAATGCAGTAAGCCTAGAATCCATCCATATCTTTCAAGTTTCTAAAAATATTGACAAAGCTTTGCTCAAGCGTTTGAGAATCTTTGGCCTTTCAAAACCCCTGAAACCACTGAGTAAAGTAAAGCCACTGAGTCATTTCTTAATGAATTATTCTAAAACATATGCCTTTTATAGTTGTTTCTAGCACTTACATTAGGAAGCCTTGCAGAAGAAGATAGAAGATCTACATCAGGCACATGCAGCAAATTTATGTTCCACTTTGGATCACTATCCCTCCCATACGCAAAAACCTTTGTTTCCATCGGAAAAAATTCTTCTAGGAGTAAAAGTAAGTGAGTCAAGTCGATTTAAACTTGGTAGCATACGCATCAAATATTGCCTCAAAGGACCATTCCAAATCTTGTGCAAGATCCCTTACTCCATCTACATCTCCAGAACCTAAAGTATTGTAGAAATTTAGCACCACACCTTGTTGCCCCTGCTCATTATCCAGCACATTGGCATTTCCCAAGCTATGCTTAGCTTATCTTTTAGATCTTTGGATAAAATTTCCTTCTTGGTAAAATAGAATGATCAATCCAAAATCCGGCAAATTCGACCAAATAAAATCAGAATCTGGATAAATTTGGAGCGGATAGTTGAAGATTTGCCCCATTACAACATAGATCTAGAGCGAGAATCTGGGTTTCGGATCTGAGAAGAAATCTTGAGCTCGGTTTTGCAACCAACCTACGTGTAGTAGAAAATGGGCTTCCGATTGGTCGAGCCGCAACCGCCATAGGAAGAGCATGGAGAGGGCAACAACAGTCAAGTAAGTTTTGGAAAGATGAAAGAGGGCGAGAAACATATCCCGAGCTCCATAAGCTCATTTCTAGCGAGGAAAATTATTGTTGAATTGTGCTCCCGATTGCTTATATTCATCTCCACTTTCTTTGTGATGAGACATCTTAGGCGATAAAGCACAACAACGGATTACTTCAAAGGAAACATCATTCTAATTGATTCAACCTAAAGAAGCTCGCACACCAAGCAAGGGTTTCTTACGAGCTCAATTAATTAAGAAAAAATAATCTTCTTTGCAAGTCCGTGTCCCTCTGTTGACTTTGTTTAACTAATGACGCCGAACGTAAGGAGCGATGCCATCCACGAACAAACCTTAAGATCACACCACACTAAGAGAACGGAGTAAGAATTGAACGGAGTGGCGGTGCCGGTTAACCAGTTCCCACACCAGCCGCACATCAACAATGGCGACCTAACATTTACAGGTAAGAGTAGGTTTTTAGCAGTCACAGCATATCCTAGGTATATTCCAGCATATACCTAGGATATGCCAAAAGCCCACATAAACAAGGGTTTGCCCCCCTAGGGGCAACCCAAAAACCAAACCAACCCGCACACGGCAAGAACCTAGTTGTGATGGACTGTTGAAGGTAGATGTAGATGGAAAATCAAAGCAAGTTAGTTATTACGGTACACCCAATTGTCTATCACAAATTTATTGTTTTTAGTTTTGTGATGATCCTTGAATAATCATGTTCCTTCTTTTCCCTAGACGCGCTGAAGATTGACTCTGCCTAACCAAAGTATGATGGAGTGATCACGCAATTTTAGCAATACTTTTTGTGTCTATGGCAATATTAGACTAGCTATCACGGCCAAAAAAGAAAGAAAGAAAGCCTCCATATCCACATATTGTGATTATGTATATCTGCATTGTGCAATAAAACAAAAGAGGCCAACATGTCTTGTAATAACAAGCTATCCATTATTATCTCGCTTTCCTGTGCATTATTAATTAAATCTTCTTTTTTAAAATGGGAAGGCGTTGAAATTTGTGCATGGAACGCCGCTGTGCAGACGCATGTGGCGTTCCCTTCCCGCTTGCGGCTGCTATTGCGGGACGCAAGTTGCCCGCATTAAATGCCAATTTGAACTCTCGAGCTCTTCACCTTCCAACAATTTCGATGCAAATCCTCCCTGTTTGCCCTACGATTTTGACGCCACAAGTTTTTTTCACTGCACAATTTGGCGCCTCAGGATTTCTTGAGCTGGGTCTTGTGCCGGATGCGTTTTGCTTGAGCTGAATGGTAAACCCTTGCAAGAATGGACGTATGAGCTTAAAACTAATGCAAATGGTTGCTTTACAGGATTAAAGCTTCCGGACGATTTCCATCACCTAGACTCGAAGAACTCTTCTCATTTTCAAGCTTCTCAAGGTTTTTCTTATTTTTTGCTTTCTTGAGGATCTTCTAATGCCATCGGGCCTATTTGGGCTAAATTGAGAGAGAAAATCTGCCCACTTTTTGTTCAGGATCTGCAGATGTATGAAAGCAGCATACGAGATGCAGCTTGAAGGAGTGGCACACGTTCCTCATTCTGCATCACTACAGATTTTGCAAGCATTAAGATAGGACATCCACACAACATGGTCAGGTTCAATTGGCATCTTATTTATAAAATCTTTTGCCTCATCTACCAGGCCAGACCTTCCAAGAAGATCGACCATGCAGACATAGTGCTCTATTGACGGGGTCATGACATAGTCTTTTGTGAGAAGGGAAAAGTAGTGAACACCTTCTGTAAGCAGGCATGTATGGCTACATGCAGTTAAAACATAAAGAAATGAGACCTCATTGGGTCTGATGCCAGCCTTCTGCATTTGTCCAAAGAAATAAAGAGTAAAAGAAGCATACCCATGACTTGCATATCCTGCTAACATGGTCGTCCATGAGATGACATTTTTTAGATGCATATTGTTGGAAACCTGAAATGCATCATCAAGATTGCCACTTTTTGTGTAGAGGCAGAAGCGGACCAGTGCTCTTCGGCATGGCGGAGACCATTCAAGGGCATGCTCTCTCCTTAAAAAGCAAGGCTTATGCGAATCATTTCCACATTTAATCCTAGGTATTTTGGATCCGAGTTTTGCCTTCAGTTCTTTCTTCCCCTAAATTTCGTTGCCATTTTTTTCTCTCTTTTGATCTGTGCTTCTTTTCTCGCATCTCTTTTGTGCAGAAGTCATGTGACGATCATTCGTCACAAGTCAAAGTTGGGATCAAAAGCCACTGTGGAAACCATCCTGAAACAACACAATACTGGATGTTTGTATGCCCTAAAACTCTGCAAATCGGCGTGCTCCATCGTGTCTAATGAAGGCACTACTTCTGATTGTGGCATAGGTGAGAGGTCTTCATCATTCCAGCTTATCTTTGTAATTGTAAAGCAAGTTTCACTACTGTGCAGATCGTTAGGGGCTTCTCAAATGTTGCGTTTTTTTCGATCTCTATTTTATGAAGGTGAGATTAGATTTTTTTTTTTACATTTCTTTGAGTTTCTTATTTTTCAGAAGGATTTTCAAGACATCTATTCATGCTGGATTCTTCTACTACAGTAACTATAATGGTTTTTGAAATCCAGCCATGCTGCCGATGTTTAAGAATATTTTAAAATGGAATGAATGTAATGATTTTATTCATATAAGATTGTTAACAAAAAAGGTGCAAATGGAAAAGGCTATTCTGCCATGTTTTGTACAGTAGGCTGAAGATGTGGCCAAATGACTTATTGACTATGGTTTCCACACTTTTACAATATCTTGACCTGTTCTAGGCACAATGATGGTTCAGACTAAAGTGAAAGCAAGGTGCATTCCTACCATTGAATATCTATGTCTAAGTTTTCTCTATGATGATAAGTTAATTTCTTTTATTCATTTGAGGCTGAGCTAGACTGCCTATGTGAAGCCACTATCTCTATAGGAGGAGAGACGCATGAAATAGAGGATGGCATTTCAAACTATCATGTTAATCTTTTGAAGGCGATGCAAGTATAAAATCAGTTTATTGTAGAGAGGAAACAAACTTCTACTAATAACTCAGATGCCTGATTGCTTCTCTGCCCCATTGTCCTTTGAGCTTTGTGGTTTTAGGTTCCAATACCATAAAGATTCCATATGAACATTGGCAGTATTAATACTTTTGGATGTTTTATCCAGATTCAAGCCATAGGACGGAACTGGCTTCAGAAAAATACATTCAGCAAAGGTTGACTGCTTTTGCGACGAATACTCTTCTTGGACCTAAAGGGAAATGAGGAAGGTGAGTTTTTTTCCCATTTGAAAACTGTCTTTGCATGTTGCAAAACCAATAGTGAGCAATCAAGTGTAGGCAGAAGGGAGGAAGGGAGGAAATGCTGTTAGGGTTTTGTTGGAGGTCAAGATCGTGAGCATCTACGTACTTTTATTAGATAGTTTGATGACTTGCACACTTAGTAGCATTTACTTTCTATTGTTTTTCTTATTTTTTGCTTTCTTGAGGATTTTCTAATGCCATCGGGCCTATTTGGGCTAAATTGAGAGAGAAAATCTACCCACTTTTTGTTCAGGATCTGCGGATGTATGAAAAGAAGCATCTGAGATGCTTGACTTGAAGGAGTGGCACACGTTCCTCATTACGCATCACTGATTTTGCAAGGATTAATATAGGACATCCACACAACATGGTCGGGGTTCAATTGGCATCTTATTTATAAAATCTTTTGCCTCATCTACCGGGCCGGACCTTCCAAGAAGATCGACCATGCGGACATAGTGCTCTATTGCCCGGGGTCATGACATAGTCTTTTGTGAGAAGGGAAAAGTAGTGAACACCTTACATGAAGTGGGCTGTATGGCTACATGCGGTTAAAAAATAAAGAAATGAGACCTCATTGGGGCTTTGATGCCGATATACGCATTTGTCCAAAGAAATAAAGAGTAGAAGAAGCATACCCATGACTTGCATATCCTGCTAACATGGTCGTCCATGAGATGACGTTTTTTAGATGCATATTGTTGAAAACCTGAAATGCATCATCAAGATTGCCACTTTTTGTGTAGGGGCAGAAGCGGATCAGTGCTCCTCGGCATGGCGGAGACCATTCAAGGGTATGCTATCTCCTTAAGAAGCAGGGCTTATGCGAATCGTTTCCACATTTAATCCTAGATACTTTGGATCCGAGTTTTGCCTTCAGTTCTTTCTTCCCCTAAATTTCCTTGCCATTTTTTTCTCTCTTTTGATCTGTGCTTCTTTTCTCGCATCTCTTTTGTGCAGAAGTCATGTGACGATCATTCGTCACAAGTCAAAGTTGGGATCAAAAGCCACTGTGGAAACCATCCTGAAACAACACAATACTGGATGTTTGTATGCCCTAAAACTCTGCAAATTGGCGTGCTCCATCGCGTCTAATGAAGGCACTACTTCTGATTGTGGCATAGGTGAGAGGTCTTCATCATTCCAGCTTATCTTTGTAATTGTAAAGCAAGTTTCACTACTGGCAACCGGTTTTATAATCAGGGATTTGGAGAGGTGCCAAATATTATTTCTTTTCAAAGAGGAAGGACGATCCACAACCTATCAATATATCAGTAAAGACCTCCCAGATTCTATAAGTTCAATTCAGTCATATGCCTCTAAGTTTAACGAGCATGTAAATTTATGCAATTTCCTTGGATATGATTGGTTCTAAGATTTATGTCATTTTTAATAGATACAACTATTATTCCCCTGGTATTAAAGCCTGTGCCATTGCATGGCTAACTGTCAAGTTAGTAACCAGATGACACAACCATCATGTTTGTAAATTGATGCAACCTACATCCAGCATGCACAATACTTAGAATTGTAGTCTGTATGAGCTTCAAAACAGTGTTTTACGTATTTTCTTTGATGAGATTAAGTACTTTAAGTTGGACCATGGGACACCAAGCCTGTTATAACAATCTGGTTGGTCTTTTAATTCTGCAAAAATGTTTCTTATACAAGTTACACCTACATATCAGTCTGGACAGTGTTGTTTGTATATCTACACAGTATAGAGCAGCAGGAAAAATTCATGACTGTGATTAGCCAATGAATAGAATAGAATAGAATAGAATAGAATAGAATAGATGTTTTAACGTCCACGGAGACCAATAGGTCATGGGACAATAGGTCACAATGGGCTAGTACAATCATTACTACTAGGATTAAAAAACCCCTGCCTCGAAAGGTTTTCAAGGGAAAAACCTTTGCAGTAATGATGATACTAGACAAGCGGAGATAATGACAAGCGAGCTTCTTTGGCAGCGCTTGCAGGCACTTGGGGTTCCACAAGATCTTCAAAATGCAGTTTATCGGCTCTATGAAAGGGTTTTTGCTAAATTTCCAGCATCAGGTACTCAAATCACTAGCAATATTGGAGTTTCGTCGGGGGTTGCCCTTTATCTCCTACACTCTTTGGCTTGTACATTGATCAATTGGAAGAATGGCTTTGATAATCATGGCGGCGGAGGTCCACATTTGGCACACTATATCATTAGGCAACTTATGTATCTTGATGATGTTTCCTTACGGCACATACTGCATTTGCTAGTATGCAACAACATTTACATGCTGCCTTACGGTTTACGTGAGAACACAGTCTGGCGTGTTAATCGCAAAAGACCAAGCTTTTGGTAGTTCAATCTTCTCGTCACAATGTTCCCCTATGCACTATGATAGCAGCGAAGTTGAAGTTGTAGATAGCTACAAGTATCTTGGTGTAGAATTACGTAAGAACACACTTTGGGAGCGGTGTATTACCAAGCGGGTGGGCTCTTTGGATGGAGAGCACTCTATGCAATGCAAAACAATTGTTTTGTAGCAGAAATTCATGATTGGCCCACGGAAAGCCCACTTGTTTGGGCTTTGGTAGAAACTGTTTTTCTTGTATGGTTACGAAGTGTGGGGGCACGCCATTAGTGCTAGTGCTTGGGAGAGCTTGGGCGGGTGCAAAAGTCCTTTCTCACTTACAGCCTTGGAGTTAAAACAACGGTGCCCTATGCTATTCTTTTACAAGAGAGCGGGTTTTGGCCTCTTCAACATTACGCCATGAAGCGCCATCTCCACTATATCGCAAGGTGCACCACATGGATGATGTTAGGTATCTGTTCTTGCACTTGCCATGGCTGAATCTCCTCGGCGTTTGAAGCGATGTTGGAAAGAGCATTGCACTACATGGTTTGCCCGTTGGGCTGTGCAACAGCGAAACCTTTGCGATGCTTGCCATTCGATCACGAGCTTTTGCAACAATATCTTAATGGTCGTTTTTTTTCTCAAAAAAGATATGGGGCCTTGATTACTTTGGCCCAAGTGGCTGGTCATTATCATGCACACATAAATCCCACTTTGGCTCCGGGGCCCCAAGCTTATTTGCTTGCTTCATTGTCCGGGAACAAGCTTGTAGCTATTGCATCAATTCGCATACGGGGTCCCGCGGGTTTCTGGATTGAGGGCGGGTAGATGGGGCGGCCGCAATTGCTGCGACTATGTGCTGTTACCCGATTCTGAGTTATTGAAGATGAAAGCCATACTCTTGAGTTGCCACTGCTTTTGAGATAGTCAGGAATCATTTTTCGACCTTAGCATTCCATTCCACGCTTCCACGACTTCTCGGTAGCACCATCATTGCATGACTTGGCATTATACATACTTGAGGTTCTAGATAAGCGTGCGCAATTTACCGGAGCCCTCGGTAGTCATTATCTAAACTTGTCTAGTATCATCATTCTTGCCAAGGTTTTTCCCTTGAAAACCTTTCGAGGGGGTTTTAATCCTAGTAGTAATGATTGTACTAGCCCATTGTATGGGTCCCCTATTGGTCTCCGTGGACGTTAAAAAAACTATTCTATTCTATTCTATTCTACTGAGGGCTCAGTAATTGCAGACGTTTATCTAGAACCTCAAGTATGTATAATGCCAAGTCATGCACAGATGGTGCGCTGAGACAATAAAAACCTTATAAACCTTATCAACGTCTATATTCAAATACACTGAGACAATAAAAAAGATGCATAAGGATGCAACGGTTAAAATGCTATATAAACCTTATCAACATCTATATTCAAATACATTGAGACAATAAAAAAGATGCATAAGGTTGCAACGGTTAAAATGCTATATGTGTGCATTCCGAAAGGCACTTTCAAACTTGCAAACTCTATTTTGTGAAAGATACGTATATGTGCATGCAGATCGTGACTGCTTGCTTGAATATTTGTCATATTTATCTTAAATGCAAACACAAGGGAAGATTTAGAAATATAATTCATTTTGCTCGAATATTTATCATATTTATCTTAAATGCAAACACAAGGGAAGATTTAGAACTACAATGCATTTCTAATTCTCTACTGACAAATTTTGTGGAACAACAAACTCCTTTATGAATGATAATTAAGGTGTTGATTTTTTCCACTACAAATATAAGGATATATACCAATATTGAAACCACTAATGCCTGGCATCTGAGTTCCAACACTGTTTCTGTGTTGGAAATAATAGATGTTGATAGTTATCAGGAAATGTTTTTAATGCATTTAACAAAATGTGTAGTTCTAAATTACAACCAAACTTAATGTCTAGGAGTTTGACATTCTTGAGGCGTCTATTTGATTTCCCATACTCTTTGCGCTATTCAAGATAAAGTTCCTAGCTCGATTCCCAATAGGTTAATGCTGGAGCTTTGCTAATATTTACACTACATTTTTTGAATAATTTTTGAATTTGTAATTCTGCATTGCATATGCAGAAACCGACAAACAAATCGGCACCCTTATCGTGGTCAACCTGTTGTAATACAAAGATAAATGCAGCTTATGATTTAGAAGGTTTTACACTTACGACAAATGTTGATGTGGCTGTAAAAGTATAATTTTCTTAATCTATTCATCTGAGAAGAATGTGATGCAATCTTTTTCCAGATGCCTATAAGATTCATTACTATACCTCACTATGACTTGCCCTGACATCAGGCCAAACTAGTCTCTTAGGTTACTCCCTTACGCAGAATCCTAACACAGGTCAGAGCAGCCTTCCAGCTGCCACTCCTTTTGAATGGAGAAGAATATGATGCAACCTTCTTTCACACAGCTAAAAGCTATGACCATCAGTCCTTTGTTTTGTGCAAGAAACCCTTTCACATTATTTCATTTGCCTTCTCTATGTATATGCCACTGGTCTTCACAAATAAACTTGTGATTCTTTTCTTTCTATTGTGTTATAATCCTTTTTGGCGTAAGATTTATCATTTTGCAGTGTCCAAGCATGTGTCATGGAGCTTCATTAACAAAAGGGCTATACTTTTTTATCTTTCTGTTGTTGATTCTATGGCTTTATACAACAGCCTAAACCATGACAAATCCTAAACCAATATGCTAAACTACTATATACTCCATTACATATGCCCATTGTGTTCCACACTATGCTTTTTTTTAGTCCTACCATAACTAATGCCCAAACCCCAAACCTTTACACTTGACAGTCCCGTACATCTACAAAAATGATTATATTTAAATCTTTTTATTCCACCCACAAACTATATTAGTCACCCATTCCGCACGTGTACAACTAATGCCCGACATCGCCGGGCACACGTTTCTAGTAGAGAGTAGTGTTGGTAGCCTGAAGGAGTTAGAATTCTTCAACTAGCATGTACTTATGTTTCCATAGGAAAATGAAATCCATATCCCTTGCCACTAAATTATGCTATTTCCTTTCTGCCATGCAAACCCTTACAATTTCAAGATACCATAGGGAGGCTTGGAAGCATGAGAGTAGCAGTTGCATCATAATTATAAGCAATATTAGCAGTTGTCAGAGTTGCCAAGCAATGGCAGTAGGAGCCCATCTATGGTAGTAGTAGCAGCAAAAAATGTAGCATAGGCATGCGATATATCAGGATCGTTTGCAGCAAAGGTAGCGATGTGGGCAGTATCAGTGGCAAGGTTTACCCCATCCTCAATGTTTGGTTATAGTGGCCAGAAGATACGAATATGCATCAAGCTAGCAGCACAACCAGCTTGCCATATGTCCCTCACTTGTGCAAGTTCTCGAAGCTGTGACTCTTGCTACAAGGGAGTGACATCATAGTCTTACATAGCGAAGAAGTTCTCTTTAATTTTCTTGCATGTATTCGCAATAAGAGCTATCTAAAACTATGAATTTAACATTATGTGGACGATTATTACATAAATGCAGGCAATGTATGAGCTGAAAATTGCATTTTTTTTTAAGAATTATTATCTGAATTTTGCTTGTCAGTTCCTCGCATCTCGCCTCATCCAGACCATGAACCACCACATTATGACATCTACGTCTCTATTCATGTTGCTTTACAAGGGCTTCTTCAATATCATGTTGGATATCCATTCGACATATTGGCATGAATAGGACCAACATGAGTAGCATGAATAGGAGGATCTCCCCTTTTATTTGCTCTGGTGTCTGTTGTTGGTCACGTTGTGTTTCCAATTTTGCGAACCGAGATATCATCACCTATGTGTGAACTAAACAGAGACTTTTTTCTTGTATTGTGATTGTTTTGCCAAGTCCATGTGTTTTATTAGCCAAGTCTATCAGTTCTTGCGGAAAATTTGTTTGCAATGCCTTTATACATTCTTTCTATTCTATAGTACAGAACGAGGACAAAGTCAAGCCTTACTAGTGTATTACAGAATGCTTCTTATTCTTAGTGCTCTAAGTGGTCTAGTGATTAAGTTAAAATTTATTTCCTCATATATGGGATAAACAATAGGTGAGATAAAAATTGGGAACCTTTCTGACTGTCAAGCACAAATAGGCTTCCATAGTGGAAACTATTAGGGGGAATTTTGTTGTGCTCTATTCCCTTATTATTGTTACCATCCTTAATATCTGCAACATCAAATGTTGCTATGCATCTTGTGGACCTTAAATAGTCTAATAAGACGAATATGGAAACTTATCCATCAGAGGGTTGAGTATCATGAAATTAAAGCCGTTGAGTGCTTTTAACCTTAGCTCTGGGACTTTGACTTGCCCCCAGTATTAAAATTTGATGATTTGTGAAAGACAGGCAAAATAGTTTTATGCCTTTAGCATGACACATTGTTCTCAAATTCCAATCTTTCAAATGCCATACAAAAATTTAAAATGATAGCATCCAATTTTTGATCAAAAAATGTAGAACAAAGACACATTTATATTATAACTCAAAAAAGAGTACATAAAGGGATCAACTAACGAGCGACATTGCTCTCCTATCGCTCTCCTATCTTTTGCTGCATGCCAATCCTTAACACAAGTTTGCCAATCTATGGATTCAAGTGGTTCGTTACATAATGAGACCAACATTGTTGCATCAAGTGTCTCTAGGTTCATACGAGTTCTTGTGGCACTCTTATAGCATTTTGGCGGGAAAAACCTCGCTCACAAGTTGCTGTGCTTCCAGGAATGACCATGCAACATTGCTATAAATTCATTAGGGCTGGAAAACTGTTCTACCAGCTATCACAAGTTCTATTCTCATCTCTCACTTGATGTATTATCACTGCAAAAGTAAGGCCACAAACAAAATTTAAGCTTCCGCTACAAAATCCGAAACATAAAGAGTTTCCCTAAATCTCAATTAACATAAGAACTGAATTGAAAAAAGTAACAGAAGATAATGCTGGAGAGCGATATACATACTCGGTTTTCGCTTAGAATGTTTGGTAACATCATGTCTAGCTCATGATACTTGGGTTTATGGAGAATGCAACAATTACAGCCAATTTCATTAAACTCCTCTGGTAATGCTCCAACAATTCTTGGAAGATCACAACAAATGTACTATTGCATGAACTACCACAACTATTGCAATAGCTGCTGCAACAAGCTGTCAAAATCCAAGTTAGTGAAGATTTCTTATATAAACCTTCAAAGTGCTTAAATTTCCAAAAGAGACTTGCCTTTTGAAAGCAAACGTTGTTATCAAATGGGACTATTTTAACCCAAATAGAATGCAGACTTTGATTATATTCTTGCAGATAGGTAATAGGATGAGTGCCATAAGAGATTCAAGGTTTTTGCAGCCCCTTTTGTTGTGCAGACACAATAGCCCATGATGGAGAATGCAACACGGTTCCTGCACATAAGAACCTGTTCTGCACATAAGACTAATTGTGCTGGCATGCAGAAACCTTCAACTAAGGGAAGGAACAATGAATACCGTAATCAAAATAAGAAAGAAGATAATGTTACAGACCAAATCTTAACATCTATGACCAAATCTTAACATCTATGACCATCTAAGCCATATTACCTCGTTACATCGTCAGAGAAATAGTCATGATGTGGTTTGTAGTATTGACCTGGTTCATATCTGGAACAGGACAAACCGTAGATCCAAATTTACAAAATTGAAACACGAATTGAAAATGTAGACCATGTGAACCCAGAATGATAACAAAGAGTCTCCAATAAATACATACCTCAAAACTTGAACGAGCTCTCCATTTTCTGCGGGTATCATTGAATATCAAACAATGCGATTCTCTATATCCTACAATAAAAGAGCATTTTCATCCTCGGATATCCTTGAAGAAATATATAGAAATGAGTTGACTTATTCTTTACATTCATTTCACATCTTAAAACTTATCATGCTCGTTGGTTTCACACGAATCATCCGGTATTGCCTATCGCTTGAACTCAAGAACATCCTGTACTTGTACTAGTACAGCCATGCTTTCAAACCCCCTATATATATCACAAACAAGAAAAGCGTTCTTCACAATTCATCTCCTTGTTCTCAAATCTCAAAAGTTCAAAACTAGGATGTCTTTACATACCTTACGTACTCGTATACACAACAATAGACTTTGCTAATCTTGGCTTGGCAATAGCCATAAGATAATCGCATTCACGCATTTGTACATTAAAACCCAAATCATGCACGGACAAACGAGATTGTATGAACGCATTTTAACCATACCTATGGGCTTAGAAAATTGTGCAGGTGAATAATCCTTGGAGACCAGCTTACATACTCTTGTTTGATCTTTGCATAAAAAAATCGTGAGGCAAATATCGGACACCGTAATAAAACGGATGCTCAATAGTGATGTTCTTTCTTAATGCATAATAAAAGGAGATGCATTTGAGTGATCCTCAAGATGAGAAATATTGATATATTCATGGTACGTGCTAATCGAGTTATTAAGAACGTATAGGTCAAAAACAAGTATTAGATATATTGAATGCATTATATGTTCATTATAAAAGCCTTACATGTCCAATTCGAAGAATTCTCGCATGCTCATCATTTCCCCATATATTTTAATTTAATTTAATTTATTAACTAGCTCACTTAGGGCCCTGATGGCCATGGAGCCTGATTACAAAGATTTGATTTTCACTTGACAGAAAGAATTGGGCTTCCACCGCCTTAATGTATAGTGCTATTTTCAAAGGTGGTAGAGAAAATAAAGACCGGAAATTATGTACATGAATATCAAATTGCATAATTATATCGTATATCGCACATGTTGTGAAAACATGGTCTTCATCTTCTCTGAATCGTATGTCACATAGCTTGCATACCACGTCTTCTATTGGAATCTTATGCCATCTACGTCTCAATTTCTAGTCAATGCGAGCTGGTCGTGTCGGGCAATGATTTGCTTCAAATGTCGTGAGATGTCTCATTAAGGTACTCTTGGCCGTGTGTATGCTATCGAGTTAATTTGGTTTCTATAATGGTGCATTACGCTGCACGGAGATGACCATATGTGCTCAATAGCCAAGTGTTGCAATAGCGGCGTGCATCCTCTTTATTGGCGGGCCAATTTGCATCAAGTAAGCCCCCATTTGCATGCCCGTGATTTTCAGATCCCTGTAACCAGCCTTCTTCGCTCACGATTGGCTCATTGCCACATGTGATATCTGTTGCGGGGTTGCTCTTTGAGTCTATTTACAAAATTATTTTTTGCTTGATATAAGCGCTTCTAGTTCTAGTGGGAACATACCCGTTTACGCCAACATGATGGCGTATGGGATCTGATTTTTATCCCCAATTCTTCGCACAAAAAAGTCCTCTGGACTTGTTCAATAAAGCGCCAAAGCTTAGGAGACAAACCCGGTCCCCAAATGGGAGCCCCATACAGCACTACTGTTTGAACTAGTGTTTTAAACAGGGTTCTTTTCAATCTCCAATCATACAGCTCAGCTCTAGAACATCTGGATAGCATGCTGTAAAGCGCCTTCTTCCCACCTGTAACTCTTCTTTTTATACATTCATTCCAGTTATACTTTGAGGAGAAATCTATGCCAAGGTATTTATAATGCTCCACCGTTTCCAATATTTGACTTTGGTACGTAAAAGCCGGCCTATCTCTTGTTCCAAAGATCATAATCTTTGACTTAGAGATATTAACTCTCATATGCTTCAAGTCACAGAATCCCTCTAGGGCGTCCAGATGCTTCTGCAAAATATGTTTCTTGCTTGCAATTAAAACCACATCATCTGCATAAAGGAGTAATTGAAGTAAATATGAGCCCAGTTTAGTACCAGCTAATGAGCGTGACTTAAGCCAATCATCAAGCTCGTCGATATACAAACCAAATAATGTAGGTGAAAGAGGGCACCCTTGGCGCACGCCAATGGTGCTCTTGATCATATCATGTAAACCCCCTGGAATCTCAATAAGCACTTCGTCATATAATTTTGCCACTGCACCTCTTATCTCTTCAGGAACCTCTATCTGAGCCATTCTCTCCCCTAGATCCCTCCTTGGGACTGTATCAAAAGCTTTGGTGAAATCTATATATGCAATAAACAGTGCATTGCCTGGTGCTTTGGCATGTTCTATTATTACTCGAAGCGTGAGAGCATGATCGAGAGTGTTATGGTTCTTCCTGAATCCTGCCTGGAAACTAGATCTCTTGTTGTTTGCTTCTGCCCATGAGCTTAATTCTCTCTCCAGTATGCTACCGAGGATTTTCGCAAACACACTGCCAATTAGAATCCTATATTATAAAATTTTACTGTATGTCTGTCTTGTGTGTTGCCCTAGATCGTGTGGCTGAGACTTACGGTTACAGATCTGACGGCTGTGAAAAAAAAGAAAGGTCGTGATGTGGTCCTTTTCTCACTTTCTTCCAGCGAGCATCAGCGCCACCGGAGATGCCGTAGAAACTGAAGCTTTCGGGCAGTAGCCAGGTGTGGCCTGTCTTGAAGCATGTGGTCCTTTTCTCACTTTCGAATGCTTAGGGGCTAGGGTTTCTTGGCCAAGTGAAAGCATATCCTGGTGCTCCTATAAGGTAGCCGAGAAGGATTAAGCGATGGCAAAAGAATCATAGACCACTTCTTTAGCTAACGATTACCAGTTCGAACTTGATGCAAAAGAGCTTGGGGCTTGGATTGCTTGCAGGTTATTAGTTTCAGATGGTTTATAAGAATGCGTTTCATTGCATCTCATGCTTATGGCGTCACTTCAAATCACATACTTGGAAGATCGAACTGCTATATGTTGCTCGAAACTCATCCACAATGTCGCAGATGAGGCAAGGGGTACACCAAGAACGCCAATACGGAAGACATGTTGATATGCCATAGCTCTTTCGTAGCAGTGATTTCGTATACCTAAGCTGGAACGACATGCAAATAAGGATCAGTGGTTATCAAATAAGGTTGAGGCTTATCATCTTTGTGATAAATGCCACATCTTATTGGCATCGTTTTGTGCCATTCCTTTCAACTGCTAATTCTGGGTCTTCTAAGGTCTTCATCATTCAGGTCCACTTTCAGTTGAACTTGATTTTGCATGCTGAATTTCATTTAAATTCTTTGCCAAAGCACTTTGTGTCAAATCATTCTTATTTAAATATTTACCAAGATCTTAATGAACCAGTGCTAGGTAAGGCACTCCAGCTGCATCGTTTTCTTCATTTTATGATGTTTCAAGCAATTGCATTTTATGATATAACATTGAGCAAGACCCTGCTACTAAGAACTTGAAAAGTAGTGGATGTTGAGAACAAAGCTGAAGATTTAAACCAGTCATCAGAAGTTCACACATCATGCCTGCATCCATTACGTTTAAGAACCATGAGATCTTGATCAAACCTGAAAAGATCTTGGTGTTGATCTTGAAGAAATTTTTCGACTGGATCTTGATCTTGATTATCAAGGTAAATTATCCGAATCTGCAAACATGTCTGTAATATAATTTTCTTTCTTATTTTGAAGAGAACCGTATGGGAGCTACAATGCACCATATTATTCATTGTTATTGGTTTATTTGCTCAACGACATGGGAGTTCTGTGTATACCAGCACACGTCTTTTCAATATGTCGTGTTCTGGAGCTATGTAGCTGCCGCACATCGGCAGGTTTCAAATACTCTTTTGTGCCTTGGACAAAGAAGTGCTTCTCAAATTTATCACATCCCATTCCTTAAGGCGGGAATAAAAGATTGAGCAGATGTAGAATCAAGTGTACACTTTTGCACAATTCCTAAAGTGTACAACAGACACGATGTCACTTTAGCCCAACTGGCCAGTAAAACCAGTAAAAGTTTCCAGAGCAATAGCTTCTATTATCAGTATAGATATAAGGATCTATATTATTGATGCAGCAGCAGTTTGCACCTACATTTTAATTGGTGATAAATAATGGATTCCAGCTGCGTGATTCTACATTGGAAATATGTAAGTTCACATTTGAAATATGTTTCTGATATGTGCTTTTACTATTTTGCAGTATCATGACTTGCTTTACATATTTGAGCAGAATCACGAATCGTTTTCTACAGAAGTCATTTTGACACTCTTAGCGTTCAAATTTCTTTATCCTTCAGGTATTATTGTCTGACAGTGTGCTCTTTCAACACCAACAATTATACTCAGTGTTATTTTCGTGGCTCTTTTCTGAAATATTTTGTTGTTTGCCACTAGCACAGGTTTTGTATGAGAAGATTTTTGTAGTATGGGGGACTTTTCAGAACTGATGTTGTAAAGCTAGCTGATGTTAGGAATATTGATCGCTGTAGAGAACCACCTGATGAGAGTAAGCTGGCTGCAATTTTACAGGTTTGATAGACATAGTAGCCAAAGACTTTATTCTCAAGCGGGTTATGCTTATAACATCCCTACCCACTATAAATAGAAGTTCATGCCTCAAGCTTCTAATAAGGGTGAACCCTTCACCTTAAAACTTGACAACTTTCAAAGCTTAATTCTCATTGCTTAATTCGCACTGTTATATTATTATCGAATTCTTTAATTCTCAATGTTTTTCAAGTCTGTCCAAGGATTATTTGTCTCACACATACACACTTCTATATTATTATCAAATGATTTTGAATTTCAATCTACATCAACATTTGTAGTAATTTGATCATTTTGTAGGATCAGCTAAACTTGATGTTGTTAAATAATATCATATCAACTTTCAAGCAACCTACGTGTTTGTTAGTGACTTGCACATCTTTGTGTCTTAATATGGCCCTAAGTTAAGTCCAACAAAAAATAAAATAATATGTCCAACGTTGATAAATTATAAGGAAAAGGAACTAGCGCTGTCGCTATTTGTAAGCTATTTATTGAGACCTTTAAAACTTTTAGCAAATATATTCCTTAAATTAAAGTACAACCTCCTTCTAGATGTGATTCGTTAGGAACAAATCAAGCTTCATGTGGAAAGAGATTGGGTAGGTCTCAAAAATAGAGATTAATTTCAACGATCCAAACAATTGCTTAGTGATATGAAACATCCCAATAAAAAGTTGTTCGCTCTATTTCACACATCATTAACATTGTTCCCACAGTAATGGACCCAAAGAACGCCTTCTTGGACAGCAAGACGGGGCAAGTTTTCTATTATTCCCTAGAAAATCTCAATGGTTTATATATTACGTAACATAAGGATAACGGACAAATGACTTGAAATATAAAGATATACCTAATGGTCGATATATGTCCTTCTGAATTGTATATTGACAACTTTCTATGCCCTACATTAGGGCTTAAAAGAATCAACACATGCCCCTACATAAATCACGAGTCAATATTGACACACAACCTACGTATACTGCATATACAAAACATACTTACTGTCTCGAACACATGCAATTGCTATCCCCTAGACTAACATTCTTACTTGAACACATGCAACTGCTATTTCCTACATCATCACGCCGCAATAAATAATCTCTTTATATTGTCTCAACCACAGTGATCCAAGGGTTGACATTTGATGTCGCAATCCGATGGCCAAAGTTTTCATGCGAGGCTTGCACGTAGTTTTAGGTGTGTGTGTAATAATGGTCCCCAACATTGTTGGGCTTTACTTGGAAACCTGTAGACGATACATACATATGCAACTAATGCACGCCTTCTTATTGTGGCCAAAACATTTAGATGCTCCAAACTTATGCCCAGCAACGCTGGGCACCTTTACTAGTTGTTCTATAATTTGCTACATTCCTCTTGTCCCCCATCTTGTGGATGGGATGGACCCTGTTCACTTTCCAGCTGGAAGGTAGCCCATTGTGCACTGACATGTTGAGAAGGCGCGTAATAACCGTAAGTGTTTTCTGCCCTCCCCATTTCAGTAATTTCACGCAAAGCCCCTCAGCATCGTGCGCCTTACAATTCGCCATGTCATCAATTGTTTCCTCCACCTGTTCCTCTGTAAACAGATTCGTGGTTGGAGTTAAACTGGCCATGCCTTCAACGCCTGCATGCTCATAAATATCTTTCACCAAGGGCATCCAAATCTAAATTTGGATGTTGTTTTTTATCTTGCAATATGGTCCAGAACTTTTTAGGGGACTCTTTTAGCATAGAGCTTAGCTCATTTTGCTTCCTCCTCTGATAGGCACGCTTTTTAGATCTGAGTAGCGCTTTGTACCATCTCGGCTTCATTAAACAATTGCTGGGCACTTTAGCTTTTGCTTCTTCACATTCATGATCCCACCATGAGTTATGTGGACGATATGTTTTAGGTTTCTTGGTGCAGCCAAAAATCTGTTTTCCTGCGAGGAATAAAGTTTGTGAAAATATTTTTGCATCTTCGTCAAGATCTCCTGTCCATTCTGTTACAGCAAGCATGCTCTCAACCTGCTTGTTGTATGAGTTTGCCAACTCATAATTAATTTTCAACTTTGGAATGTGTAAGGGCTGCTGGTTTGATTTTTCCATCTTACCTTTAAGTGTTACATAGATCGGCAAATGATCTGATTCAAGCATTTTAGCTCCTACTTTGCAATCACTGATAAGATCCAAGTTATCGGCTAATATATAATCGACTGTGCTTGCTCCCATATGGTTAATGCAAGTAAACTTTCCGGAATCCATATAGATTGCGCTGAAATAGGACAAACATACCCAATCATCCAAGATCACTAGTTGAAAGTTCAAACAAAAACCTAGAAAAATAGTAGGCAAAAATGCCTACCACTGGAATACTCTATGCGCCTCATAAAGGAGAGCTGCAGAAGAGCTCCTGAGAAATGTAGCCTTCTTTTAGCAATGCGATTCCAGCTTTCAGCAAGTCAAACCAAGAAGAAAAGGTTGCACATACCAATAGCCATTCCCAAGGTGATAATTGTAAGAACTGTGTAGACACCAGATGTCGTCATTTTTATGAATCCAGCTTTGCCACAATGTTTCAGATATGTTACTCCAAATGCATCCGGATCTACAGATATTTTGTTCGCCATAGACGCCATCCCAAGATGCCTTGCGAGTGATCACAAGATAATAGTTGTAACAGGTGTCCTTTATGTCTGTTGGTTGGAAGAAATTAAGGAATTTACAACTTACATACAATGAAGATGACGGGCATGACATAAAGTGTGCATCCTCTCATGGTCTCTTGTGTGTTTGTGTCAATACAGGTAGAGAGTATGAGATATATCTGTTTGAGCCATTCCAGTCTTCTCATCCTAAGGATGTTCTTCATCTCTCCATGGACAACATCAAACAAGGTGCCTCTTCTGTCAAACACTTGTATGTTCACTTGGATGAATTAACTCATAGTTACGATGTTATCCTCTCCCTGAGTTCACCTGGAAAAGAGAACTCCCTTTTAATATATCGATCCAGCAGCAGGGAATGGAGTGGGAGTGCCAATTCTATTAAAGGTTTTATAGTAGATGAAACCTGCATTGGAAATTCCGAAATTCTATATACTTTTTGGATATTTATCTAGGTGATATACATATATACAACGTTGATGCAGATGTTTGGTCAAGAAAGAAATTTATCTTTGAGGTAACTGATGGGGTTCAGGAGATAGATAAGAGTATGATAGGCATGGACATGATTGTGAGGAGAATGGAGAGATATGGCCATCCTCGTGGTGGGATAGACATGAGGTTATTCCAACACATGGGCATGCTCATGATAACAGTTGCTTTGATGTGGAATGAGTTACAAGTATGGCATGCTCGTGAGGAGAATGGAGGCTATATTTTCACAAACAGATCCTTGCATCTGCTTCAACACTTCGATGATCAAGTTTGTTGGTTGTCTTCAGTCACCCGTTGTCACGATCTTTTATGGAAGACTGTTTTGGATCAGAGTGATGGGACTGAAAAGAAAAAAAATTGTGGCTTATGATCCTTTTGAGAATTCGTAGTGCTACTTTGACGCTCCATAATGACCTTCATACGTTTCTTATAGAAACAAGATGGGTTTTTCGAAGATCCCTCTTATAGATATAAATGTTAAGAATGCTAATTATTTTAGAAGACAATGTTCATTTTACTATGCTTGTTTGTCATAAAGATTTAATTTTGACGGTCGATTTTTCATTTTTTTTTATTTGCTTTGGTGTCAGGCTTCAGCTCAACCTTGACTTGTTTTGAGCTGCTTCCAAATAGCCAATTGTCTCCAAGTTTTGATTCTGTCCTTGCCCAGTCTGGGCTTCTCTGCAATAAACGACCTTGAGACAGTTTTTGCACGATTGTTCTTGATAAAAATCGGGGCAGTTTGCTCCAGTAAGAATCTCAATCCATCTTTTTGCCTTTTATCTCTGTGTTCTTTGAATCTTCTATCAATCATCCTCTATAAATATGGATGTGCATTCTAATTTGGATGCTTTGTGCAATCACACAGATGCACACTGATACACACTATCATATTCAACAATTGCTGTCCTGCTTCTTCCATATTTTTCAACCCTGTAATCTCCAGCTCCACCTTTTTTTTTTCAAAACAGAAATTTTCTTGCATCATTAAAGCATATAATATAATGAAAGCAATGTTGAATGTTCTAATGGTAAAGGAAGTAATTCGTCGGCTTTGAGCGCTCTTCAATCAATTTGTTGTAGAATATCTCTTAATCTTCTGTACAACTGGTTCTTCTACTTGATTGATCCTTTCCACTGATAAATTTCATCTGATGTTTTGTGAAATTGGATCCGGTTGTGAATTTTGTTTGTAGAAACGATCCGTTTGGAAATTGAAAATTTTGATTGGGTGAGAAAACTACAGGAATTTTCCAATAGGAGGAAAAAGGTTTTCCCAAGGCAAGGATGACAAAATTAGTCTGATAATAATACAAGATAATCTGCTTTCTCTTCTAATGTATTCAGAAATGGAGGTGCATGATCTTTCTTGTAGTAAACAACATGTGATGGAATATTCCAGGACATCCCTATCAGCTTATGGCAACTTAAAAAAAAAGCCTCCAAAAGCAAGAATATGTGATCTTGTTTTCAAAATTACCGATTGCACCAACTGCTCGAGATGATTACGGAAAGATCCTATATAGTGGCAATCAATGTTATAGAAAAATCATCGATTTATTCTGGAAGGTCCAAAAATCACCTTCTAAAGCATTTCATGTTGCATGTGGAAGGCCGCACAAAAGCTATATACAGTTTTTGCTGTATGCAGGATGTAAAAAGAAAGTATAGTATAATGAAGACTTGTCTTCTTATGGAGCAAATAAGATATCTTACATTGATAATGGACATAGCCATACGTGTTTGTAACTTGAAAAGAAGCTTCCTTGGTGCCGTCTATGTGATGCAACCTTGGCCGCCAATTGGAAGCCCATTTAGAAAAAGCCCATTTAATGTGTTTCTCTTTAATTAGAGCAAGGAGACTTTTGGACAGCGTTGAGATGAAGATCTGACGCCTTGAATAGATAGAAGTTAACATGGGAGAAAATTGGGACGACGAAGAAGCAGGCTGGCAAATCCTGGGTGCAATCCAGGATAATATCTGCGACTATAATGCTTTACCAGTTCCAGATCCTTACATTGGCAAACAGAAAATTGTGGCCAGTTTCTTGCTCCTGCCCTTTCTAAAACACGACGGATCTCAACTCAAAGTAAAGACAAAGCTTCTCAAAGTCGCAGTTCCAGGTACCCAATTTGTGCAAGAGGATTTTGCTTTGGGTTTCTTTCCAGATGTTATAAACTTCTCAATCACGCCCAGCTGCAACTCGGTGGCTAATATTCAGCCAAAATCCATCCATGGTGATCCTAGTCAAGCCCATGTTTTGAATGATTGAATGGAAGCTAGTTTGCTGGAAAAATGGTCACAAATATGACACTCATAAAAGCATGCCTCTTCTCAAATTTCCCAAGCTTCCCTATGATGGCACTGGTCCCATTCTTCATGGGGACATATTTCCTCAAGTAACATGGTTCGTCTCTGCTGATGACCTATGCAACCTTTCCATCCAAGTGGATCTCGATGTAAGGATGCAGTTCATAGAATATCCATTATTTAGCACTCTTAAGTTTCATTCTAAAGTCTGGAGTGTTACTACTTCCTATCCTATTACAAGAATTCCTATACATCAACAAGGCACGTCACTAACCTCTTCTTCTAATGTGTTATCTCTATTGCCTAGCTAATTCACATTTTATTTTGTCAGCTCGATGCTGGATTTCCAAACTGATCAACCTCATGAACACTTACATATTAAACTGCGTAATCTATGTAGAAAACTTTGCTAAAGACATGTCTACATGGTGCCAGACCATTCGATGAGGGAAATTCTAGAGCATCCGATGAGAGGAATTCCACACACTGGGTTTGTGTAACTATTTTTGGCTTGTTGCCCTCATGAGGAGGGTGGAAGGATGTGGAGAGGAGATTTATTGGATATCAATATAGGAACTTAGTCATTGGAGAATAAATCATTGCTTTGGAAAATAGTTATTTAAGATACCTCATGAGATTGTAGTTTTTCTTATCAAAGTAAGGTCTGATGTGGTGTTTTAATATGAATAAACGCTCTAAGTTTACAAAAGTACAAAACATCAAGTTGTATTGTGTATTGTTATGTTGCAAGTGGGAAAGTATCAAATGATTTCCGAAATTATAGTTTCAGTTTTCTTTCTTTCTTTCTTTCCTTTTAAAGACTTCCTTCATTTATTCATGACATACATCTCTAGTACATTATAGCAAAAACCTGTGTGATCTCTCTTTTTGAAGGATTTGATTCATTTATTCATCGCATATATCTTTAGTACATTTGTATCACAGGAAGCCAATCTAAATTCACTTCAGGCCGCAACAGTATATTTGTATCACAGGAAGCCAATCTAAGTTCACTCCAGGCCGCGATATTATGCAAGGAGCTGCTCAACATGATTGTACATTATACATGGCCAGTCCTGAACCTATGACCTCATGCAGGAGCTGCTCCCTATGATTGTACATTATATATGGTCACTGCATGCTCCATGTGATTGTACATTATATATGGTCAATTCTAAACCTATGACCTCAGGGCAATAGATTTTAAAACTCATATTACTAGATTGATATTGGTTATACTCGAACTGATGACCTTAGTTGTGACGGGTTTAAAGTCCTACCACTGGACCACGCCCCAAAGGAGGGTTTTCTTCTTCTTCTTTTGTTTTTGTACAATATATATTTCTATAGGCCAGTCTGGTCTCCATGGACACTAAAATCGATTTATTCAAGATTTTCGCATGGATTTATTTTTGCTTGAAGAGGATGGTATAAGCAGGTTGTTAAATATTAAAATTGATGGAGATGAAAATAATTCAATACACGGGATAAATAAACATGTCCTCATGATGTTCACGTATCTTCTGGCAAATTAATATCATGATGCTCTTATTTATTAAGCAAGTTATAGTGATATGGATTTAACTGCTTTCTAATCAATATTCCATTACTAGAGCAATAGTCTACAATAGAAAGTTTTAACAACATTAAATTTGGAGCCTCCTATTGAATAGCTTCCCAAAGTGGCAGAAATTTGCCAACGTAGTATTTCACAGTAGCTCGACTTAAAGAGCTTCATTCGTTCTTTACCATTAAGTGCACAAGTCAGATTGAGAGTTTTCCACCCATGTTTGATCCTAGTAAGCCCCTACACATGACTAACATGTGGTACATTATGCCAACAAAACGAGACTATTGCAACCACAGAAATATCTTAAAACAATGTTTCTAGCAGCCGCCATAGAGTTGTGCTTGGTGAATCGATACCATCATGTCTTTACTTCGTAAAAGTGGCACATCCCAATTATCCTGAGGAGGATGTTTGGAATTGTAGTGGATGAATGAGAAGGGATATGTTATAGAGAAGGATTTCTGGATGTATGGGGTTTCTGGAGGAGCTTTGGAATGATCAAAATTTTGCCATATTAGGCTTCTTAACTCTTAGCATAGTAACCCATTCCGTGGAAGAGGATAACAAAACCATATGAAACAAAATCATGTGACGGTCCAAAGTTTTTGAATTTTTCAGGATTTCTTCATCTATGTGGTTTCTATAGGATCTTCTATAGAATGATCGAAATATGACCATACCTTAGTTTTAAAGCTTTTTAGCTTCTAGACGAGAACTTCAACGAGAAGTCCAATGCATATTGTGCTACTTCTTGTTGTGCATTGGCAAAACCCTACTTGCATAAAAATTTAATTACAAGCCCATTCTGTGCAGGAGGAAGAATAAACACAAATATAAGAGATGATGTTAGTAGAATATGAAGCGTATTAGAACAAAAAGGCATGAACCCACCGATTTGGGACTTCAATGAGTGAAAGTGCAATAGAAGATCTGCATGAGATTTGATGGAAGATCATATGCAGAGAAACACAACATGGTCACATGATTTCAGTTCCTATAGAAAATCAACGACTAAGAAAGGACGCACTCTAGAAATACCACTTAGTAGATGCACATGCATACAACTACTAAATCATAGAAAAACCATTTAAAAAAAGGGTATAAAAATATAAAATGACCCCTATTACTATGCTAGATATTTGATTCACATGTCCATTACCTCTTGGACATATGATGCTAATGTGATGCTCCCCGAACCTATATGTTGTTCCCATCATATAAATATGGAAAATTCCCTTTCTCAGCAACACTATCACTAAGGAAGGCTGACTTGGACCACTTATGATGGCCAAGTGCCCAAGTGAAGGACACTCTAGCCCCAATCCTTCTCTGTCCTATACTACATGTTAGCATCTAGCATCCAAACTACCGAGCATCTTATAAACATACATAATGCATAAAAAATAATGGTTCTACCCTGGGCTCAGACTCAAGGGGATTGATTTACGGTGAAGGCCTTCAGAAACAACAAACAGAGTCATGGCCATGTTGTTGGCTTGCATAGATCATTGGCTAGGGTAGTCCGCTCCATCTGCCCCTTCTGTGCACACTTTGCAGATAGGTTTAAACATGCTGAGTAGTGGCTGTAGCATTTTGAAGATGCAATCCCATCGAGCCACCCTATGGAACTACTCCAGGCCGCATTGTTGGTGTTGAAAAATTGGATGAACCTGCAAAAGAAGACACAACACAGATTCTCCATACTGATACTGAACACATTGAAGATACTGATCAGACCAACATTGAAGATACCGATAGACAGGAGGAAACTGCAAGAGAAGAAATAACACAAGATCAGACCCACATTGAAGATACTGACTTTGAGAACATTGAAGATACTGAACTTTAAGAACTTCATGTAACTTAAGATGTAACTTAAGATATGAGTACATAGCTGTACACTTTTGTAACAGAAACGGATATTAATGTAAATTCAATGTTTCAGGCATTTACCTACACTTGTGTAAACTTTGTTCATTTGTAAACTTGCAATCTGTTTTCCATGTCCATCAAGTCTGTTTTCCAGTAAGTTCATCAAGTCTGTAATAGTTAACTAAAAACAGAAAGCATGTAAGCAGACAAAGCATAAGTATGAAAAGCAGACCACTTGTCTCCATAAATCACTGGTGCACTTGATTGTATGCTCCTTGGCTGCACATTACGGGCGGGGCCACAAATCTCCACGATGGCGGTTGCAATTGTCGTGAACTCCACCCAGATTTTCTCAGTACATTTCAATCCTGCATGATGTATTCAAATTTCAAGTGGTAGATGCAGCGGCATGTATGCCTCTCCGCATCCTCCTTACAAAACTTCGGTTTCAACCTCTCAAAAAACGCAATGCAATTTTGATATGAGGATTCTCCTCTCTAAACACTGAGGTAGAATTGCAGCTGCGGGGAAATCGTGTGAATGCCAAATAAATGCTACATATAATGAACCCTACAATATAGGATGAATACTTACTTGGTGACTTCAAGAAGGTGAATTGGATGTTCCATCTTTATTCACGTATCGATACATACCTCCTCACGTCTTTCTTGTATGGAGAAACTCTTGTATTTTTACGTCGGAACTTGATACTTGACTTCTCTATTGTAATCTAACATGCTATCCATCCGCTTCCTCCTCCTCGAACATTGACCAAGGTCATTCCCCTTTGTTAGCTTGCATCCTTCTTTGAAAAGCATTTGAAATTGTTTTTACGGGGATCTTTGAGCAATCGGCCACTTGTTTGATTCAATGGCTTGACACCATTTGTACCTTCTTTGCCATTATCGGGGTGGACTTCCTTGCCGCGAAGCATGTCATGATTCCTCTCATACTTATGTTCTTGCATTGTTTCCTTCAAATTCTTCACCATTTGCTTTCGGCCATAGTAACTTTGCTTAGATTTCTTTATAGAAGCAATTGGTAAATCCTTGCCCTCAAAGAAGGCATCAAGGATACGGCCTTTGTCATTGTCATCAACATTTGTACTAATTTGGTTGAATACTTCATAAATTTCTCCTGAAATTTCTCTTATTCTGCGGTCACTCAGCCTCAATTTCTTATTCTTCTTTGAAGGCGAATCTTTAGAAGGGGTTCATAGGCCTTTATAGTTGTATGTTCAAATAGGCCTCTGTTTTTTCATTTAAATCTCACGAAGTTAAAGTGTTTCACCTTCGCTTCATATAACGCATGATGAGATGTGTATATATGCCTGAGAAGACCAATTCCGTTCTCCTTGTTCAAACTAAAGCTTCCTTCATGTTTACTTGATCAATGTATTTGGGTGAGCCATAAAAATTGAATTGAATTGAATTTATTAGGTGATCGCTTTCTGTGCATCATATAAGCTTCAAGACAAATCAATATTATTGCTTACTTTCCCTTCTTGAGTTCTGATAACATATAGTCGTTGCCAATATGTCCTGAAGAGATAGGTGTCCTTATATAACTACTTCCCCTTTAAAAAAAAATATTCCTCTTTAAATAGATATAAAGTCACTTTTAGTATTTGGAAACGTGCCACTAAGAGGTGGTTTCTAGCTAGAAACTACCGATTGGTGGCACATTGCAAAACGTAAGCCACGGGTACCCTATGATTTTTTGACACGTGTCGCATTCTCCACGTCAGCACACCTGTTTAGAGTTTTGCGAATTCTGGCGGAGATCTTCCTTCTGCAGCGATGGTCCTGGCGGCTTCTTGGCCTTCATCCAAGGCAGGACTTTAGCAAAGCTTATGGCGATTAGGACTTCAATGAAGTTTCAGAAATGGCGATCAGGATTTCGACGAGCTGATGGCAGACCGAAGGATTCCAACAACGCCATAGCTAGGGAGGGAAAAATATTCATGCTTCGGGAGGCTTATGCTGATGTATAGCTGTTAGAAATCTTGATGCTTCAAGAACTTCTAGGCGGGGGGCTTCGAATAGGTAAACCAAAAATTACTAAGAAATTGGCCGAGGCCAATTTTCTAGCCGCAACTTGTGACACATGGACATTAATGTAACGTGAAATTTGTGGTCTGGGACGTGGACATTTTTGGTCTAGCCGGCCGGAGCTCTGGCTATGGCATCATCGTGCTGTCAGAGCTCTAGGCGTCGTGGATCCAGCTGTTCTTTGCATTTTCTGAAGCGTCTCGCCTATGATTAAACCTCGAACCTAGACACCTTCTATATTATCCTGACCCTTTCCTCTTCTTATTTTCTTCTTTTTGTTTTTGGTGTGTTATGGGACACGTTATTTTTTTGGTTTGAAAAAAAGAAATAAAAATTCAAAAAACATTGGCAAGTTCATGAATAACATATAAACCATCAAATATAGCACAAATCCCATAACACACCAAAACAAAAAGTTCCAATTTTTTTTTTCCGATGCAAAACATAGCCATGATAACATATCTCTTCAATATCTTCATAAAAGCTTACTGCACTACAATGATATAGGACAAAAGACATAACCACAATGATCAGCTCAGAGAATATGATTTGTTGCTGTGCAAAGCATGTTTTAATCAAGTATGAAACCCTATCAAATCTGCACTTTTCCTATAGCACTTTTACGGTGGACCATTCCCCATGCTTGTATCATAATAGTGTAGTTGTATATCATAATGGGGTTATGTGTGGTTGTAGTTGTAGATCGTAACACGGTATGTGTGGTTGTAGTTGAAGATCATAATAGACACACAAGCCCATACAAGTTCAATGCATAATAAAAGCTCTTGAACACGTTTAAACTCCATACAACTACAATATAACAGTTGGGTGGTCGCTTACATCTGGTGGTTGGGCCATAGGCCTTTTAGATAATAAGGAGTTCGCCTTAAATACCTTACATTGCTTCCATTTTTTATTATCTGCGATCCCACCCCTTCAACATAATTGGATACCGCTTTAATAAAAGTCGTCGAAAACATAATGGTGCCCTTTTCGTTATATTTGTTGGATGCACTTAAAAAATATATTTATTTCGTTTAACCTTGGCAGTCCTATAACAACCATGCTTCCATCTTTTATTATTTGCGACCCCACCCGCTTCAACATAATTGGAAACCACTTTAATAAAGGTTGTCCAAAAGGTAAAGTGCCATTTTTGTTATATTTGTTGGATGCCCTTAAATTATGTATTTATTTTCTTTAAATTTAGCAATCCTATAACAACATGCCAATTGGCTCGCTAGTTCCGCCCCGGAATGGAAAGAGGCAACATGATTCCGCTAAACAAGTCGCTCAACAGATTGCTCGCAGTTGCCATGTTGTGGCAGATGGAAAAATGGGTTGATCATTCCAGGACCCGCTCCCGGCTCCCGCCGGTCGCGGGGCCCTGGAATAATCTCCCCACTTTCCATGCCGCCATACAACTATAAAGGCCTATGTTCAAATAGGCCTTTATAGTTGTATGGCGGCATGGAAAGTGGAAATAGGCCTTCTCACATATGGCAGAAGGATCACTAGGAAGAGGGGCAGGCAGAAGGGGCTGCTAGGCTCGGGCTTCTGAATCCTGCGAGGAGGACACGACCTAAAGAAGAACCTAATGGGTCAAGATAATTATACCCCGGATTGGTATATCCTGGAGCAAAAAAAGTTGCCCTCGGGGATCCCTCACCTGTCCCCTACGGAACCCGTTTTCTTCATCCCGTTTTGCATAGTGATATCCGGGATATATCACTTGGGATATCGTCCACCAGGATCCCCACATGCAAATCCCAACATCCAGGATCCCCAACTTGGTGATACTGGAACATGAGATTACATGATGGTATCCCCCAACCCCGGATCCACAATTGAATCCATCTTCAAGATCCACACTGCTAATGAGATTGGAAGATTTTTTGTTTCGAATCTCTGTTTTTTGGGTTTGAAGGGTTCTTCCTTGTCTACAGATATGTTGAGCACGTATTATCCTCCTTCAAATGGATCATTCCTGTCGGACATAGTCCAAAGCATAATGAAACCATGTTAAGAACTACTTACTTCTTATAGAGACTATTTTTTTCTGTGAATCTGTGCCCCTATTTTGTTTGGCTTTTGATCAAGATATTTGTGTGGCCTATGTGATATTTGGAAGCTAGCTCTGTGGTGAAGTATGAAAACTATGAATATGATTAAATGCTGGATGCTATGCTTGATCCCGTACTTCGTTTCTGTTGATATGGTGATGTTAATAGAGTTGATTTAGAAATGGATGGCCTTCTCGTTTTTGGATCTACCGACTGCATGGTTTTTACAGAAAAAAAGAGCCATACCCTGTTTCTAATCTTTGTAAACTCAAGCACGTAGCCAAAAAATAAACACAAATTTGTTTACCTTCTGGATCAAGGTCCGGATCTAGAACAACATAAACCACTTATTTTCTTGGCCGGATCAGGGGAGAGGGGTAGCAAGGGAAGCTGTTCTTCAGTGGCTATGGCAGAGTTTTTGATGAAGAGCTGGAATGAGTCGCAAGCGCCTTGATGCTCTGCAACAGCTTTTGCTCCAGCTTTTGGCTTCAGAAAGCATTACCTTTTCTGCGCCGACTATGGCTAATGGATAACTAAGATGGCTATGGAGTTCTTTCTCCAACAGTCTTTGGGTAACATTTGGGGATAAGATAGGAACCCCTATATTTGGATATCTTAGAACGGATGAAGAAGTGGCATGTGGCTCTGTTTGTCGCCCGATTTGTGGCTCTCACGGAAGCCGAGAGTCGTGCCTTTTGAGAGAATTTGGGGTTGGTTTTTACATCTCTTGGTGTATAAAATGATAGAACTAGTGCAAAACCAACACAAACCCGCAAGATCGACTCAAGAGATAGAATAGAAGACAAGAACAAATCTATTGAGAAAAACAATAGGAAATACAATCTCTACTTCTGAGCATTGCATAGTACATAACGTACAATCAATATATACAACCGCTGAGACTAAGAATAGTAGTCTACCGTTTAACCACCGCCCACTAATTACGGCCGATTTTAGAATTCGGTGCTCGATCAACGACAAAGTCTCGCCTTACGTACATTTTAGCACCTTTCAATTTTGTGTGCTAAGTGTCTTTGAACCACTTCTTTGTTTGACACATTACGCTTTAGTCGGCATATTTATATTCCAACACTCTCCCTTAAATGTTGCTGACTAAGGCAGAAGAAAATCAGCTGAAACCAAGGTAATCCTTCTCTCCCTTCATTTTGCAATTTCTTCATGCCCAAGCTCTCCTTCACATTGACGAACTTAGATCCAACTAATGGTTTGGTAAAGCCATCAACAAAGCTGATCTGTGAGGAGCAATGAACAAGTTGAGAAGATCCCATTTGGATGCGCTCACGGACAAAACACAAGTGGGTGTCAAGTTGTTTTGTCTTTGGGTGGTATAGCATCCTTGGCAAGATGGATGGTACTTGTGTTGTCACACAATATAACGGCCGAGGATGGAGGTACTGCTGAATCAATCCACAAATGTTTAAGCCACAATAATTCACTGCATCCCAACGAGTGCTTTGAATTACGCCTCAGGTGGTGCTGATTGACCTTGTAGGCTGTCTTTTGGATAACCATGTCGACCGACGTTAGGCCCTATGAGCGTGACCATCCCTGTTGTGGACCTCACGCTATCATGACAATTAGCATGATGCGCATCAACAAAGACTTTAAATTTGGAAATCGGAGGACCTCGATAAAGAGAACTTCTGTGATGTCCCCGCCGGATATGCCGGCGATCTTTTAGCGACCTTCGGTCATTTGCACGGGATTGCTCATGAATCTTTCGGCCTCCCACAACAAAAGAGATATCAGGTCTAGTATTTGTGAGATATATCAGCGCCCTACCAAGCCGATAGAGTGTGGGATCACACTCCTCACCATCGAAATCAAGCTCAAGCCTTGTGCACGGATCAAAAGGACTTGCCACAGCCTTGCAATCTTGCATACGATCTTCTTTGTAACATTTCTTTGATATATTTTCTCTTTGAGAAAGATATATGCCATCGAGTGCTACCACACTTCTACACCTAAGCGGTAATGCATAAGGCCAAGGTCGGTCATCTCGAAGGGACGAAGATAACTTCAACTTCAATGTAGAAATCAACACATCAGCATCTCCTGTGATGATCAAATCATCAACATACAAAACCACAACGCACATTCGGCCTTCATGTGATTTGTAATAAAGATTGGGGTCTGCTGCACTTCATTTGAACCCTGCTCAAGAAAGAAAGCATTAATTTTCGCATGCCAACATCTTGGAGCTGCTTCAAGCCATAAATGCTTTTCTTCAAATGACAAACCATTTGCTCCTTCCTTGAACAACAAATCACGGAGGTTGAGTCATATAGACCTCTTCCTCCAAATCACCATTCAAAAAGCGGACTTAATGTCCATTTGAAACATTGGCCAACCTTTCATCGCGACAATAGCTATAAGCGATCTAATAGTGGACATTCGGCTCACGGGGAGCAAAGACTTCATCATAATCTAAGCCTTTTTTACGTGCAAAACCCTTGGCTACAAGTCTAGCTTTGTGCTTTGACAACGTCCCATCGGCATGAAATTTGGTTCTAAACACCCACTTCACACCAATAGCGTGCTTATCGGTGGGAGTTCAACCAATTCCCATGTGCCTTGCTTCAGCAATTGAGAGTATTCTTCTTCCATTGCATCGCGCCACTGCGGATCACTAGCCGCTTCATGAAAGGTTTGTGGATCAACATGATCCGGACCTTTGCCATTAAGGCAAGGTTACATGATCCATTAGACTTCTCTTGTTTCTCCATCGGGCGTCTTTGATCTCCTAGGTTCAACAACAGGTACAGCAGGTGCAGCAGCCGGGTTACGCAACAATTTGTTTCTCCTTGAGGCGTCTTTGATCTCCTAGGTTCAACAATGGGGAGGTATAGCGGGTGCTACAATAGGTGTTGTAACAGGTGTTGGATCAGGTGCTCTGATACCTTCATGTATCTTTGGACTCCCCACGAAGGAACCAACTTTGCTCATGGACCATAGGGCGAGTGGGATTGGGATCATCCCGTGCCACTACCAGGGCAAATGTGAGTTCTTTGGAGGAAACCACTAGAGAGGAGAGAAAGGTTTACCGGCCGTTTTGCTATCGGATCTCCAACATCCAAGCTGCTTTGTCATTGTGAACTGCGGGGAGTATCAGCGGAAGATATGCCATCATACACACGGCATCTTCAACGAAGCTGAGGCCCGACACGCTTACAATAACTGCTTGTTGGAAGGATAATACAACTTGTAACCTTTTCGATTTTACGGATACCCAATGAAGATGGCTTTGACAGATACGTCATGCAACTTCCCATACTTTTCAGGCTTCTCGGCGGGTATGGAAGCATAAGCCAAGCATCCAAACACCCTCAAATGAGACACATCATCGATTTCATTCTCCAAAATGCTTCATAAGGAGTCACATCCTGGACTGCCTTAGTAGGCGACCTATTTGCCAAATATCTTGCTGTCACTACTGCCTCTCCCCAAAAAGATTCAGGCAGTTGCTTGTGACTCATCATAGATCTTGCCAAATCAAGCAAAGATCTATTCCTCCTTTCAGCTACACCATTTTGTGGATGAGCATAAGGAATGATTAAGCTTGTCTTTCAATACCTTCTTCCATGAGAAACTCATCAAAGGCATTAGAAACATATTCACCTCCATTGTCACTTCTCAACTTTTTATTACTAACCACAATGCGCTTTTTTTGCTACTTTGAAGGCCTTGAACTTGCCAAGCACCTCAGATTTGCGATTGCAAAGTATACACCCAAGTGTACCCTCTTTGAAATCATCAATCGGGGTCAAGAAATACCTCTTTCCACCTAGTGAAACATCGGGCATATAACACAAATCGAGAATCACGGCAGCTCAAGAGGTTGAGTTGCTTTCGATGAATAACTTCTTTGTGGAAAAAAGGCATTGAGGTTGCTTTCGAGATGGCATGCAGCACACTCAAGCTTGACGCATTTCAGAGATGGAATACGTAACCATCTTGTTCTTGTACAAAGCATGTATGCAGCGGTGCCTCAACATGACCAAAGCAAGCATGCCCGGATGCTCGTGATCAAGTCGGCACATACAAGACCATGTTGGTCTTATGGCCCGAACCATCAAAGACATACAAGCCATTGCGCGGCGTCCCATGTGCCATGAGCTGCGGACTTTTCAAGTCAATTCCTTCAAGTGGATTCACGCCCGATTAGATAGGCTTTGCCATTTCCGAGAACAATGTGATGGCACGCCTTATCAAATTCAGCGGCGGACATGATATTAGGCATGTAATCCGGGGAGCAAACATGACATTCCTCAACTAACTACATCCGTCCATGCAATTGAAAAGCTACAATCCCTTTCTGTGATAGGAAGAGAATATCCATCACCCATCTTCACATCACCTCGGATCGAGGTTCAAGTTCGAGAAAACACATCTGAATCTCCGGTAAGATGAACCGTGGCTCCGAGTCCAAAATCCAATCCTTACGTAAGGTGCTGGCGCTGCTGCAAGATTGCCAGGATATTGACATCAAAAGTGGCTGCATAACAGCACTTGTCTCTCCCTTAGAGTTGGCTGGCATGTGCTTCTCATGTCACTATCCTTTGAGCTTTTCTTCTTCTTCTTACAATTCGGCTGTAGTGACCCTTTTCACCACAATTCCAGCACTTGAACTCCTTGGATTTCTTACCTTGAGACTTCACATTTTTCGACTTCCTAGAATCTTTGCTATCAGCAAACTTCTTCTTAGTGTCGGCCAAGAAGTAGACACAAAATTAGCATGGTCCACTCTCCCATCCCTTTGCTTACGCACCAACTCCTCTTGTTGCAGGTAGAATGGTTACTTTGGCTATATCAATCTTCTCCTTGTATCTGATCTTGAAGAGATAATATCATCTGAAGGAGGAAGACCAAGATATCTTGAATCGGTTTTTCAGATGACAGCACTCCACCGGCGACCATGTAATCCAAGTGCCATTGCTTCATTTGAGTAAGGTATCTTTGTGGATGATTTGAAATCGCCCTAATTGGGCATGTCTCATTTTTGTTCGGATCAGCATTTGGGTAGCCATACCCTTGCTATCAAGAGACTTCTCCAAATGAGACCACATCTCCTTAAACTTCAATAAAATGGTTGATTTCATGACCAATTGTCTCTTGACCAACATTTTGACAAAGCACAAGCTTTACGGTTTATCCTGCCAAGCATCTGGCGACTTGGTCTTTGATAAAGTCTTTATCAAACACCGCTCCCATGTCACTAAATATCAAATAATTCACCATGAACTTCTTCCAAGCATGGTAATTATTATTAGTGAGCTTTGCATTCTGTGAGAACTTGAATGGATCCATGAATTTCTCCTGTTTTCAGCAGCCAAAAGATGGTTGAGAAAACAAATTCGTCACCAAACAAAGCACCCACTAGAAAAGTTGAATCTTGAACTTTGTCGCTGTTAGTCCTGTGCCTCCTGGTTCAGGACTATTCATGCATACGACGGACCAGGTCAAGCTCAAGGATCCACAGACAGGCATGGGTCAGCCATCAAAGGCTCAGCAGAAGACCAAGCAGCAGACCACGCAGTCAAAGCCTGCGTCCGTCAACAAGAGGCGCCGCTCAGACAAGTGATGACCCGTCACCGCCCGTGTCAGCGTCAGCGTGATTCTAGGCATTTCAAGAGGCACCGCCAACATTCCTGCAAATCAGGCCTCCTTCCAGGAGTCGGCACCGAGATCAGTCCGAGTGTCTATATTGGGCCAGAGGCCATTGTACTATATATATGAGTAGAGCTAGCATATGATGGCTAGATGAGTTTTGAGTCTTGTCTCTTTTCAGTCTTCTCTCAATTGCGAGAGCTCATGTATGTTCATCATTGATATCAAGGAAGCATATCATTTTCCTCTCATTGTTCTTTTCTGTTCCGTTTTCTTCTTCTTGTTCTTTTCTTGCAAATCCCGCGTGACATAGTCCCGGGATTCTCTGTTAGATCAAGGGTCCTCACGAGGGCTGTCTTGCGAGAGTTCGAACCCGGACCCCAAACAACATCGCCCATTGCCGGGTGCGATTCATTTTTCCCTTCTTACGTCCGCCATGTCCGTATTAAAACTTCATGCGGAAGAACTTCTTTCCCCGACGGCGTCTCGATTGGGCGCCATCATCGATGAAATTTGTTCGTGACATGTATGGATCTACTTATGACATTGAGGGAGGCCACATTCGGTCTAGGGCTCGGTCGGCGCCACCCACCCCTCGTGTCATGTCTCGTCAAATTCTCCGCCTCAGCGTGCAAACATTGCTCCGCGACCTCGGTCTCCTCATCACTATCAAGAGCCCTATCCGGCTCCCCTTTGCTCAACCTTACTTTCATACCGGAACATGCCTTCATCCATCACTCTTACGGCCCATCGCCTCTGCCTTCAACCATCATCTCCTACGGGTGGACAGGGATATCCACATGTCTCTTTTGCTCCTCCCGAGGAATTTCCCTTCCCTACCTTTCCCACCGCTCTTCCTGTTTACAATCTTACAGACCTCAAACCCAATGATCAGGCACCTCCGGTACCCCCCACCTCAGCCACCCCTTGCAGCAGGGTCTTTCCAAAGACCATACCCCTCCAACTCCACCTCAATATCCTCACTATCATGTTCCGGTCCAGCCCAAAGACTTTTACCTCTACCTTTCCAGACCCTTAAGCTGACTTATCCCACCTTTGGCAACACGAAAGGCAAACCTTTAGACCAAAGTGCTCAGGCCCACATGGAAGAATTTGAGGCTCTGGCTGTCCTGAATGGTCATGCGCAACCTCAACTGAAATTCCACATCTTTTCCACCACATTGCGTGGCTCCCCTCATCAATGGCTCATGTCCAACAAAAGTCACTTTGGAAACAAGATTGGGTCAAAATGAAAACCGCTTTTTCTTTCTCACTATGGGACCACGGATGATGATCAACTTCATCTCAAGCAACTCAATGACCTTCAACAAGAGCCCACTGAGATGCGCCGGGATTTTGCGGACCGTCTTCACATTATGCTCGGCAAACTCAAGGAGTACCCCCACGTGAGCCGGATCTTGGTCCGGTTTCTCCAAGGACTTCCTCAGCTATCGGACTCATGATGAATACCTACGCCCAAGACTTTGGGCGGGCTATCGATCTTGTCAATCACTTTCGATCAATGTTTCCTCCCGTGGCGTGGCTCTTGAGGAGCTCCCTTTCATTCCACCCGTCATGGTTCCCCGGGCTGGCATTCAACCTCAACACGCCAATCCAGCGGCGGATCGGATCACGGTGCCATATCTGCAAATATCAAGGCCACTTGGCGAATGAGTGCAACTCCACCAATGGCCGCCTCATTGTGTAAACGCTGCAACATGTGCAATCATGCCCGCGGAAGAATGCACTTTCGCACTCATCCTACACCTTTCCGCAACAAGATGGTTTATCAAGTGCAAACAACACCTCAAAGACCAATCGCCATATCGTGACCACCACCACCCGCTGCCAGCCCAATCAACTCTATAAGAAGCGGGAGCAACAGCGGGGACCCAACACACGTTCTCCTTTTTGATCCTTCGAAGCTTCGGTGTTATCCTTTGTCAAGAATGGGGTCATACCACCCGCGGCGTGTCCTCAACTCCCCAAGTTGGTGCGGCTTCACGGCACCAATCGGACCACATCGGTCCGCCTCGCGGCTTACCAACTCTGGATTGCTAATGGCAAACAAGGGCGTCTTGTTCTTGGAAGCCACCTCGCGGCGCCTCGGCAATCACGCTATCAACCAGCTCACGCCAATCAACCTCGGATGGATCAACAAACACGGGAAGAAATTTTTCGGGCTCTTAATCCTCCAGTCCGACCATCAAATTGGGTTGGTTTGGTTTCACGCCCGGAACCAAGGCGTCACGTCCCATAACCATTATTCCTAATGGCATGCAACCCTGCCTTTGCGTTCGGCGCAATTCCTCATGCGAGAAGACAAAAGGTCCATTTTGCACCGGACTTGGAGAAACTCATGCGAATGTCATGCCTAAAGTTAAGCCAAAGCATTTTGAACCTCATGCAAGCTCTTTGAAGGCCGCCGCGTTGGCTAATGTCCATGCCACCCGAGAGCTCAACAACGACAAGGCGCACCTTCCCCGTCTCAACCTCCACGCTCTCGGACATATCCCAATATCGGCTGCGGAGGTTGACCTACTCAAAGAAGTTCTTTGCTTCCTTACCCGCACTCCCGCTTTTTGTGGATCCCCGATCCTTTTTCTCATGTGCCTCTGGAACTCCAAGAGGAGCTAGCCAAAATCAAAATTCCTTTAAGCTTGGCCCAATATTGAAACTACGTCACGCTCTCAAGGACGGTTACCACTCCCGATTGTTTTGGTTGGAAACATTTGCTACCTCTACTCCCACGGTACATGCCACGGTGGGCAATCAACAAGTCAATCATGTTCAAATTGACGGAGGTAGCGCGGTCAATCTCATCACGGATAAACTCCGCAAACAAATGGGCATCAAACAACTCTATCGTGCCCCATATGACATCAAATTGGCCAATGGCCATATCACGAGACCTCAAGGCATCACGCCTCTTCTTCACATCAACATAGGTGATCTCAGATTCCCCTTGGAATTTGGTGTTTGGAAGGCTGGAGAAGATCCAGGTGATTATGAAATGTTGGTCGGCAGACCTTTTCTCCGCCAGGCCAAGAGCATTCATTACTGGGCCACGGATCAGTTAGTCATCACTGATGGTCACCTCAATGCCACCATGGACTTGGAAACAGGCAAAATCATTTCCGTCGACAATGCTGAACCCTCTCTCTCTCCGACCAGACTCTCGGGGGCGCCCAGAATATTTATCAAGTTAGGGCTCCACCATGAGTCTGCCTCGTCATCCTACCCCGGTATCTTTGATCCTTGGGGAGAAATGACTCTTGATCGGGACCGGTACGTGGCTGCTTTGCTTGACCCTTACGGCTCCTTGCAATCCAATCCAACGTGTTGATCACTTTCAGGGCTGAACCTCCTGCGGCTCACAGAGAAGTACATTGTTGTCATGAAGCAACCTGCTTGAGGAAACTTCGGCAACCTCTCTTTTTCACCACGGGCGCCACGCATCTGTTATGCTTCAACCTCCTGCTCATATTGTCGGGGACATGGAAGTTATCCCCCATATTCGGACTCGGCGTCGAGATTGTGGGCGTAGGCAACAATTAGGCTGTCCGGATTCTTTGCCAATCTTCCGACACCCTATCGTAACAGGCCGTCACGCTTTTCAAAAAGTTCAAACACATTTTAGCACGGAGCTCTGAGAGATCTTGAGGATCAACAAAACCTTGGGGAACTCACCATTTCCTACCAAGTCGATGCACGCCCGATCTAGCAACTTGCGATGCAAGCTCAACCCCAATTACCGTGATCGCGTCAAGGCGAAATTGACAAACTCCTTGCTGCGGGTTTGATCTATGAGGTCAAACATTACGGTGGGTGAGCCCCATCGTCATTGCACTCAAACACAATGGTAAGATCAGCGTTTGTGTGGACTCACAAAAACTCAATCGAGCCACGGGCGTGATCATTTCCCCTTCCTTCACGGACCAGGTTGGAAGAGGTTCTTTGGACATGAGATGTACTCCTTCATGGATGGTTTTTTGGCTACAATCAGATCTCAATCAAAGAATCGATCAACTCAAGACTACCTTCACCACCCCGGTAAGTCACTTTTTGCCTACAAGGTGGTTCCTTTTGGATTATCAAACTCTCCATCCACGTTTCAGCGTATCATGCTCTCGGTTTTTCATGATTTTATGAAGGAAAATCCCTTCTTGCAAATTTTTCAAGATGACTTCTCGCCTCTGGTTCCATGGCTGACCATTTGGATAAATTGGAACTTGTCTTTTCGAAATGTGATGAGTCAGGCATTAGTCTCAATCCCGAGAAATGCACCTTTTGCGTCACTTCAGGTGTTCTGTTGGGACATGTGGTCAGCAAAGCAGGTATCACCACGGATCCTGCCAAAATCAGCTGTGTGCTCAAGGCTCAAGCACCAGCCAATATAAAGGAAACACGCTCTTTCTTGGGTAAGGTCAATTATTACTCCACCTTCATTCACGGACTCATGACCATTGCGATCCCATTCATAAACTCACGGGTGATGAATCCCACAGGCTTGGAATTCCCGAGCGGATCTTTGCTTTCCAACAGTTGAAGCTCTTGCTTACTCAGGCCCCGGTTCTTGTTCCTCCTCAATGGGACAAGCCCTTTCATGTCCATGTCGATGTCTCGGCCTTTGCTATTGGAGCTGTTCTTTCTCAAGAATATGATCGTCGCAGCGACAAACCAAACCGCTATGCCGGTAGGAAACTCAATTTCGCTGAGCGCAACTACTCCGCCCGCAGGCGAGAAGCCTTGGGTTTTAATTTTTGCGTCCAGCGCTTCCTTCACTATCTTTTGGGCGGTCAAATCAAATTCTTTGTTGACCACCGGGCACTTCTTTACTTGATCAACAAATCCACGCCCACGGGCGCATTGCTCGTTGGGTCCTCCTGCTGCAAAATTTGCACCTTTTGAAATTGTTCACAAAGGTGGGCAAATCTCATGTTGTCCCGGATTATCTTTCACGCATCCACACAGATGATCCCTCCACTGGAGTCTCAGACGCCTTTCCTGACGCTCCACTCTTTTTGGTCACGGCAACACCTCATTGGTTTCATGATTTTCAGCAGTATCTCCTCACAGGCGCTCTTCCACCAGAGGACGCCACGCTCTCTCCAATAGCGACAATCCGTCGACATCAATTTCTCCGCGAGGTCCGGTGACTACACCATGGTTGCAGGCCATCTTTACAAAAGGGTAAGGATACCATCAGCCGACTGATGTGTCCTCCCTCATGAGGTCCCACATATTGTTCGAGAAGCCCATGAAGGGCTCGGAGGTGGTCATTTTCATGGAGACACCACGGCACGCAAAATCCTTCTTGCTGGTTATTTTTGGCCCACGCTCTTCAAAGACGCTCACGCCCACGCCCGCGCGTGTGATGCTTGCCCGGCGTGTGGGATTGACCGCCCCCCGTGACGCTCTTCCTTTGATGCCGGTTGCCCGCCACTTCCCTTCAACCAAATGGGGAATGGATTTTGTGGGACCCATCGATCCTCCGCCGCGGCACACCCGTGCCCGCTTCATTCTGGTTCTCACTGACTACGCTACCAAATGGGCGGAAGCTTGCGCACTTCCAGACAACACTGCGGCCAGCACAGCCAAAGTCATCTATCAACAAATCATCACGCGATTGGCTGCCCCACCGGAGCTGGTCGATTGATCGTGGTGTCCATTTTATCAATCACACCATCAAGGAGCCGACGGATTATCTCTCGATACATCATCACAAGAGCACACCTTACTATCCTCAAGGGAATGGTTTGGCTGAAAAGCACCAACAAAACTCGGTCACAATTCTCAAGAAAATTTGTGCGCTTTTATTTGACCGGCAAAACAAGCTTCCTACTGTTCTTTGGGCTTACAATACTTGTTTCAAAATAGCTACAGGTCACACCCCTTTCAAATTGGTTTATGGTCAAGAAGCTCTCATGCCGTTTGACTACATACTTCCAACACTCACATTTTCAAGCTCACGCCCATAATCCGCTCTTTGCACTCAAAGAAAGGGTCTATCAATTGGAGCAGTTGGATGAACTTGAAGGATGCTTATATTCGTGTTCTTCATGGACAACGGTTGCAAAAATCTCTACATGACAAACGTATGAAGACAAAAACATTCAAAGAAGGAGATTTGGTTCTTCTTTATGACTCTCGGTACAAAAATTTTCCGGGTAAACTAAAGTTTCGATGGCTTGGCCCTTATCAAATTGCCCAAGTGGTTAAACCCAGCGTTTTCCAGCTGGCTGAATTAGATGGAACTCCATTACCTACACTGGTTAATGGCTTTCGCCTCAAAACATTTCATACAACAGAAAGTGCACATCCACGAACAGATGCTGTTCCAGACATGCACACAACAGATAGTGACTAAACCAGCGGCATATTTATATTATAGGTGGAGATTTTTTACAAAATGTGGGCGCAGCCCAGCTATTTCCGCTATGGGCACTGCCCTATATACAAAAACGGGCTCAGAGCCCTATCTACTAAGTCCTAAGAAGAAAAACCCTCTACTCGGGTTTGGAGCGGAGAGGTGATGCTGAGGATGTGGTAGAGGTTACCTTTCGGGATCGGCGAAGGTGCAGAACCACCTCCATCCCGTTGGTCTTCGGTGGGATGTTCAGCCATCCCGCACACCGGCCGTCCATTCTCGCCACGATTGTGGCAGCGCTGAGAGGTCGGACAATTCATCTTGCGGGTAATCCACTCGGCGGTTAGTTCGTGGGCATAGTGCGGTCCTCGTTCAAACCAGCGGCAGCGCCATCGCGGCGCCATCGGATGCCTTCGTTTACTCCCGGTTCGTCTTATATAGCCAACTGAGGAACTCCTTGTCGACGTGGACCAATCACACAAATCGCCAACGTGTTTGCAATGCAAGGCTGTTTCTAAAATGAGAATCTTTTCTCCCGCCGCATATCTAGCCATGGTACCTTCTGACACATTCCTTTTAATGATATCCCACTTCGAGTTGCCAGCATTGAATGCCATTTCTTCTTTTCACGCCCGTCGGACATTAATGTGTGTCCTTTGCCCACCTGTCACATCCCATCATTCTCTCACGCCTCATCTCCACCGTTCATTCCTTCTCCATTTGTTGTTTGGGGACTTAGCCAAATTTTTGCCTCTCAAATCGCCTCCTTGGCATCTTTCGACACCTGGCACCATCAACGGTTGCAGCTTCGCCCTTATCATGCCCCTTCGCCCACCTTTGCGCGCCCTAAACCTTTTCGTCTCTCTGCGCCTTCGTCTTTTGTTCTCTGCTCTCCGCCTTCTTCAAACAGTTCCTTCTATTCCGACGCTTTTCGCCATGGCTGCCCCCAAACTTTCTACACTACAAGCTTCTGCTCCAAGGGATGCGACTCTTTTTGGGTCTGTGTCTTTCTCGACGCCCACCTTTCGAGAGGCCCTTGTTGGTCTGAGTCGGGAAGTTGCGGAACGCATACAAGCTTTTGAATTTTCCCAAATGGAGCTCAGGCCCCAAATCCGGCGCAATTGCGGCAGTTCATCGCACACATCGTCAACAGCCGGAAGGATTTGCGGTGGTCGATGGCACCACCATTTTACTTACTCGGCATTTGATTTACGAGGGTATTCCACAGGCAAAAACCTTCATCTCTTGGGCTGCTTTTACGGGGACATGGGCGTCACTCAGTTTTGGCGCTATTGCTTATCAAGCCAACCCGGCATCGCCTCACAAATATTGCCAAACCCCATGAGACTTTTGTGAAGTTTTACGTGGCGAAAAATTGCTTGGGCATTCCATTAAGAACACCCACATCAATAAGCCGTTTTATAATATGGTCATCAACGCCATTCACTCCCTCTGCATGTCGATTGGCCTCGGCTTTTATTCTACCGTCTTCTTCAAGAAGTAGGCGCATTCGGGCTACCCCCCTCCTCGTCTCGAAATTTCGGTGGGTGGCCATCTTCAGGCCCTCATTGCGTCATTATCTTCCGGTTCTTGAGAGCCCTTCCACTTCCCATACCTCCACTCGGCTCTCTGCATTCCCAGCGTCAAACTTAACAAAGTTTGTACCTTCGCCAAACCTCCCTCGTCTGTTCAACATCGGACCACGCATGTCCTTTGTCTCCTCTTCTTCCTCCGAGGCCACGCCTTCCAATTCCGTCATGCCTCTCAACAATCTCGGACAAAGGCGGCAATAGGGCCTGCGCCTCCCCATCCTCGACTGGCATTCCGTACAAATTCCAGCCAAGATGTTCGCTGCCATGCGCTCCATGCATCGGGAGGCTCTCATGGACGGTGTTCAGCGTCCTGGAGGCTTAGATGCTGTTCAAAGAGACCTTCAAGCTGCCACTACCCATGTTCAAACCCTGGAAGCCCAACTTCAAGAAAAGCACATGGCTCTATTACAGGCCCGTATAGATCTCACCAGTGCTCAGGATCAGACCCGCCTACATACAGATCAGCAGGCGCAGCTCCAAACTGAAATTCAGGACTTATTGGAACAGAACAAGTCCAAAGATACCCTTCTGAGTGACAAGGAGAAACACATTGCTAAGCTAGACACCTTGTACTCAGAGCTTTGTGACAATTACAGCACTCAAGTTCAAAATCTCACTGAGCGTGAAGCTCGACTCACCTCCCTTGAAGCTCAGCTTTCCACGCTCACCAATCAGTTAACGTCCCTCCAGACTCAGCTTTTGGAGGCTCAGAAACAAAAGGTCATCGATGACGCGGAGATTGCCACGCTTCGCCTCCATACTCCGGGGCAATCCTCTTCACATGCCACGCTTCCTGGTAAACGGGTCCGTGATCAGTCCCGTCTTTTGTTAGAAAAAGAGCATCGGATCCGTGACCTTGAACATCAGCTCCAGCAAGCAGTTCAATCTGCTGAGGAGGCCCAAACCAAACAGGAGGGATATCTTGACATTGCCACCAACATCCCGGTGGACTTCTCTACTCCTTCCAGCTATCTTGACTATGTGGTGGCCCGACGGCACCTCTTTCTTTTGAAATGGTATGCGGCCAATGGCAATGTTCATCAACAGCCACTCAAAAGTATGGACTTCCTTCGGATCTGGCCGGATCTTTCTATAGAAGACAAGGGTTTATTTTGTGCACTCTTAGTCTTTGATCAGCTCACGGTTGAAGATCCTGAATTAGTCATCTTCCGAGTTGTTCAGCCCATGGCTTATGTCTTTCATGACTTCTACCTGGCGGATCTCCAGGATAAATTCCGGGATGAGGCCCATCGTGTTTTTCAAGGCAACTCAAATGCTGCTTGGTTGTTATCACCAACCAACAAATATTTCCAGGATCCTGCTCAGTCTCAGACTTTTGAACAAGAGTACATGCCTGAATTGGCTCAGCACTTACCTCTGTGGCAGGTTGAAACGTTGGAACAGGTAAACAAAAATCTGGCGCACCCTGATGATCTTGAGTTTGCTCAGATTTATATGCAGCACTTGGGAGGCTACAATCAACTCCGTGGCCTTCTGGAAAGCAAGACCATTCCCACGGGTTGGGTCAATCCTCCTGTCTATCAATTACTCTCTACTTCAGAATGGGACCATTGGTGTCGTGCTCTTGATCAAAATCTTGTTCAAACATTCAGGGACATGGCTCTGCAACCCACGCACACGGGCATGATTCCCTCTCCATATGCTTCCTTAGGAGCCCCTCCCTCCCATACGGTTCCTTTCTTCGATTGGCGTCTTCCCTTTTGGGCCGAAGGTCATGGATGGCCACGCTGGGTCGACTCGCCTCGGATCTCCACCGGATCTCAGTGGTGGGATCCCGATTTGTCGAGCGCTCAATTGGGAGGATAATGCCACTTTGGACACTACTGAAAATTGGATTTACATCGGTAATGGCGTGGGTGGCAAAAGCACACCGATGCTCTTCATGGTCTTGACACCTTCTTGCAGAATGCCGCCACCTCACCGAGATCCTTCAAGACACCATCAAGCGGGGTTTACGTGCTGCTCTCAAATGCATCTGGTCAGCTCTTTAAATAGGCGGCGTCCAATCTTTCTTTACCCAATCCGAATGCCCGTCGGTGCCGCCGGTCTTCAAACTTGCCTTCTCTCATGGAGTGCCGGTTTGTTCCTTGACTGCCCATCTTGCGCCACAGAAGACATGGTGCGCTCTCACTTCCTCATTGAGGCCCATCACGCCCTAGGGCTCAACACCCCGGCGCTCTTCAAACACGCCGGGACCTCATTGCTCATTACCATAATGGGCCCGACCTCATTTCGTGAGGATCACTTTCCAGGCTTCTTTGGTTTCCCACCTTCGGGAAGCACTTCCTCCTTTCTTGGTGAGGTGTCATTTGGTGGGGGGAGTGTTAGTCTGTGCCTCTGGTTCAGGACTATTCATGCATATGACGGACCAGGTCAAGCTCAAGGATCCACAGACAGGCATGGGTCAGCCATCAAAGGCTCGTGAAGACCCAGCGGCGGACCCACCTAGATCAAAGCTGCGTCCGGTCAACAAGAGGCCGCTCGAGACAAGTGATGACCCGTCCGCTTGCCCGTGTCGGCGTCGGCGTGATTCTAGGCATTTCAAGAGGCACCGCCAACATTCCTGCGTCGGGCCTCCTTCCGGGAGTCGGCACGAGATCGGTCAGGAGTGTCTATATTGGGCCAGAGGCCATTGTACTATATATATGAGTAGAGCTAGCATATGATGGCTAGATGAGTTTTGAGTCTTGTCTCTTTTCAGTCTTCTCTCAATTGCGAGAGCTCATGTATGTTCATCATTGATATCAAGGAAGCATATCATTTTCCTCTCATTGTTCTTTTCTGTTCCGTTTTCTTCTTCTTGTTCTTTTCTTGCAAATCCCGCGTGACATAGTCCCCAGGATTCTCCTGTTAGATCCAAGGGTCCTCACAGAGGGCTGTCTTGCAGGAGTTCCCGAACCCAGACCCCAAACAGTCGCCAAAAAGGTCTTGGAAAACTCGAAGAACTTGCTGGAAAATCCGAATCGCTCTCCCAAAACACTTCCTCCAGGCCAAAAAACAAGAATCTTCTCCAATGCTACAAATGAGATTTTCCACCACCAAATCTCAGCCAAAGAACGATGGCCAATCCAATTTGGATGCTTCTCCAATAGCTTGCTCTATTCTTCCCTCAAGAAAGCGTCTGATACCATGATAGAACTAGTGCAAAACCAGCACAAACCCGCAAGATCGACTCAAGAGATAGAATAGAAGACAAGAACAAATCTATTGAGAAAAACAATAGGAAATACAATCTCTACTTCTGAGCATTGCATAGTACATAACATACAATCAATATATACAACCGGTGAGACTAAGAATAGTAGTCTACCATTTAACCACCGCCCACTAATTACGGCACTGATTTAGGGTCGGTGCTCAGTGCTGACAAAGTGCTGCCTTCTGTACATTTTAGCACCTTCTCAGCACCTGTGTGCTAAGTGCTGAACCACTGCTGTTTCAGCACATTACGCTTAGTCAGCATATTTATATTCCAACATAAAAAATCCCCTGTTTTGGCAGTATAAAAGGCCGATGTTTTTGCTGCAAAGAATACCTTTGACATGCTCAGTTTTTTGCTTTAAATCCCCCGAGTAAATCTCTTGGAACAAAAGCCTTAACCTTCAAGAAAGACCCTTAACCTTCAAAGATTTGGCAGCTCTGATACAGGTCTTCGGCTTCAAATCCGGCAGATCTTTAAGCAACAGATGCTTTAAGCTTCAAAGATCCATAAAAATCTTCCAGATAAGAGCAAGCCTCTGTACAAAATCTGCCATAATAAACTCATCTTCTACAAAGCTCATCCTGAAGGCTGATTCCTTCGCTATTGCCCACCTCCATCTGTTTTGTTGGGGAATAGAAGCTAGGCAATTTTTTTTTTCCGTCTTTTCTGCTCAGACCCAATTTTTGAACAACGTTTCTCACCATTTTATGGCTTGCTGGGCGATATCTCCTCATTATATGCTTCATTATATGCTCTGCCCTTAACAGAAGCTTGAAGGCAGGGGATTGATAGCCATAGCCAGATTTTTCTAACATATTCATCTCCCTATTTTAAAGAGGCAAAATGGAGATTCAAAAATGGTAAAAGCATACTGACATGTGGATCCCGGGTTGGGGGATACCACCATGTAATCTCACGCTCCAGTATCACCAAGTTGGGGATCCTGGATGTTGGGATTTGCATGTAGGGATCCTGGTGGACGATATCCCAAGTGGTATCCCGGATATTAGTATGGCAGAACGGGATGAAGAAAACGGGCTCCGTAGGGGACAGGCGAGGGATCCCGGAGGGCAACCTTTTTTGCTCCGGGATATACCAATCCACATGGTATAATTATCTTGACCTAAAAATTTATGGATACGCCTTGGCCTTCGGATGCCATGATTTTCAGCCATCCAAATTAGGGCTGGATCCACGACATTAAAATAGGACTAGTAACGTTGCCCAGTGTTGCTGGGCATAAATTGAAGAACTGGTGTGGACGAAAACCTATCCAGCACAAACTCTTTGTCAAATCTAATATAATAGAAAAATGCCTACCATTGGTGGGCCCTCTATATGATTATGCATCATGAGTATACAATCAAGAGTGGGGTATTAATGTGTTGATATAGCATGTAAAATTTTTGAGACAAAATGTCACTACATAGAAACCTCTTGTCCCGTTAGGACCGAGGAAACGTCTTGCTCTCATTTATTTTGTCTTATATATTGGTGGTTTATGCCAATGCCATACGCTTTTCATATTTGATATGCTACAATAGAATATAATGTGTTTGCAGGGATCTGCGAATATGGCATTGAAAATAAAAAAGTTAAAAATAATTTGTTATCTTGCCAACACCCCACTCTACAAAGGCATTTGTTGTCAAATATATATTTGTTACCAGAGTAATACGACAATATGTCAAAACGATATCCAAAGCCTAGCATGTTGCATTCACTTGGAGGCATATCTACAAAAATTCGCTTTGGTTACATTCAAAGAAATTTGCTTTATCTAAAGTGTGTTGGACACCTGTAGCTTTGGCGAAGGGATCGGGCTTGCACTGCAACAGTACTCATGCAATTTTCATGTTTTTGAATCTTATTTTATGTTTCTTGCAAGACAAAATTTCGAGAGCAACTTGGAAATTTAGCAAGTATATCCTATGGCAGAGGAGTCGCTTAACCATAGCTTTTAAATAAACACCCTTCATACGAATAAAATTCCATTCTTAAGAAGCAAAAGATAAATTCCAAATAAAACATTGTCCCAAAAAAAGTGTTTATCCAATAAACCAACACAACCTAATCTCACGGATGTCCTATATAGCTATTGTCCAACTACTCTTTTTTTCACAGTCCAAACAACTTCATACTGGCAAGAAAAAATAATTTATACTCCAAAAATATGGCACCAAGTTACCATTCCATTGCGCTTTAGTACTTAGCAAATTAATCCTTCCAAAGGAAAGCATACCATCTTGAAATTACTTAGATTGCAGAGTGGCCCAGAAAATTTGTTATATGTCAAAGTCCTCTGTATAGGTGAATGTCTGAAAATATTGGGATTTGGTCTGTTGAGTTCATTACAAGGGATATTTAAATAATGAAAGTGCAAATTCGTTATCTCCACTGGTATTTTCTCGTTAATACATTTTGGCTGAGATCCAATAATTCAATAACCATATGTGCTTGAGCATAGCTAAACTCGGAATACTGCCTGTCAATGATTTTGGCCAAGGTCCAACAGCTAAATATGTGAGATGTTACCAACAATGCTAGGAATATTACCACTGAACCTATTATTGGACAGAAGCAACTCTAGCAGACCAATTTGAACAGGTATATTACTGAGGTCTAGAGTTTGTAAAGCAGGACAGCTAGCGAAAAATCCATTTGGAAGTTTACACTTGTCAAGTAGTTGTTACCCAGATCCAATTCCTACAGATGCTAGCAATTAGTAAATTTCCCGCAGATGCTAGCAGTTAGTAAATTAAGCCTCCCGGAGGAAAGCATACCATTTTGAAAATGAGTTACATAGGTGGGAAAGAGCTTGAAATGTCTTTGGGGCCTAGGTTATCCACGCAAACGATTGAAGAGGAAAATAAAAACTTTGGTTGGCATTATAACATTGACCTTGTGGCCTTTGACATGGAAGAGCTGAAATGTACCTGGAAGAGCTGAAATGTACCTTGATGTTGTGTCTTTGACATGAGAGATCTAAAATGTGTCTTTGTTTCTTATTCTTCAGCTGCGCCATAACAGTGCAACATCCTCTATCCTCTGATTCAACTTCAAAGAACATAGTTCAAATCAGAAATGCTTCTCCATTTTGTTCTCTATTTTACAGTGACCTATGAAACTAATCCATGCCTTAACATCAATTAAAAATGGCACATTGTTTATCAAGTCCTCAGCCTCATCAACGTTATGCTTCTGATGTTTTCACCCCATCATGTGCATTACTTGATACAAAGTAGTGATGGCCCTCCTTTAATCTGCTTGCATAACCACACACAGACAGAATGCTAGAAAATGTGATTCTGTCTGGCTTCAGTCCTTTTGATTGCATTGTTAAAAGAGTTGCATTGCCTGTGTAGCATCACCATGATGTGCATATGCTGCCACAATATCATTCCAAGAGACATCATCTAAATGACAGATATTTAATAAATGCTATCTAGGTGCAGTTGCCTCATAAACATCAGATTCAAGGCCACACGATTGGTGCCATCATGAAATGTCTTATCCTCTGAAAAAGAGGCAGAATCTGCATGCTAACAAAGGTAATTTTATTTGGCCTTCCCCAATGCTCATTCATGCTGCCTTGAAATTCAATGTTTATCACTTGGATAATGAATCTACATGAATTGAGAGCATTCAGAAAAATTTAAATAGTAAGCTCACAGAATTTTAGATTTGACATACTAATGTACACACTCCCATGCCAGGTTCTAAATTCTCATAGATTTTACATGCACTCAGAAGCTCTCTTCAGCCAACAGGATTAGGCTACTGCAGAGTAATTTGGAGCAATTCATGGGCCTCATTGAAACATCCTGAAACATCCTGCTCTCATGCAGATTGGATCTGGAGATCTGGAAACAATCTATACAACTTACACATAGATTGGAAATAGTGATAACCTTCTGTACTAAATCTGTGTTGCAGCATGGATTGAGTACACTAATAAAGATGGATGTATGTGGCTGTATACCCTCCCTTTGCATATTCTTAAAACACCCCAAAGCAATAAAGTCCTTGCCATGCTGCGCATATCCATCAATTACTGCAATCCATATTACCACAGCTCTATTGTATAGTGCTCTAAAGGCTGCATATGCATAAATTAAGTTCCCAATTTACACATCAACATTTGTATTCCCTAGAGCCATGTCAAATTGAATATCTTCCTTGATGATCTATAAGAGCTGTACTTCCACATGCTTTCAAAATACTCAGATATGTAACCTTGTTAAACTTTATCCCCCTGATTTTGCATATATGTGAAGCAGTTTAGTGCCATTAACCCTTTACATTTCGGTTTATCAAATTGTCAAAGAACTTGCGTGCTTCATCCAGGCTCCCTATAACAATTTCAGATTGAAGCCCACCTGCAACTATTTTCTCATGAATGCACCTGCAGTGCTCTATACTGTCTCTATTGATGCATGCTTTCATCATGTTCAGGAAAATAAAATTTGTTTGGTCCTATTTAGTAAAAAATGGATAAACAACTTTGTCGGATGACATGTTTTAAGAAATAGGTGCCGGGTCAATCATTTTCTTGGATAGTATCCAGAGCAGGAAAAGAAATACAAATATCAGAATAGTTTGAGCTCCGAGCAAGAAAATCCTGATAGCATTTTTGCCCATGCTTGGCCTTCTGAAACTGCCATAGCTACCAAGGTACCACAACTGAAAGGTTTGCCTATTTTTCCATAATTCGGCCAAGGTCTGGATTCTTCAGTTTGTCGCGACAGTTGAATAGCAGCTTCCACTTAACCGAGCAACTCTTGCAACTCTTGCCGTAAAGAAGAAACCCTAAAGAAAAATAAGTTGGGATGAAAGGTCAAGATGATGACACGTCACCTGAATAATCCAAACCATCCAATTTAGGGCGTGATCCATTACATATCATTATAATATAACTAGTAATGGTGCCCAGCAACGCTGGGCATAAGTTGAGAGCCTGTAAATGCTTTGGGATGCAGTGAGAAAAGCCCTATCCCTTTCCCTTTCCCTTTTGCTCTATCCCGCATTTCATTTTTTCTTATTTTCTCTACTTTTTTTTTCTTTTCCTTTTTTTTCTCGTCTTTCTCACATGTTTCCTTGTTTTCCCATCCCTTTCCTTCCCCTTCCCCTGTTCCCCGATAAACTTTTTTTCCCTTCCTTTTGCTCCTTTCTCCACCTTTTCCCTCTTTTTTTTTTTTTTGCCCTTTTCCCTTCCCTTCCCCTTTCTTTTTTTTTTATGCCTTCTTTTCCCCACCCTTTTTTCCATGTCTTCCCTTTTTTCTCAACCTTTTACTCTTTCGCCCTTTTCCACGCCTATTTTCCCTTCTTTTCCTCCTTTTCCCCTCTTTTCCTTTTTTTTTGTGTGCCCTTTTCCCTTCCATTTTTCTTTTCCCCCTCCCGTTTTCCATGCCCTTTTTACCTTCCCTTTTTCCATCTCCTCACCCTTTCCCTTTTCCATGTTCCATTTTTCTCTTCCTCTTTTCCATTTTCCTAATTTTCTTTTTCCCGTGCCTCTCTCTCTTTCCCCCCTTTTCCATTCTTTTTTTTTTCTTTTCTATTTCCCTTTTCCCATGCCTTTTTTTTCCCACCCTTTTTTCTTTCTATTTTTCCTGTGGCTTCCTTTTCCTCCTTTTCCCCACCCTTTTCCCTCTTTTCAATTTTCCCTTCTTTCAACCCTTTTTCTTTTCTCTTTTCCTTTCCTCATGTCCGTTTTCCCTTTCCCTCCCCTCCATCACTCCCCTGCTTCCCTTTCCCTTTCCATTTTTTCCCGTTTCCTTTTCTTGATGGATTTTTTTCTTTCCGTTTTCCTCCTTTGCCGATCCTTTTTTTCCTTTTCCTTTTTCCTTTTTCCATGTCTTTTGCACATTTGATTTATTCTCTTATTTCCTATACCAATTTTTCCTCTTTTCCCCCCACCCTTTCTCTCTTTGCCCCTTTTCTTTTCTTTTTTTTTTTTTTCCCTTTCTTCACCATTTTCCTCTTCCCTTTTCTCTCATGCCCTTCCCCCTTCCTTTTTTCGTTTCCCTTTTTTTTTCCTTGTGACCTTTACCTAGGTTCCCTTTCCCCTTTTCCCTTTCCTTAAGATTTTTCTTCTTACTTTTTCCCTTTTTTTCTATGCCCCTTTTCTTTTCCCCTCTCCCCATCCTTTTCTTGTTCCCCTTGTCCCTTCCTTTTCCTCATTTTTCCAACCTTTCACTCTTTCCCTTTTCTTGATGCGTTTTTCCTTCCCTTTCCCTCTCTTTTTTTTTTTTTCCCTTTTCCTATGCCATTTGTCCCTTTCTTTTTTCCTCTTTCCTCAACGCTTCTTTTTTCCCCTTTTCCCATGCTCCTTCTTTTTTTCCCATGCTTTTTTTTTCTCCTCCCCTTTTCCATGCTTTTTTCCTCCTTCATTTTCTCCTTTTTTTCAACCTTTTCCTCTTTCCTTTTTTTTTTTTTTCATGCCCTTTCCATTTACCTTTTCCACTTTATCTCTTCCTCCTTCCCCGTGCCCTTTTCCTGTGTTCCCTTTCCTTTTTTCGTTTTCCATGCCTTTTTCTTTCTCTTATCCCCACCCTTTTCCCTTTTCCTTTTTTACCCTTTTCCTTTTCCCCATGCCTTTTTGCACTTCACATTCTCTCTCCCACTTCCCTTTTCCTTTTCCCCTTTTCATTTACCCTTTCCCTTTCCCATGACCAATCACAGTTGTTGGGTCGTGCAATAAATCTAGTGGTATGGATGCATCCAGATGATCTCGGCCATTCAAATTATTTTCACGGTAAGATAACATTATAATATAAGATAAGATATATAATATAAGATATAAGATAAGATAGTAGGATAATAGCTCTAACTTTCAACTTTCTGTAGACCATTCGTGGAATCCGATAATTGTGTGTAGGCAGTATTGACAGCAAGCTGGTATTTTAAATGTGTTGGTATTGTAAATGTGGTTGTCAGTGCAGATCATAATGGGTAGCCCATACAAGAAAAAGTCATTTCTGGCCATAGACAGCGACGTTTCAATAATTTAATACAGTTGGGGCCACCGTAGAAGCCCATTCCAGCAAGTCCAGAACATTTAAGCTGTTGGTGAAGGAAAATCAGTAGCTACTGCTGGCCTTTTGCCCTTGATTAAATTAAATTCTGTGCATTATCATAGTTTAAGGATTTATGTGGTTGGCTTTGCAAATCATACAAACCCTCACGATAAGCCGACAAGATGCTATAGAACATCCCACCTTTGCATTTCCACTCTCTAATCTCGATCTCATTTCCGAACGTTCTGATTACTATTTTCAAGTAGCTTATATTTTTTCAAATGTAGGGATACAAAGCTCTGAGATTTCTTCTGCCATGGACAAGCTAAGAAACTCCCTTTCCCAGACCCTATCCGAATTTCCAATGCTAGCAGGAAGGCTGAGGCAAGGCTACTCTGATAAAACAGAAATATACGTGAATGGCCAAGGGATACCATTCTACGAAGCAATTGCAGATGAGGCAATGCCTTGCCGTTCTGATCTGCGGACTTCTTCCATCGATCTGAGCTTGAATCCCAAAAGTACATGGATCCAAGACAGGTTCGATATGCCGCTCCTTCGGATACAAGCCACTGTGTTTTCGTGCGGCGGGCTTGCAGTGGGGCTGAGTTCTTTGCACATTGTGAGGGATGGAATCTCTGTGAGGATTAACAAGAGGATTAACATTTTCAAATCCACCATGCTTTGAAAGAGGAATTCTAAAGGCAAGAGATGCAGCAAGGGTGGATGTCAGGTTGCCTAGTGGTATGACTTGTTTCTTTCAAACAACTACTACTAAACCAGACTTCGCAATTCGCTCGAAAGAGCCTGTGACGTCAGAGGTGTTTGTGATAGCAGATGAGGCGATAGAGCAGCTTGCACTAGAGATCCAGAATGGATGTCCTCGCTATGGCAAAAAACCGTCACCCTACGAAGCAATATCATCCTTGTTATGGTGCAGCATAACAAGGGCCAGAGGTCTGGTCGGAGACTTGGAGACGGGCTACACTATTCCAATAAACTTGCGCGGAGGCAACAGGTTTAATCCCCCATCGCCAACGTCATACTTTGGCAATGCCGTGGTGATGGTTCGAGCCTAGCCGTGGTGATGGTTCGAGACAATGTGTGAGCTTGCATAAAAAAAGCAAAGAAACGCCTAGCCTTGGTGTTGGTTTTGGAATGCATCAACATATTATTCTCAAAAGTACTATAGTTTGAATATAGATGCTCCTGATACTATAGTAGCCTTTTGCTTTGCAGTTGGTACTATAGTTTAAATATAGAGGCTTTTGATAATTTATTAACATTTTACATTTGTCTTTACCATTGCTATGCGCAATTGATAATTGTAAGCATAAAATGCTTTTTTTTTTAGAACAGAAGTTGCTTGAAAGTTGCATGTGAAAGATTGGATGTTGGCATATTGTAACATATTTAGTTGAATAGATTGTTTATTTATTGTTAATGCGGGAACATAAAGGATACTTGCCATTTGTTCAACTTGATACCTACCCATAATATCATATCATGGAGTGCTATGATAGCAGGATGTGCCATGGACAAGGTAGAGAAGATGAGAACATAAAAAAGATACAACATTCCATCACTATTACAAAACATGGGTTAACATTCCAACTCACAAACGATGACTTGGTTTTATCATTAACATAAAAACCAAATATCCAAATGGAAGGCAATTGGTTGTATCACTAAGTGGTTTCCAACTTTGCCTAGGTAAAGAAAGCTTGAAAAGATTGAACCATAATATTCAAATGTAAGGCCAGAAAAGTTTGGACCATAATATCCAAATGTAAGACGACATTACGCTTTGCTAAAGTGATATCATAATAGTTTTGATACGATCGTTATGTGTACTGAGGATGATGATTCCAGTTAATCATTTACAATGTCCCACCATATGCCCGGCCTCATAAAGAGTTATAGACTTTGACTATAGCCTCACCCCAAAACCTGTTCCAATTAACACTTTACTCACACCCAGGCTTGCTATGAAGAAGGACTGTGTTGTTTTAAAAGCTCTCAGAGATAATGATGCAACACTATCTAACATGAACGAGCTAAGTTTCTTTAAAATGCTGTTAAATCTTTGGATATTTTTATTATAACAAAAAGTTACAAAATTTGAATTATTACTGCATGCTTTTTTATTGTGGTCAAAATATTTACACACTCCCAACTTATGCCCATTTATTGTGGTCAAAATGTTTACACACGTTACTAGTTTTAAATGTGGTAGTGGGTGCAGATCAATAATGGGTAAAGCCCATACCAGAAACGGACATTGGCCATAGACAGCGACGTTTCAACAATTTAATACAGTTGGGGCCACCGTAGGAGCCCATTCCGGCAAGTCCAGAACATTCACGTTCCTATAAGCTGTTGGTGAAGAAAAATCGGTAGCTACAGCTGGGCCACTGATTAAATTAAATTCCTGTGCCACTGATTTACTGTGGTTGTAACTGCAGATCATACAAACCCTGCCGACAGGTTGCTTAATAAGATAAGGGCTACGAGAAGCAAGGCAAAAAACAACATACGAGATGGTGAAAATCAGCAACGTTTCAACTGTAGTCCCTGCTAAATCAATCCCACCTTTTGCATTTCCACTCTCCAATCTCGATCTCATTTCCGAACGTTCTGATTACTATTTCCAAGCAGTTTATATTTTTTCAAATGCAGGGATACAGAGCTCTGAGATTTCTTCCGCCATGGACAAGCTAAAAAACTCCCTTTCCCAGGCCCTATCCGAATTTCCAATGCTAGCAGGAAGGCTGAGGCAAGGCCATTCTGATAAAACAGAAGTATACGTGAATGGCAAAGGGATACCATTCTACGAAGCAATTGCAGATGAGGCAATGCCTTGCCGTTCTGATCTGCGGAATTCTGATTCTTCCCACATCAATCTTGCACAAGATGAAGCTCGACCCATTTTTCTCCGACCATTTTCTTTCTTGCTATTAAGCCCCTCAAATTTGAATTGAATACCTGCAAGATTATGCAATAAAACGGAAAAAAACAAATGCTTCCAAGAAAACAAAATCTTGGAATGGAAGTCTACCTTTGAGGTTGTTCTACACACATGAAAGCAAAAAAAAAAAAAAAAAAAAAATTGCACTAGAGATTGCTTCTCAAAATCCTCTTCTTTTATCCAATTGGAATATGATTATCCACAAGTGCCCTAGTCATTGACTTTTCTATGAAGGTGCAAGGATAATTGAGACTAATTTTAAATATTGATACGATTGAGATTTTTTGTGTTAATTTGGTCTAACCTAACTTCATTTTTAGTTAGTTAATGCCCCTCTTATAAACCTAGTGAATAATGCACAACAACGGGTGAAGAGATCTCATTTATGCTTATTGCCTAATATTTTGGATTGCTAATGTTTGTGAGTGATGTTGTCAAGATGTTCATAGTGGGTTGTAAGTTCTTAGGCTTGTAAATGCATTTCATGGACTATGGGGTTGTAGTGCAAATGGGTTCCATCATGATGTAGTGGATGGTTTAATTACTAAAACAAAATGAATAAGAACGGTTGTCTCAATGCGTTTGCACTGTCAAATAACAAGGAATTGACCTACTGACACAACAACAGATCGGTCAATTAGCAATGTGTATAACCACGTCTGGGTCACGTCTGGCCACGTGACCTAGACGTCGGAGACTGCGTCGGCGTGCGACTGGTGCCGAGCGCCATGCGGCGTGCGGCCAGACGCCCCGAGGCGTCCCAGGCGTGACCCACGTGACTCGGACGTGACACAGACGTGATGTAGACGTAAACATGCGACGTCTAGTAGAAGTCGCATGCGACATTGACCAGACGTCGCATGTGCATAAATATATATAAATAATAAATAATATTAATTAAATTTAATGTATAAGAAATAAAAAAATAGAAAATAGTTGACGTCGCATGCGACGTGACGTACGAAAATTAAAAAAATAAATAAATAAATAGATAAAATAAAATTAATTATTAATTACAATATCATATTGTATTGACTTGTATTGTATTTTTATCACGGGCATTGACATTCCCGTGATGTGGGACGGTTCCCTCATTGTATAACTGTGTATACATGTGAGCAACTCCATGGGTATTGGCTATCTTTACGTGCTCCCTGTCAGGGGGAAACTCATATAGCCAATTCTATAACAATACGATCAATATTAGATAATGACATTGAAAGTTCTTATTACAATTATATAACGTGGACTAAGAGTTTGTAGCACTTATAAATCTATGTAAAAACCCTTTCCGGTCGCCGGAGCCCGAGTGCAGTCCGTTTTGTATGTTTTTTCTTGGGATCCTTTGCACGTTCGAAAGCGATCTGATTGCAAAGAACACAACATGACAAGTTAAATGTCTTATTTCGAATTCAACGAATGGCAACAAAATAACAAATACCTTGATATCTTCCTTATAGAGATTAAGTGGTTTGGGGACTGATAATATTATTTTCCCTTGTCCTATATCACTGAACTACATTGTAAATAATATTTTCCCTAGCTTTGCCATTTTTCATTCCCCATGCTTGTATCATAATAGTGTAGTTGTAGTTGTATATCATAATGGGGTTATGTGTGGTTGTAGTTGTAGATCGTAACACAGTATGTGTGGTTGTAGTTGAAGATCATAATAGACACACAAGCCCATACAAGTTCAAAATATAATAAAAGCTCAATGCACTGATGGGGATCCTACAACGACATTTGAACACTCTTCAACACGTTTAAACTCCCTACAACGACAATATAACAGTTCGGTGGTCGCTCACATCTGGTGGTTGGGTCGTAGGTCTTTTAGATAATAAGGAGTTTGCCTAAAATACCTTACGTTGCTTCCATCTTTTATTATCTGCCACCCCACTCCTTCAACATAATTGGATACCACTTTAATAAAAGTCGTCCAAAACGTAAAGGTGCCCTTTTTGCTATATTTGTTGGGTGCCCTTAAAAAAATGTATTTATTTCCAGTCCTATAGCAACCATGCTTCCATCTTTTATTATCTGCGACCCCACCCCTTCAACATAATTGGATACCACTTTAATAACGGTCGTCCAAAAGGTAAAGGTGCCCTTTTTGTTATATTTGTTGGATGCCCTTAAGTTATGGCCTACGTAATTGATGGCAGGAGAGGGATTATGCCCTGTAGGGACTCGAGGTGGCGCCGCCAGCCGAGGCGTGCACGAGCGGCGGAGCTGCGAGTGCTGCCGAGGTGCCTCCGCACACGCCGCCGAGAGGCCCTACGAAGGGAAGAATGCTCTCCTGCCATCAATTGCGGGACGTAATACACATCCAGGCCATGATTATGAATGGCAAAGAGCTTCTGGAGTAGAAATTTTGTTGCTTGAAGGGGGTTCAATCTGTTGCAGATAACAATCTTCAAAGCTTCCAGTGTTTTCTTCCATAAATTTTTCTTCTAATCTTTGTTTTTCTGCAGTGTTTATCTTCAAGAAGTCCTTCTGTGGCTATGGAGAAATCTGCTGCAACAGTGCACAAATATCTGCTTCGACCTGCTCAAATGACCTGGTTCCGATGAAGCCATTGCCGTCGCTCCAGCGATGCTTTGGCTAAGAGAAGAATGGGGCTTGCAGAAGGGCTTTGCTGAGCTATGGCGGAGAGAGTAGATGGAAGCGGGGGAAGAGCGGCGAAATAATTACGCTCTATAATTTTAGCCTAAAATAACAGTAATTAAGTGGTGTGGTGTGGTGTAGTGTGGGGTGCGTTATATTTATGGTGTCACGTGGGTCTGTGCATGTTAAATGTATGATATGTGTGGATTCAATTTTATTTATGCTCCCCCCTCACCCCACCACACTCCACCATATTCGTCACCACCACTACATTTCACCACACAATCTCTCTCCACCACATGCAATTCACCATATTTGTCACCACCACCTCACCACATGACACCCCACCATCTATCCTACCACTAAATTTCATCCACCATAGACTAGCACCACATTTTTGCCACCACCACAATTATCACCACATTTCAAACACACCATCTCCCACCAACACATGCACCACATTCTCCATTACCACCACATTTGAAGCCCACCATCTCCCACCACCACAATCCACCATGTCCCCATGTCCACACCACCCACCCCCACCATCTCCCACCACTATTTCTACCATCTCCCACCACCACACTCCACCATGTCCCACACCCCTCCACCACACTCCATCACCACCACCACACTCCACCACCACCACACCACACCACACTCCACCACCACCACCACCCCACCACCACCACACCAAACACCACCACCACTGGGACCCCACCACCACCACACTCCACCACCCTGCATAATGTCCCACCACTCCTTGCTACCACACATTTGGTGTATAGTATGTGGTGGATGGTGTGGTGTGGTGTCAGCACTAAGGTGCTCGGTCTGGTGAATATGATGAGTGTGGGGCATGGTATGGTGCATGGTTTGGTGTGGTATACACATCCTAACAGTTTAGTGTTCATTTCATGCAGATGCTATTGTTCAAGAGGTTCAAGGACCAACATCCACAAATTAAGATTCGTCTTCGAGCTTTTGAGAAGCTAAAACCTTGGTTTGTTGTGAAATTGAAGGACTTCAATAGTTGTTGTTGCATTCAGCATGTGAGGATGCAAATGCTAGTGGATGGACCCAATGGGATGAGAATCAAACATCCGAAGAATTGCACTTGCACCTGCGATGTATGTAGATCACATGAACTTGGTCAATGCAGGGCACACCAGCATAAAATTGCAAGTACAGGAAGCTTGTGAAGATCTATATTGTGTCCAAAGAGTGAATTAGATGAGTTTCACAAGAAGGCGTGCATCCTTGGAGATTGTGAGTTGTGTGGAATCAAGAAGTTTCAGACCTGTCCCATGGAAGAAAGTGGCAGTAACAGGAAAGTGAAATGGGAGTACATTGACTATGAAAAAGACAACGTCTCGAGTTCTGGTAGGAGATTGACTCATCAGTACAATGAGACAGAACCCAAGGAGCTTCTAGATAAACTCAAAGAGCATCTAAAAATCTTTCCATTGCATAATTTCAGGTACCAATGGCAGGCAAAACAATTTAAGGAGCTTCTGGAGAATCTCCCAGCAGATGCATGTCTTTCGGTAGTGGATTTTGCAGAGAACTATACATTCAAGGAACAAGAGGATGAGGAGAAAATTTTATAAAATTTACCCGAAGTTCATTCTGATGAGGATGAAATGTAAAACCATTCTGTAATTTTCAGAACTCATCTGAAGTTTTGTGCTTCAGCTGTGAAAAAGTTTGTCTTGATTTCTTTTGAAGATTTGAATTCTTTTGAACACTTGATGCCTTATTTTGTGACAAAGAATATATAATTGAATACGAATTTTCATTCAAATGAATCGAGGTTATAGTAACAATTATGTGAGAGATGCATTATTAAAAAGGAAGCGTACAGTCGCGAAAAAAATTATTTTACACGCCTGCGACGTGGTAGGGGTAATTTGAAGGTGACGTTGGCCATGTCAAGAAACGTATGAGACCTGGAGGTTCTAGGAAGGAACCTGGCGGCGGCACCGCTGGAATCTCCGCGTCCCGTATGTTACCCCCTACATTATATATTGTCTAGTGGGATATAATTTATTCTATCTACTTAAATTTAGCATGATGATGCCTTTTCCCCCTTTCAAAAGTTTTGTTGATCTATAGAATGTGCTTGGGATCCCAAAGGTCCCTTGCATTGATACCTTTTCACTTCCAAATTAAATGTTTTGCTCATTTATGGATGCCCGTTGTTTATGGTGACGTGGCCTGTAATGCCACCCACCAATTTTAGGACCATTATCCTTTTCCATGTTTTCTAATAACCTAAAACATGTATATATGAATAAAAATCAAAGATGTGTATATTTTGAACAAATTTTGAATTGCTTATTTTGCCACTTGAGACAACTACCAAATAGATCACAAGTACTAAATATTGCTAAACATGTATATGGATAAAAAATAGATAGATAGATTTGTGTAATGTTGAGACAACACTATGCAAATTTAGCTAAGAATTTTACGGTTGAACCTTTACAATTAAACAGGCTTGGAACTAAAAAAATCAAGGCTGCCGTGATAAATTTATTGTAGATATAAAAAAAGGAAGAAGCTCCTCCTTGACTAGTAAGATATGAACTTCACTATGACTTGTAATTTATGAAATCCCTAAAGGAACACCAAAGTGGGATAACCCAAACATATCGACTCGTTAACTCTGTGGCGCAATTTCAATGAAAATAAAGCAAAGCTCAAAACATAAGGATACATTCTCCTTGCTATATTTATATGTCAGGTTGAGGCCTGCCTATTTTCACGTCTCGGGGAGGCAGGGGAAAAAGCAAAGAGGAGAATAAAGTGCCGGAGAAGGCGATCCATGTGGCCCTCCTTCAAATTGATAACAACGTCTCTGTTTCTCTCACCTTTAGCGAGAAGGAATAATAGCATTCATGCCATCGTGAGCTCACGAAAAGGGTAAGGGTACTTGAGCAGGATGAAGCTTAGATCCCCAACCAAAATGTATGTCATACGGGAAAGCTAGACATATCGGTATTGTGCAAATCCATGGCGAGGATTGAAGGAGCCTGGCGGTGCCAAAAGGCTTACCACAATTTGAAGCCAATCGATAAAGGCAGCCCGAGGGGTTGGAGAGGGATGGGCCGGATGGTGTTATGGATGAGATTATTTGTGTATGAAATATGGAGGTTGGCTATGTATTTCTAAGGACTAGAAGCTTCGAAAAATAAAGGCGGCATTGCCAAAGTAGCCAGGAGGAAGGGGAGGATGTAGTCTATTCTGTCCCCTCATACTAACAGGTATGGTGAGACCAGTTTGGCAGTCTTCTTGGCCATTCCAGCGGGCTTTGGTTATGCATTTCCAAATCAATGCTGCAGTCGCTTCATACCTTGTCACTCTGCCATATCCAAACTGCCCTCTTTCGATCTCCTCCATCACCTTCTCTAGCCCTTCTTTGCTTACTTCAAAAATAATATGTTTCACAAGCCCCAAATCTGTTTCGCATTTCACAGCCGTTTCCTCCTGTTGTAAGATATTTGTTTTGCCACTATCCTCTACTAAGCGGCTCAAGCTCTTGGGTATTGGAATACTCTGGCTTCTTTGGATCCACGGCTTTCAAAATTCTTGATTCAAAGCTCGGTGCCATACTCACGTCCAATCCCCTGTGAATCTCCGACCATGCCATCACAAATTGTATCGTGCTTGGTGCATCGAAGATTATATGTAAATTGCTTATCCCGAGTGCCACTCCTCCGCATTCAAATACCGTGGCTTGAACCCTCAACAATGGATACTCTTCCCTATTTTTGTTGATAAGCAGTTCGGCCGGATTCGGTTCGAAATCTATCTTTGCGATTTCTTAGATCTGCCCAATCATCAAACCGTGCATTCGTTACCGCCTGATAAAATGGCACACCCGCACCATTTACTTCTATCTCTGGTCTGCCAGAATCATCCTTCACCCTTCCTGCCACAACTTGAAACTCATCCAGGGTTTTGGCCAGTGAAGCCTCTAATTCTTTCATATATTCATCTGCACCTCTTGGAATGGATGTTTTGAAGAAAAAAAGACACTCAAAGTACAGATTTGTATTGTTGAGGAGGAGATCTAAGTTAGAAAGAAAATGAGATGTGGACGATGGACATTTCGTGGGCTTAACAGTGGTGATTTTTTGAACTGTGACTACATGCTGCTTGGTTGCCATAAGATAACTCTCAATGGCTGCCGCAAACCAATTTGCAAATGTTATGAAAAAACCATGCGAGATCTCTTATGCATATTATGGTCCCTTTATTACAGTAGCAGTAGCAGGATAAGGTTGTAAGGTCCACGCCACCCATTTGCTTTCTTCTTTGGGCAAATGGGGTAGACAATTAATTAATGGGTATGTGCAGGTGTTAGTTACATGTGGAAATAATTGCAGCAATAAATGGTATTCATATCACGATTGTTGTGATATAAATAATAGGTCGATGTGTTAGTGTTTGATTATTTAATGAATTGAATTGTATGGGCTTTTTTAATAGGTAGATAGATAGGATTGAATGAGAGCTTGTAGTGTTAGCTTGACATAAATGTGCATGCCTATTTTATACTAAAGTAATGCCTTCATAAGTGGCGTGCATGTTATGGTTGCCCTATTATAAACATTTTGGCAATTCAATGCAAGATGCTTGTTGGGGTGGAGGACCCAAATACATACCCAGTATATTGAACGTATTGGCTCATCAAATCATATACATGTATGGTTTGATACATTTGGTGCATGTTAGAAGAGTTTTAACAATGGAGTGGGATAACCATGGTGCAAAAAAGCATTTTTAAAGGTCGCAAATGTGTAGATATGGAGGGGTGAAATTTTTAGTCCTACAATCTAACACAACGAAAAAGGTGCCCATATCCCCTGGGAAATCCCCCATTGAGGAACTGGGGGATTTAAGAACAACAAAAGAAAGGGCTATATTGTACGGGGGAACATTAGCAGAAACATGGGATTCTTAAACAAAAGGGGTATATTCTAATGGGGGACTTAGTAGAAATAGGGAATTGCCAATGCACATCGGGGTATTTTTCATGAAAGAGGGATTTGGTCAAAAGGGAATTTGCGAATGTGTTGGGGTATTTTCAAGAAAAGGGGACTGATTCAAAAGAGGAATTTGCAAATGAATTAGGGTAGTTTTACAAATGGGGACTGGTTCAAAAGGGAATTTGTGAATTGGGGTATTTTTAGATAAAAGGGGAATTACCGAAAAAAACAGGTGATAAACCCTATCTTCAAAGAGGTCTCATCCAAAGAAAGAATCTATCCAGTCCTCAGGTGATGAATCATTGGATGAAGTTCAAACATCAAGTTCAAAGAATACATTGCTTGGTGGGGATGCGATACATGAAACAATTACAAATTATTTTCCAGCAGTTCAACATCCTGAAAATGAGGACAATGGTGACAAGGCTGAATTCCTGCACAACGAGGCAACAACCCCATTGTTTCCAAATGCACGTGTATCTCGTCTTGCTGCATGTTTGCTAATTTTGAACCTCCAACATAAAGTCGGATGGAGCAGCAATAGTGTTTCTGAGCTTTTCAGGTATGTATCTACGCTCTTATAGATTCTTTTTTGCAATGTTGCTACTAATAATATTAAAATATGAGATATGTACTCTAGTTTGCTAGACAAAATACTACCAGAAGGGCATTGCCTTCCGAAGTCAAGAAGAGAGGCAAGAGAATTGTTGCGAGCATTAGGGCTAGAATACAATTGTATACATGCATGCGTGAATGATTGCATACTATTTCGTAACGATTATGCGGGGAACCAATCATGCCCGAAGTGTAATGAGCCACGGTATGAGGAAGGAAGAAGGTCAAAGGTGGCAAGGAAAACATTGCGCCATATGCCTATAATCCCCCGCTTACGTTATATGTTTCGATCTCCTTCCATTGCCTCTTTTATGGATTACCATGCAAAAAATCGGAGCATAGATGGAAAAATGAGGATGCCCGCAGATGGAGAGTCTTGGAAGAATGTCGAAGAAAAGTGGCCACAATTTAAAGCAGAGCCTCGCAGCATTAGGCTTGGGCTAGGGCTTGATGGAATATGCCCGTGGGGATCTATGTCATCATCACATAGCGTATGGCCGATAGTTGTTGTAAACTACAATATTCCACCATGGATGGCTATCAAACCTGGTCATATCATGTTGACATTGATTGTTCCAGGTAATATGTTATGGTCATACTTTGTATAAACATGTATTGAAGTGGAAAAATATTTCTTGCAGGAAAATACCAAGTAAAAAATATGGATGTTTACATGGAACCTTTGGTAGAGGAACTGGAAATATTGTGGAAGGGGATCCACATGTATGACATCACAAGAGAGCCACATGATTTCACACTGCATGGAATGCTATGTTTCACAATTCATGATTATCCAGGCTTTTCTGTGGGATCAGGCAAGTATATCACTACAAAATTTCTAGTTGCTTGTAAACCATGATCCTAAAATCAAGTGCTTATTTTGTGATGTAACAGGTCTACAGACAAGTGGAGCATATGGATGTCCTTCATGTGGAACTAGCCTAACATCATACAGATCCAAACATCTCAAGAAGCAAATTTACATTGGCCACAAAAAATATTTGCCTGAAGGGCACCATGCACGTGGGCGTGAGGTGACACCCCCACCAAAGCGATGGACAACTAGGGATTGGCTCGATGCATGGAAAGATGCAAACCCAAATTTGGATTGCTTGGCTAATATTGGAGAAGGCAATACCACACTTCCCCCTGGTATGAAACGTTTATCTATATTCTATAGGTTGGAGTACTGGGTAGACTTGGAAGTCGTACACTTGCTTGATCCAATGCATATATTCAAAAATATTGCACATTCTCTGTGGAAGCATTTAATTGGTGAATGGGAGACATTAGGAGCCCGAGAGGATCTTAAAGAAAGAAAAATGAAAAGAGAATATTGGCCAATTGAGAGGGCTGGAAGACTCAAATGGAAAAAGGGTGCTTGGGTGTTAGAGAAACAACAACTTGCCGCAGTGCATAGGAGAATACAAAATATTCGCACACCGACTGGGCATGGTGCTTCTCTACAAAAAGCATTTACAAAAGATGGAAAACTCAGTGGTCTCAAGACACATGACTGGCATAAGTTTCTGCAGGTATTTTATCATGAGTTTTATTCCATGACTATTTGAAATATTTGCATGTATCAAACCATTGTTTATTGTGGATGTAGCATGTGCTTCCCTGTGCCATTGGAAGCTATCTGACACCAGCTATAAGGAATATTATATATCGTCTAGGCAAATTTGTGAGATGGGTGTCTTTGAAGGAAATTGATATCTCTGACATTCCAAAGATGGAGGAGGAGGCCATTTTACTATTATGTGATATTGAGAAAGAGTTTCCGACAAGCTTCTTAGATCTACAAGTATTATATTGTCCTTTCGTTAAACCTTTCTCACTATATTTCTTTTTCTTATATTATGTATAGATCTAATGATATTAATGCAATGATGTTATTGGCGTAGGTGCACCTATTAATTCATATTCCAAATGAGATCAAATTAGCAGGTCCTGCTCCAGCAAGATGGATGTTCTTTCTCGAGCGATATATGAAAGTGCTCAAGGGGTTTGTCAGCCAAATGGCTAGGCCAGAAGGGTGTATAGCAGAGGGGCATCTCATACAAGAAACACTTTATTTCCTGAATGACGTGACCATTGCATGCAATCCCGATGGCCTTAAAATGTGGGAGGAAAAAGAGCCTGATGAGATTATATCAGAAGTTCTACAAGGCAAAGGTGTGGAGAAGAATCTAAATGATGAGATGTTTCGTGCCATAAATACTTTTATCATGAATAACACAACGAGTCTGCAATCTTGGCGAGACATGTATGAAATTGCAAAGGAAGAAGCACGAAGAAATGGCTCACATAGATGTGGTTCAATAATTGAAGAATGCACCTTGCCAGACACAATGACCAATGATTGGTTATTAGCTCGTATGGATGAAGCAAGAGATGATGGACAAACTGTTCCTGATGATGATTATGAGCTTGCCATTGGATGCAATAGAAAGGTACGTAATTAAAATGTTTATATACAATAAACTGTATAGTTTTACTAAAATGCTTTCATACTAGGCGCGATTTCATACATCCATGTGGGCATATGGCCAGCACTTTCGTATTAGTAAGGTTGATAAATGGAGAATCACCTTTGACTCTGGAATCATGGCACAATTTGAACAAAGGAGTCAAGCTAGCAGTAGGGATCGTAACCCCATTGATGGTGAATTATATTATGTTGGAACCATATCAGATATCATTGAGTTAAACTATCGAACCTTTCGTGTAAATGTATTGAAAGCACAGTGGTTCAAGGTTGTGTATAGAGGTCGGGGAAAGACAATTAGGACACATGCTTCTGGATTTGTGGAGATTGATTCCACAAAAGTGCTACCCGACATGGATGAGCCATTTGTTTTCCCAAATCAGGTTGAGCAGGTCTTCTTTCATCCAAATCATGACAACAATAATTGGTGGATTGTTATACATTCCCACCCTAGATCTCGTCGTGTGATTGGAATTCCTACACCTGCAAACAATATGGAGCCAACATCTGTTGATGACGATGGACAATCAAGTCATATAGTAGAAGATTTCATGTCTGCAGTAGAACATGAACTTGATGTGCTAAACACTGATACCATTGAAGCCAATGTCACATTTACAAGAGATGGCGAGGAGACAGATAATGAGTTACCTCAAGCACCTTATGGCCATGAAAACATCAACGACGAAGACGCTAGCTTCATTTTGCGATCTCCAATGGTCTCCCCTCCACGAGAAGAAGCTGAAAATGTTGTGCAAATAAGTCACAATGGCATTGATGATGAGGACTATATTGAAGATGAAGAACTTCCAAGTATTGATTCACATTTTCATTCACATAGGAGTTTACATCTACATCTGGATGATGATGAGTTAGCCGACATTGAGCATGACATCAATGACCAATCTAATCTCAATGCTTTATAAAATCTGGTTTTAGATATTTTATGAATAGCTTGCTATGTAAGTTTCTCTTTGTTGAAATGGATAACTAGAATTTTCATCGGAGAAATAAACCATATATTATGTGATATTTGGCATGACAGATGGTATAGTACTAATTCATCAGCAATGAAATGCTTAAGCATAACCTTTAAGTTTTTTATAATGACAGAACATTGTCGAAATCCACTATTCTAAATTAATGCCACCTTTTGTCGTGTTTTCCTTATGTACACTATATTATGAAGTAAAATATAGATAGATATTTTGATGTAAAGAGAGCTAATATTGGCACAAAATTGAAACACAGTTGACGCAAAGTCTATGACACATTTGTCTTTAAAATGACTTAATTTCTTGAAGTAGCATGATACAACAACATCATAATAGTTGACACAAAACTTGCATAAAACTTTCAAATAATTGATGTTATAATTACACAACACTACTTAAAACACTTGACGCAAACTTTTAAAAAATAATGGCACAAATGTTGTTATTATAGATGTTATAAAGTCTACGATAAAATCGATACAAGGCTTTCAAAATACCGACGCTACATGCGACACAATCACAATGACACAAACTTTGACACAATCCTTTAAGTTTGCGTCAGATTCTATGTTCTGACACAAACTTGGCCTGTAAAGGTAATGGCCTTTGAGGGTTTTGGCCTTAAAAGGCCTGTCCTCTTGTAGTGATTGCAGTGTAATAGCTCTTGAGTTGTCCTTCACACTCATGGACAACTATTGATGTTATGTTGCACTTGAAGTCCTCTATTGACACATCCCGGGGGGGTCACACATGTATTCCATAGAATACATGTGCGTGGACGGAGAAGGGGTTTTTTCGGAAAAAAAAAAGTACGTATACCTGCGGTCGCTCATACGTTCAGGCGCCCAGATGTATGCATTTTCCACGGTCCGGGGATGGATTTCTTCGAGCTGCTAAGGCGTAAGAGTACGTTTTAGGGCTTTGAATCTGAAGCTTGCTGCCAGAAAAACGTTTTAGGATTTGGTGTCGGAGGTAATGTTTTGTAGTTTTTAGTCCCTTACAAAAAATCTACCACGAGTTTAGTCATGAGCGGATTAGCAAGTAGTTAGGCAAGCGGCATAAACCATTGTTCAACATTTGATTTTAAAAGTCCATATGTTTCCCTCTTCTAGCCTTCTGTTTGCTCTTTTTTGCGAGCCAAACTTCCCCTTTCTCCATTTCTCGCCTCCATTCTACGAGATCCGCGGGTGGAAATGGTTTTAGAGGTTTTTGCATCTTATACATTGTTAAGATCACAAGCATCATGTCTACGCTATACATTATTTGTTCTTTATTATTTATTTGTTTATTAAATTGTGTCGTCAAGAAAATGGAAAGGACACTAGTTGTTAAGGTGAATGAAAGGTTGTGAAATCGTGGCTGACCTTGGCCATTGATGGTGTCCCAAGAATGCACTTATGTGGATGTCCAATGAAATAAAGGCAGGGGCTCTTGGAGGATGAGAAAGAATTTGTATTTCTTGGAGATAGGAAGTGGCCTTCACGTCAAGGCGAGGAGGTAAGGTTTAAGGTTTGTGCCGACAAGGTTACTATCAAAGGTGGTTGGAGAGCACGCACAAAAGGCGGAGGGGATCAATTGTTGAGAGCATTTCATCTCAAAATCTCCAATTTGAGATGGTAGACCGACTGTCATAGGGGCGAGACCAATGAAGAGGTAAATAATGATGATGAACTTGTTCTCGTTGAAGATACCGCCTTTTTTAGATGATGTATCAGTTTGAATTTTTCAAAAGAATAGGTTGCTATCCAAGTTAGCAACAAAGTTTGATGTTGCCAAATGGCAAGTTGCTTTGAGGAAGTTGACTTCAAAGCTCGCAAAAAAGAATCGAAAGGACGGTTTGAATTGTGTCCTTATGATGCCCATGGTAAACCATTATTTGCTATTTGGTGTCTTGAATGTGAGAAAGCGATATGGTAAAGGTGGAGATGATACCTTGTGTAACTTTGAAAACCCCACTTGATCCAAGGGTCATCTTAGATAATTACAGTGTAACTTCAAGTGTCACGAGAAGGGAGAGCGAGTTGTGGAGAAGGAGGATCAGCCTTGCAATGTTGAGAGGAGGACATTTGCAAGGAGAATCAAACTCTAGTAGAAAGTACATTGGATTCTTTGCCATTGCAAAGTTTCAAGAAGAAACTAGAATTTTTGATGTTGTGTTCAAGCTTTATGAGGAAGCGGCGTTGGTGGATATGCTAAACTTGATGACATTCGTGTTATTTGTGCCATGAGCTGTTTCCAAGATGGAAGTCTTAATGGCCACATGAAGATCATATTCTATCTAAGAACACGTGCATCTTTGTCATGAATACGTAAGGAGTCAAATGACCAAGCAAAGAGGTGGCAGTGAAGAAATGGGCTGAAGCAAACCCATAACAAGGAAATTTGCATTCTTTTTGCAAAGGTAACCTCTATTTTATTTGTTAGAAGTAGTGTTCACATTTTAGCATTTGCTATAATGTTGAATAATCTTAGCTGATTTGGACTGATTTTGACATGAAGCGACAAACACTTTCGTGCCCCTCCAAGCGCGGCAGTAAAGCTTCATCAAATAATAGTTCACGGAGTACTCTTAAGTGGCTTTATAAGTGGTTTGTATTTTTAAGTTTGTAGGGTATTTAGGGTTTCATTGTCGTATTCTGCAGAATGTAAAACGTCCTTGGCTCTACTATCTTTGGGGCTTTTTGGCCGAGAACAAATATAAGTATGGAGATAAAGTTAAGGATTTAAGACCCTTCGCATGAGCTGAAAGAAGGGACACATTGGTATTGTGAACTGCATTAAAAGATACATTTGTAGTCAGGCGAGGGGTTTGAAATAGATTAGTGGCTCGTTTAGGCATAAGAAATGCAAGAGGGTTGACCTTATAGGTGAACCCCTTGAAAAATTATCAATGTTCTTTATGTCTTTGCTATTTTTGAAAGAGAGGGATTTTTTACATGAGAGTGCATAGACAAAGGGCCATGACAAGGTAGCGAGGATTTAGAACCACAAAGTTATGTATTAGATCAAAATAACACAGATACAATTGAGATCAAAGAAAATGGCCGGTCTACTTAGTTCATGAGATAAAAAGTTACATTTAATATTATAATGTTATACCGTAAGTGTGTAGTGCACGAGGCACTAATTTGAATGGCGAGATCATCGGATGCATCTTGTTGCCTAGATTTATTGCACATTTTTACCAACACCTGTGATTGGTCATGCTTCGATCTCTTAAGGGAAAGGGTAAAATGAAAGGGGAAAAGGAAAAAGGGAAGTGGAAAAAGAGAATGTGAAGGGCAAAAGGCATGGGAAAAAAGGTAAAAGGAAAAAGGGAAAAGGGTGGGGATAAGAGAAGAGAAAAAGGCATGGAAAAGCGAAAAAGGAAAGGGAACCAGGAAAAGGCCACGAGGGAAGGAGGAAGAGATAAAGTGGAAAAGGTAAATGGAAAGGGCATGAAAAAAAAAAAAAAGAAAGAGGAAAAGGTTGAAAAAAGGAGAAAATGAAGGAAAAAAAAAGCATGGAAAAGGGAGGAGAAAAAAGCATGGGAAAAAGGAAGGAGCATGGGAAAAGGGAAAAAAAGCGAACCGTTGAGGAAAGAGGAAAAGGAAGGGACAAATGGCATAGGGAAAAGGAAAAAAAAAAGAGGAAAGGGAAGGGAAAAATGCATCAAGAAAAGGGGAAGAGTGAAAGGTTGGAAAAATGAGGAAAAGGGAAGGACAAGGGGGAACAAGAAAAAAGGATGGGGAGAGGGGGAAAAGAAAAGGGGGCATAAAAAGGAAAAGTGAGAAGAAAGAAAAAGGAAAGGGGAAAGGGAACCTAGGTAAAGGTCACAAGGAAAAGAAAAGGGAAACCAGAAAGGGAAGGGGGGAAGGGCATGAGAGAGGAAGGGAAGAGGAAAATAGTGAAGAAAGGAAAAAAGAAAAAGGGGAAAAGAAAAAGGCAAAGAGAGAAAGGTTGGGGAAAAGAGGAAAATGGGTATAGGAAATAAGAGAATAAAACAAATGTGCAAAAGGCATGGAAAAAGGGAAAAAGGAAAGGAAAGGAAGGAAAAAGTGCAGGAAAAAGGATCGACAAAGGAGGAAGCGGAAAGAAAAAAATCCATCAAGAAAAGAAAACGGGAAAAAGGGAAAGGGAAAGGTAAGCGGGGGTGATGGAGGGGAGGGAAGGGAAAAAGGACATGAGGAAAGGAAAAGAAAAAAAAAAAGGAAGGGTTGAAAGAAGGGAAAATTGCACGAGAAGAGGGAAAGGGTGGGTAAAGGAGGAAAAAGGAAGCACGGGAAAAATAGAAAGAAGAAAAGGTGGGAAAAAGGGCATGGGAAAAGGAAATAGAAAGAAAAAAAGAATGGAAAGGGGGAAAAGAGAGAGAGGCACGGGAAAAAGGAAATGAGAAAATGGAAAGGGGAAGAGAAAAAGGGAACATGGAAAGGGAAAGAGGGAAGGGTGAGGAGATGGAAAAAAAGGGCATGGAAAACAGGAGGGAGAAAAAGAAAAAATGGAAGGAAAAGGGCACACAAAAAAGGAGGAAAAAGTGGGGAAAAGGAGGAAAAGAGAAGGAAAATAGGCATGGAAAATGGCGAAAAGAGTAAAAGGTTGAGAAAAAGGGGAAGACATGGAAAAGGGTGGGGAAAAGAAACAAAAAAAAAGAGAAGGGGAGGGAAAAGTGCAAAGAAAAGAGAAGAGGGAAAAGGTGGAGAAAGGAGCAAAAGGGAAGGAAAAAGGTTATCGGGGGGAGGAAGGGGAAGGGAAGGAAGGGATGGGAAAACAAGGAAACATGTGAGAAAGCGAAAAAAAAAGGAAAAAAAAAAGTAGAAATAAGGAAAAATGAAATGGGGGATAGAGCAAAAGGGAAAGGGATAGGGCTTTTGTGCATACAAAGCATTCTGGGCTCTCAAACTATTTGACAGCAGCTCAGCACCATTATAAAAGGAATTAATGTTTTCCAAAATGAGGAGTTCTTTGCATTGTCCATGAAAGAAGGTCATAAGAGGGAGTGCGAGGAGTCAATGAGCAGGAAAGATGTCGTGATTCTGCCGGGACCCAGGGGATAGGTTCCCCAGACGCATTTAAATTATTTTTCTAGGCGTTATAAAGTCTAAAATACGTATTTTAGGTAAAATACGATTTTTCGTATTTTTCCTCGCCAGTAGGAAAAAAATTTTCGCGTAGTTTAGCTGAAAGGTTCATTGTGACCAAAATTTAAAAAAAAAAAAATATATATATCCAATGGTTGGCATTGTTAACATTGAATGTCTGGTGGAATATCTGACGAGTAAAATTATCGGAGTTACATGTAGTGACCATATTGTTGCTTTGAGTGACAGGACCTTCAAACTAGCTTGATATGTTGGACCATTGAGATAATGGGACACTAACGTTCTTTCTAACATATAGACTTCTTTAGTACTGGCACTAGGTAGACCCCATCACTTGGACGCCCTAGACCTAGGTTACACCCACCCCATAATGTCTTAGAATATACAAAGTCCTGAATATAATGTCTTAGAATATACAAAGGCCAGGCTAAGATATCTTGGTCTGTGTTAGATGTCTGGTACTGGTCTTTGGATCAGGCCTAAGACAAATCCTAAAATTTTGACTAGGAATCCAAGTAGCCAAAAAACTACTGGACTTATCTGACCCTATAAAGGGAAGCCTTAGAGACCCTTGAGTTGAGTATATTCTAGATGAGACAATTCGATTAAGTAGGCAAGTAAAAAACAATTACAAAAAACAGCAGATATGAACTAAAAAATAGCAGATTTAAACTGTCTTAGATAAGTACAATAATGAAATCCATTTGAGTATTATTACTATTGCCATCACAACTTAAGGGTGGAACCCGAAAGATATTACCTGAAGTATGTTTAAGAAAATTACATACAACCATAAAGTGTAGAAATCAGTGATAGTATATTCTTCAAGTCCATCAACCACCACAAACTACAAGAGATTGGGAGAAGAATGATTGGTTATCTGCAGTCAAACAGGATCTTGGTTAGCCCCTCTTTGGTAACAAATAAATTGACTACAGCGGTAAGCTATAATCATTCTTGGCATTTTCAGCCCTTTATCCAAGGATAAAAATAGACAAGTGTTATCATAATAGCAGCAGAATAGTCATAACATGTTATGTCATGCAGAGATACAACCATAGTGCATTATGTCTGGTATGTTTGCTTACTGCAGAGTGTCATGCAGTACCCAAGATATGCTGACCATAATAAGCACAATTTCATTATAATGGGAAAAAGTTTAGTAAACTGGAATTTTTTTATTATGGGGGTTGTATAGACCTTATGCAGGGGTTGTATACGATGTACGATTACCACTGTATCATAGACCTTATCGGGGGGTTGTATACACGTACAAGACTGTATCATAGACCTTATGTGGGGTTGTATACACGCAAGGCATTCGTTATCATACATACATGAATATTTAGAGAACATAATAACAAATTATCATATACCAACTTCCAAACACAATAGAGGCAAAGAAAGTATGAACTATGTATGTCCCTAGTAACCTTCCCCGGGTTCCTAACCCTTCCCTTCCCTTTCCCCTTAGCTGCGAGAGGTCTAACCCATGCATCACGGGTTAGGAGTCAAAGCTCACGCTCCTCCCAGCCTGATTCTTCCCACCATATGGGGTACCTAGTCATTAGAAAAGTAATTCCGCAGATGATACTCACAAGAAAGAGCGGACCCAACTCCACAAAACCGTTGTACTGCATTGTAGTACACCCTAATAAGGCCATACATCTGTCCCTTACAAATTTCATGAATGAACTTCCAGTATGTATGCATCCAAGAGAGTGTGCTAAATATCCAAAGCCTGAAGAAGAGGCCTCAATGTCGTAGTAGCATCTCGGCCAGGATAAGGAGGGGGTTCAAGAATTCCCCTCATTGCAAGTCTCCTATAACATTCGAGATGGATTAATTTCCATCGAGTGGATCATGACCACAATCAAATCGTGCTCTGCACGAAGTTGATCAACTCCATTGTAAGCTCCTTGTAGGACCGTACAACCTCCACTCCAAGAAATGGTCCCATAGTTTCATTCATTCCAGGCCGCATGTAATGCCCAGGGCATGCTTGCAGGCCTTCCTGAGTAGCCCAGGAGGGATTGGGTCCAATCATTTGCAAAAGCAAGCAAGGGTCACCGACGAGCAAGGAACCCTATGAAAGGTAGTAAGTAGTTCAAGAGCAAGCAACAAGATCAAGCAAAGGGTGGAGCACGGAATGAAGTAGCAAGGAACAAGGATCAAGATCAAGTAGCAAGATGCAATGAACAAGGAAGATCAAGTAGCAAGAAGATCAAGGAACAAGGAAGATCAAGGAGCAAGAAGCCATCAAGATCAAAGTAGCAAGGAACAAGATCAAGTAGCAAGATCAAGAGCAAGGAACAAGATCAAATGGCAGCAAGGAGCACGGAATGAAGTAGTAAGGAACAAGGATCAAGATCAAGTAGCAAGAAGCAATGAACAAGGAAGATCAAGTAGCAAGAAGATCAAGGAACAAGAAAGATCAAGTAGCAAGAAGATCAAGGAACAAGGAAGATGAAGGAGCAAGAAGCAAGGATCAAGATCAGCAGTAAGCGTGAAAAGTGAGAAGTGAAACAAGGTAAAAGAATTTATAGCTACTGAATCCAATAATGTTGAAGTATAATACCAATAATGTTGAAGTATAATACCAATAATGCCGACATATAATACCAATAATGCTCACGATAATACCAATAATGCTGAAGTATTATACCAATAATTCTACAACCACTATAAAGCAGCTCCATTCGTAAGTCATTCATCTCCCATGGCTTATAATATTTATGAAGATCAGTTTGAGACCATTCTTTGCTCCATGAACTACAATGATATTAATAATCGCTGCATACATAAAGGTGTTAAGTGGATCCATACTTACAATCCAAAAGGAAGGTCGTGGAGTGTGATTGCCCCTACTTTACTCTCGTGTTGTGATCCATCTTCTTTGGGTTCCCGCGCCATGCCTTACTTGAAATAATGCTTATCACAATGGTGGGATTGATGATGAGTGAATCATCGACTCTATAATGCCATCAATAATATGTGCATCTAAATTATATGTATGCCATCAATAATGTGTGCATCGATGTAATGATGTGTATTAAACACCTATTATAAAAGATGTAAGGATGTTAGTATAAGCATAATGGAAGCTAATTGATGTATCAACAACTTATTAATTGTCCAAAAATGCTTAAGTATTATAGCAAAAGAAATTGCATACATGATTATCGAGAACATGACTCGAGATTGAGAGCTTTTAGCTAATGCTATGTCCCCCCGCCACATGTCAACAATGTATTTTGGAATCAAATACCGTCTTTTTGCCATTTGCATCCCATGCATAATACGTGTATGGCATCTTAACTTCTCACTTGATGGATCTCGGATGGATTGGGTCGCCAACGCTAGTTAAGCAACCTCAGAGGTCAAATTTTACTCAAATGTGCATCCAACACCATGATACATAAAATGTGACCATAATTGGTAGACTCTCGATCTAGGATGGCATCTTCTTCCTCAGAAAGCCCAACCACGCTTGAGTTTCATCATCTCCGTGTCGACTAAAACCTTAACATACCTTCGCAACATGTGCATGAGGATCAAACTCATCCATAGGCAAATAATCGACGCATCTCACCGCCCACAATACGAGGCAAATCTTACAAGCACACGTTTCCATCTAATCTCCGAGTAAATGCGTACTAGAGGTTCTTGCCTTGTACGCAACCAAAAGTTATCATTTTGAGGTCGCCCCGAGATACATCTTCCAAAACACACAAGAATCTCGCTCCAAAGAATCCATAGTTGCTTTGTACCGCCGCAAACACACTATCTTCTTGATTTTGCAGAAGGAATTTTACATAATGCTATGTACTTGCTGGCGTCACCGGCCAGCCGTGGAGATCTTTCAATGTCTTCCTTGAGGGATATTTTGTGGCACCCCGCTGGTAACGCTATTCACCATTTTCATCCTCCTTCCACATTCTATTCCTTTTCTCTCGAATCCACTCTTTATGGGTTGGCCGCATCTTATATTGCATAATGGGCCATTTCCCCATTTTAAATCGGAATAGCAATGGGTCGGTATGGCCTCGTTAGGACGCTACTTATCGTGATATATCCCTTGACAAAGTCTTTCCAATCCGGAACTTCATCCACAAAATATGGAATACCAGAGACTTTGCATTGCACTTGCTAAAACAAGTAAAGCAACTCGTGCAAAGTTAGAGCATCCGGCGAACTCATTAACGCTCTAAAAGTTCCCAAACAATGCATCAATATCGCCATGAGTATGCCCACCATCATGAAGCCAACCTCAATCTCATCGGCTGCCTTTAAGCCATGTCAAATAAGAGAGGTAGGAGAACACATATCTATTTTATTTTGACCATGCATTATCCAACCGTAGTAGCGAGATTTCGAGGAAGAGGATTGAAGCCTTCTAAGTTGGGTACCAGGAAGATGAAGGCATCTTCTCTTGTGTCTCGCTGCTTAGCTATGCCGCAGCTGGTCGAAGTATCTTTAGGGCTTGCATCAATTCTGGTAATCAGAAGTTCTCGTCACACGTATCACCACACTTGTCTTCTTCCTAACTCAAGATAGTGTAGGATCCTAGAAAGTGATCCAACATGAAAGTTTGAGTCGCCCCTTCCAAAGATCAAGAGAGAAATGGCCATACCGGGCCACCATGACCATGTGTCAATGTTCCCGCCAGTCGCTTCTTCTTCGCTTATCTCCTCTCCAAACGCATTCTTTGCTATATGGTGACTCTTTTGGTGTGAGTGTTTTGACCTGATCCATCTTATCATGTATTATGCAAAGGTGACTTTCCCCGCTTAATCCATGTGATAATGCACGCCAATGCCAATATTGACTCCTACAGAACGCTTGTTCCAACATATGTGCCCGGCCAAGAATTGAAAGGTTACTTCCCTTTGTATCTTTTGTTCTTTCCACTCGCTGATGACTACACATATGTTAAACGGCACTTGGAGAATGCTGTATTTTTTGCTATCGACGCCCTGAAACTCCTTCCTTCCAAATATTGTAAAAAGAGGGCAAGGTTACACTCTTCCTGGCCAATTCTTCCACCACGCACCCACTTCCTTATGTGTATGCTCTTTCCTTATTAAGAATGGAAGGAAGTTTGGCGTAACATTCTCTTATAACATCCTTCCTTTTTGTTTATGTGGAATGCTCTCCGCGATTCTCACTCAATGAAGGTATCAAGCACACTTTCTGTAGCTAGTGTCACGCATCTAGGCTTTTAGAGCTCAGATACCATGCTCTCGCTTTCCACCTAACTCCTAACCTCTTCCCTCCAACTATAAAACGTAGACCGAGTAACTCCTAAAGCCACGCCAGCCATGCTTAATTGACAAGACTCCACCCGCAGACCATCACTACTGGGCCCGGATCACTACAGTATAAGTTCACTCAACACATCAAAAACAAGCTGCACTCGCACGCTTGATTGAGAATAAAATTCTTTTCTTAAGGCACATACTCTTGCTCGCTCAGTTTTGACACATTCGCCCTTGGCAAAGATGTTGATTTTAGAAAGCACTCTTGATTGACTTGAAGCCAAGCACATCCTCTCCTCCTTGCTATCCTCCCCTTTGGTTCCCCTCTCCCCGACCCTCTTCACATATGTATATTTCTTTTCCTCTTGAATTGCTTCTCAACATCACTTCAAGCACTCAACTTCTAAGTCATCCCTGCTCGGTGAGTAGCTCGAGCTTGTAAATGTTGTGAAACTGCCCTACCATCATGAAGCAAAACAAAGATGGGTCTCCTGGTGTTACAGGATCAAGCAGCTGGCAGGCCTCCTCAAAGACAAGCATGACATGACCCTCGATATTTTGGTTTCCCGCTGATCTATTATGTTACCTTAATCGAAAAGCCCAACCTTGATACACCCAAGAACTCATCGCCTATAGTAATTCCCGAGGGATTAAAGACTATACTACCTCAATATTTAGATCCAATGCGTAGCCGAAGAATGTAGCATGGCAAAACCTAGTGGTAGATCTCCGGGAGTAGTAGATCGGTTTCTTCTTTAGGCTTAAACAACTCCGGAGACCAAGACGGCAAAATTAGATTCTCATGACCTCCTAATCTCCTTACTATCTCGCCTTCTTCATTTGTTGTCGGTTGCTTGGTTCACCACAGCGCTGAGCGCTGAAACCGATGTCCGCTACACGATGTATGGTGTACTACTAGATGCAACTCTTCCTCAAGAGGCAAATTGGAGGGATCTCAAGACGATCTTCACTTGATGGCCAATTTTCATTTTGTTTTACATCCCTCTTAGGCCACCGAATGAATGTGCCTACCGCTCACCACGTTATCTCCGCGGGATCGAAGCCTCGGTCGATGGGATCACTCGACCGGACCTCAATAGCTACATTTGAAGGATCTATTTCCTTCCCATGAAGAGTGGTTCTATTCAAAATATGTCCCCGCAACAATTGTCCTTCCTACTCAATAGGTTGTGCCACAGGGAAAATTGAACCCTGCTTCAACTGCGCTTACACTTTTAGAACATATGAAATAGACTTAAAAAATAAGCAATAAATAAGCCAAAATGGGCTACCATTTAGTACAAAAAGAATAAATTTGGTCTAAATTTGCTAAATGGCCCATGGCTTTCATTTACCTAAATGTAAATGGTGCACTTGGGATCAAATGCAGGCTTCATGGCTTGATTTGTTCCAAATTCACACCTATGAATCTGTCGCGGCACCATTTTCAACCTAATGGCTTATGGCTTCATTAAGACCCACCATTTTAAGGGTGTATTTAATTGAATGGCTACCGGCCATTTGATCCAAGGTCACATGGGGCTTATTTGGTTAGCCCATCACAAAATCTACACGGTGCCTATGTTATGCATTCTTGCTCCCATTGCCGTGATATGTGTCAATAAGAGCGTGCATGCATAACATGGGCACCACATTAACTTCTTTGCAATTGAAACCAAGGTTCTAGTTTCCCTAGCAAAAGATTCATATCAAAGATTTGAACACGCCTATATACATGGCGCAATAGAACGTAATTCATACCTAAAACAAGTGGACTTACTTGATATTAGATAGATCCATAGTGGTATGTCCCGAGCAAGATGGAACAGGAAATCACGCTGATCCCAAAGAGATATATTCGCAAAAAGAATGCGCCAAGAAGAGTTCGCCAAGAAGAAAGCGCCAAAGGATTCGCCAAGAAGAAAGCTTTTCAAGAAGGATTCGCTAAAAAGAAAGCGCCAAGAAGAATTGGCTAAGAAGAAAGTTTCAAGAATCAATTGATTTCGTGGAGCGCCAAGAAGAAAGCGCCTGATAGCACGCATGCGCCTTTGCAAAGTTTCCTCGTGCGCCTAAGAAAATACGCTTTGCGCGAGCAATGAGATCTAACAGCGGATTCGAAGCGCCGAACTGCGGGATTTAAAAACGCTCAAGGCTGCGGGTATAGTCGCATTAAGTGGTGCTACCGCGCCAAATGTTATGGTTTCAAAACGCCAACCTCAAAGCTCTTATCCAATTCAAATTTGGATGCGGCACTAAATTTCAATTTACGCGGATTTTGACTTTATGTTAATTAAGTGGGCGGCGGAATTTTGAATTTTATGTTCAAATTTGGGCTGCTGGCGTTAGGGCGGAAATATTCGAATTTCGTGGTTCAAATTGTGGCGGTATGGCTCGACCGCTAATGCATGGGTTGTGGCATGGGCCGGATCGCCACTCTCGCATGGGGCGGCATGTGGGCGGCCGGGCTGCATACTGATCGCCACCTGCATGGGCGGCATGGGCGGCTGGCCTTGGGCAGGCCAGCCTCGATGTACCATCGGTCCTAGCTGGTCACTGGTACAAAGAAAGGCCCACCCAAAGTTTGTTATGCCTAATTATTTTCCTCAAGCCTCTATCCTTGCTGATTCCAAACCTCCTAGCCGACCACCGGCCATCACAAATACTTAGTTTCTAAAGCAACCCTTCCGAAGTCCTTTGTTTTTAGTGTTTTCTCGCCTATCGGCCAGCTCACACACACATCTAGATACACACCAGTTTTTCTGACCAAATCCAAGGCCAAATGGAAATCGACACCCGAGCTCCTCGTATCGGGACAGCTAGCGCGACTCAAGGGACGTATAAGTTATCTACTTGATTGTTTTTTGGGTTAAATGCATACCGGCCATTTAGATGCCCTGCAACCACTTTAGGTCTTATAGTTGGATAAATGGCTTCTTACATGCCATTTGGATGACTGAAAGTGCACTTTTAGGAGTCAACTTACTTTAGGATGCCCTCGTAGCTTACTAAATGGTCTTGTTAAGTTACTAAATGGCTTTACGGCTTCATTTGACGCCTATTAGCTTACCATAGGGCTCGTTGTTGGCAAATGTTCTTGGGCCATTTGATGTCTATTAGCTTACCATAGGGCCTTGTTATTAAGTAAATGGCTTATGGCGCTTATTTAATGTCTATTAGCATACATTTGGGACTTGTTGTTGGCAATATTAACACTAATGGAGCCATTCGCGATATGTGAGTTCTTCCTACAACGTAGTCGCTTATTTCAGCTGAGTTTTTCACTCTCTTCCAAATCCATCTTCCTAATATCGGGGAGGGGCTCGGATCTGGTGGGAGGGTCTCGCGACAAACGCAGTGTTCTACCCTTAAACCGCTCCATTTGCTTATACACCGACCCCGATGCAAATGGCGCCATGGCGCGGCCGCTTCAGTCATCCCCGCCCCGCTGAAAGCAAAACCGCATTTAATTGGGCACTGGCTGCATATACCGGCATATGTATCGCCATTGAGGTAGCTCTCGCTTCTCGCTTTGCCAGCCTCAGAGTGTTTCTACGAATGGAAATTTCCACCCGCCCGGAAAGCCAGCCTTCCTTCGCAAACCATCTTCCTCAATATTGGCGGGCGGGAGGCTTGACTGGTGGAGGCCTCTCGCGACCAAACGCGCAGCGGAAAGGCAATACGAATCAGCTTCCATGTGATGTAATCGACTCCGGGAGCAAACCCCATTGTTCCGGCTTCTGCTTCGCTAAAACCATTTACCGCCGCTTCTTTGTTACACGATGCCCCTTTGTTGCACGGCGTCACGCATGGAAACATTAATTAATCCACTGCATCTATCATGCCGAGTAGACGTGCACTGCGCACAAAGTAATGGGTGAGCCCCTAATGCTACATGTGCCTCGAAGGAGATTGTAATATATCTTCTCCTTATACGCAGAGACGTAATCTTAAATAGTGCTCTACCTCTACTTAGCCAAAATCTTGGGTCAACATGGAAGATGGTTGCTGGGCAGCCACAAGGAAAGGTGGAAAAAAAAAAAATTAAGGAAACTTTTTATATACAAAGTGGTGAAATAGACTTGGCTAAAGTATACAAAAAGTTGAGGGGTGAAAGTGCTTCTAATGTTTAGTCAAACCACCTACACCAGACTTTCTCAATGCTTATTAAACCTTTTATTCAAAAAAACTTATCTTTTGACTATTTCGCAACTAATTCTAAGATCTAAATATTAACCCAATTACAATAAATATGGGGTTATAAGGATAAAGTACACTAAACTTTGACGAAAGCTCTAATTTTTGGCTAAACTTTCTAAATTTTGGCAGTTACACTTTCTTTGCAAATTAGAAGCAAGTCAAATTTAAATGGAGGTGGGGCGTGAAATAGACTTGGGCTAAAATTTTATTTTTTAGCCCAAAAAGAGCCAAGGCTTAGCCAATTTTTTCCAAATGAGGCCAAAATTTCATTTGAAGCAAGTTTGAACAATTTTTCTATGGTCGCAGGATTGGATCCGTGGTGGTAAGGAGGATACCTTGGAAGCGTAGAATAAATTGTTCACTATGGACTGGAAGTTTTATGATCCCATCAGAATGTCCGGCTATAGCATTGCAAATGTAGTCGGGTTCGGGCGGCGAAGCAAGGTCAAGTATTGCCGCATAACAGCTTTGAAGAAGTCAGACATTAAAAGGCCCACAAGAAAGTCTTGAGGGGCTTTATGATTCTTCGCAATCGGATGAACGAGTCGAAAACTCGCCATTCGCTGTCGGGCATTAGCCCGTGCCAGAAAACTACTCCGCCATTGTGGACACGGCCCGCTAAAACAAGTAGCAAGAAGAAGACAAGACAACCTAAGGAGACACCCGCAATGGATGTATGACCCTCATCTTCTACCGAGGATGCTGGGCCAGAACCCTCGGGAGGGAAGAAAAGGCGGCGGCAAGAGGAAAGTTAAGAGAAAGAAGAGGCAGTTTAAGAAGGAAGAGAAGGAAGAGGAGGAAGAGGAAGTGAGGAAGAGAAGGAAGAGAAGAAAAAGGAAGAGAAGGAAAGGGAAGAGAAAGATAAGAAGGAAAAAGAAGGAAAAGAAAAGGAAAGGGAAAGAAAAGGGATAGGGAAGGCAAGGGGCGGAAGGAAGGAAAGGCTAAAAACAGAAAAGGAGGAAAGGAAGTGGAGATAGAGGAAATGGATGGGAAAAAGAAGAAGAAGCATGTGCTGGAGAGACCCTCGGAGAAGGAGAGGACACCTAAAAACGAAGGGAGGTTTTACCTCGACTCCAAGTCCCCGCTGGAAGTCCTACAAAGTGGTGCAGGAACCTCCGCAGCCCGCTGCATAGCCAGAACCCGCTGTGGACACACCGCCAAAAAGGGTCCACATTAAGAAGCCGAGCTGTACAGGGCTCACATTAAGAATCGCCAAAGACTTTGCTAGGAGGTGCCTTCAAATCTTAAGGTGGAAAGGTCAAGAGGAAAAGATTCGGGCAGAGAATACAATCGCGAAAAAAATTTACGCATCACCTGCGATCCGCTTTCCCTCCGGGTGTCAGCATTTATAAAAAAAATAGACGCAGTTCAAATCCATACTGGCGGGCCAAAGAAATCCAATTAATATGGAGCACGCCAAAACATTAGTGGAGTCCTTTCGTAGAGACCCACATCCAGTTGTTCACCTCGGGCCGATGTGATTCCATTCCGCTAATCCCTCACAAACAAACTGGTCGCTAAAACCGAGGATGACCTCATGGGGGATGCACTATTATATAATGAAATAAAATTTGTCTGGCTATGGTCAGCCAAATTTTGTATGTAGAAGACTTTACGCTGAAAAGTCTCAAGAGCAAATGTCAAAGATTTATCTTCAACGGACAAGCCGAGTCTTATCAAACGGTAGAATGCCCGCAGCTCAATTCACAGGAAGTCAATGATATCATCATGAAGACTATTTTCAAAGAGCCTCATTGATAATATAACCCACCGCGCAGCAATATGCCTCTATGCGTGAAGCCTCGATCCATCTGACGCTGGCAGCCACGCCTCAACCATACAAGGTACATACCGCTGTAATCTTGGCAAGATTAACAAAATGGTGGCCAGCGCCATTTAGTGAGGAAGTGCTGGCGCCATTTAATGAGCAAAATGGCGTTTTACGGCCATTTCCTTCAAATGTCGCTCGCTGGCTAACTTCTTGTTGTTTCCAAATAAGTATTTGGCTTCAGCTGAAGCCATGCTGCGGTAAGCATCCAAAAGATTTCAACTGGGTCTTCATGCCGTGAGGATATTTTCATTTATTCATGTCCCTATGGAACTTGTGGAAATCTTGCAAGCTGCAAGATAACAAGGGACAAACTATTACTTGTAATCGGGCGTAAAGATCATGACTACTACCGCACTCCACCGAGGTGCATGAGGGTCTCACTTCACGTAAGATCGCCGGGTTTTGTCTCCGTGAAGCGCCGGATGGGAAGACCTTCGCCAAGGTCACCAAAGGATTATATATTGGTGTAAAGCACTTCTTCAAGGCAAGGGCAAAGATGACAAGGATCCAGTACCCTTCTTGAAGAAGGAGATTTTTGAATAATGCGGAAGGATAATGCCGAGGCTCAAATCCTTCACCGTCTCGCGACGCAGCGTCGGGCTCGAGGATGCCGCACTACTTCTATGGCCACCCTTGCAGTTAGTGGGTTTGTCCGGAGGCATGCAGCGCGCCGCAACGCACCAGCCTTGCAAGATTCATAACGCAATGCCGCCTTTGGTAAACCGGCACTCCTCAAGGCGGTTGAAACCCCAATGTATGTACAGGGGCGTTGCTCGCACTGCACTGACCTTGATTGCCTCGACACTTCAGAGAGTTTCCAATGTGTACAAACCACACTATCTAATTTCTTTAATACATCCGTAGCGTAAACACCACAAACCGATTCTTTTCCGGATAGTGGTCTTTGCAAGGCCGTAGCATAACCTTTTATCTTCATCCGTGAGTGGATGATCCGGATTCCGTGATCCGCGAGTTTTTATTGGCACGCATGAGGATCTACTTCACAAAAATCCTGCCCCGTGAGTTCAGAGGTCCATGCACTGTAGTGCACGCCTGCTTCAAAAATTCGTGCCACTGCAGTATTCCGCCGATGTAATTGACTCAAATTCCCTTCAACGGACATCCTCAAGAACCGCCGCCTCGTGCCTAACGGCGAAGACGGCGAGGGGAGTCCGAGGCTATGGCGCGTGAAAGCTCGCAACAGCGTATTCAGCATACCGCAAGGCTTTACAAGGGACACATAATCATAAGAAAACCAAATTCGGGCCCACATGCTCCTACCTCGCGTAAAATGGTGTACCGGGCCAGAAATTGTGTTTGTTTGATTACTTCTCCTTCGTGGTTCTTTTGGCCGCTTCATTGATGAATAAGAGATTTTGCATTGTGTTCGAAGTGACCCTAAGCGCAGCGGTGAGTGCCTAAGGTGTAGAGATTCTTTGATAGGCTTCGAATCGCCATCAATCCTCGCATTACCGCAGCTAGCCTGCCTGCAGACAAAGGTGCCGCTGTTGAATAGCCGAGATCCACCTAATCCAGATGCCAAGCTCCACCCGATGTGGACTATGATGTGATCAAGAACAATACACCCGACTGACTTTCTTAGTGATCCCAGCTTTCATCACACAAATTGCTCGAAAGAGCTTCAGTAGATCCTATGGTTGCTTCTTCTAGCCATGGCGCCGGCAATACTCTTGGGAACCCGATCCCCATATGGAACCCATCCCGACAGCGGCACCCGATCCTCGGCGCGCGAACCTCGAATTTTGTGTGATTGTAATTTAAATTGTACAATAATACTTTTGTAAAACGTATCTCTTTCGAGTCCTTGCCTCATAGGGCAAATTTTTGATATGCAAAATCTATGAATTTGGAATTTTTAACTAATTTTGTGATGTTGTGTTTCTTTAGCTTTATATGCAAATCAAGTATTTTTAATGGCCAATAAATGACGTTTTTAGAGGCATATTTTTCTTAAATGGCTTATAATTGCTCAAAAAATTGGCATAAAATGGACTAAAAAGGATTTTCGTTCCTAATTGGAATCACGAAATTTCTCATTTTAATGAAATTGTGCTTTAATGTATATTGCCTGTATATTATTAATGGCAGATCTAGGCCCATTTTATTATACCATGCTCAATACAAAGCAGCATAAAAATACGGGGCCATATGCACAAAGTAGCGTTAAAATGCATTATGCACACAGTGGAAGATTAATATGCAGCATTTGATAGGCCCCTTAAATCATTTAACTTAAACGTGGAATGCCAAGTAGAACACTCCTATGAAATAGCATAAAATACCAAGTATAATATATCAAGGAAATAGCATAAAATGCAACAAGGAAATAACATCAAATACAACATAAAATATAACTAGGAGAAGGCACAAAACATGAACCATGCAGCAACAACATTCTATCCTAAGCATCTCCTACCTAAATTAAACCACAACCATAGAACAAATTATGGGTATTGTCTAAATTCAATCCGATTTTTAGATAATTTAGACTGTAATCTGGACAGATCTGCCTAATCCAAAATATGCCTATTGTGCTAAGTCGTAATAGTAAGAAATAAACCATGAGTAAACCTCATTGAGTGGTATCTCCTCTTCAATTAAATCGCCCTCATCACTTTTGCCGTAATCAGCTACATATTCAATTTACCCTTCCTGCCGCTTCTTGGTCTTGCCTGCATTTTTGCAGTGATTTTGAACATGGCCGGAGAGTAGGATGAATTCTCGCGGATGCTCAGCTAATCGTGCCGTGATCTGTTAGATCAATATTATGCAATTTGCGTGAGTTCCACCACTGGCCTTGAAGCGCCGAGGGCTAGGGTGCTCAATCCCTGCCTTTCTCAGTTCAATGAGTTTATGCCTAGTATGGCCCCTGTTTTGGAATCCCTCAGGGTCGTCCAGCCATATCTACCTCTAAGCAGCAAACTAGTAGATGATCCTTATATAGCTGGCATAACTTCGTCTGATGCCTTAATCCGCCCATTAGTCTGTTGTATTAAGCTTTAATTTTCATCTTACAAGAAAGCTACGACCAAATCTAGGCCGCCAGATTAATACCTGTATCTGCTTGTGGCTGGCGATCCGGCCAGCTTAGCGCATCTTTTATAACAGAAATGATTCTGTTACACATATATCCAGCTGTAATTAGATCGAAAATGCCATGCAATTCGTTCACTTCCGCCATATCTTTAGGGTTAAGCCACTCCATCGGATTTTTATATTAGGGTTCATACAAAGAAAGTAATGGTTACAACGCGGAGGCTGTGTGAATAAATATTCCATGTATCATATTTAATAATCTTATGAAATTAAAGCCCAATGGTTTCTGTATAGGTTCCTACCAAGTGTATTGTGGCCATATCTTCCCATACTAGAATTAAGAGATAAAGGTAGAGAAGCTTAGGTTTGGTTTAGTCCATGATGCTTTCGGTGCATTCATCCTTCACGTGCAAGTTATGTAGATACTTTTCATGTTCGTTTAACCTTAGATAATGCTAAATACAGTCCATATGCTTCGATCTCCTTGAGTAAATATGATCCACTTATCCTTAAATTAGGTGCCCCCAACACCTAGGGTTATTGCCTTCAAAGGTTTATGCAACTTGTCCATAGACAACTATTAACATATTCAAATGGCAATAATCCGGCCTCACATGCATTTATACACTTCCTCAACCTTTTATCCAAAGATTTAGCCTACGTCGCATTATGGCCAGGCCCTTAGACATGGCATAGAGATATTCTGTATGGCACCATAATTCTGGTAACTAGCTGAGCTTTGCCAGATAGTTTGACATCCTGTGTCAAGATTTCCTTTGCTAGTATAAGTAAAACCTATAATAGGTCTGTAACTTAACTGTTCCTACAGTTCTAAGTATTAGAGGTAGGGACGTTAGGCCACATAAGACTATAGTATAAAAATTATGAGCACAGGAGACCTCTCAGGTTATTGCCATCAAAGCTTAATATTATTTGTCTAGAAACAAATATTAACTTATTCATATGGTACAATCTGCCTGTCATGTGACCATCATTGTCCAGTGTTTAGGCCTACAGCTGCATTATGGCCAGGCCAATAGATGTCGCCTAGAGATATTCAGCATGGCACCATATTTCTGGTATCAAACTAGGTCAAACCTCTTGTGCCCAGATTTCCCTTGCTAGTATCTGTACATCCTTTACTAGGTCTGTAAGTCAACTATTCTAACAGTGCTAAGTATTAGAGGTTGGGACCTTAGGGTATATAAGACTATAGTACAGAGTCAATGAGCAGAGGAGACCAGTGGAACTCATATATATAAATCCCTGCCTCCTACCGGAAGGCAGATAAGGTCCCGTAGGTTAGCAAAAAGGATTGGAGGATCCCTTTGCTAGCAAAGGGACCCTCCTGCCGACTGAATAGTCTATATGCTAGAAATAAAGACTTAGATTATTAAGCATATGGGAAATACAACTGATGTAAACCGATGCATTTAATATAGAGCAGAAATACCATGAGAACTTAAGCTCGAATATGAGGATACTCATATCATATTTCAGTCCGGGAAATGATTGCTCCAGCAGAGTTTTAGTGACCTTGTGCCAAATATCCTTCTTCCTGAAGCCTTTGCTTATGAAAATGTTCATAAGATCCAGTATGTCACTAGCTGCCCGAATGGGATTATTGTGGGCATAAAGAAATGGCTGTAGTTGGGAGATGACGACATTGCACGCCATCAAATATGGCCTGCAACTGCTTGCATGGATATATTTTGACACAGTGAATGGTAGTTTGGATCTCTTGTCAAATCTGTACAGCGCATAGATGCCCGCATGTGGTGCAAAGATTTCAATACTGATATTCAGAAAATCAATTTTTCTTCCCATGGTTCTGTCACCTGCATCATATATCGTTTCATCCTTAATGCCAAGATGCTCTAGATTGTATATCCTCATCTCTTCTTTGTCCTTTTCTGCAATGCCAAGGTATTTTCTAATATGTGGGTTATTGATTCCCAAAATGTCGTCCATATATCTAAAAGTGTTACTAAACGTGGAAGTTTTCCCCGCCAGAATCTCAAAGGCAATTAAGGTTTCATGATGAACTTGAGCTCAAACCAAAGTTGGCGCAGGGTATTACATCATCCGTATTTGCCGCTAAAACCCATTGGAATCCCCTTAATTTGTTTCCCGTGATATCAAGTATACATAACTGCATAACAACCGCTTAAGAGCCATGTTTAATTTTGTAAACTTGTCCTTATCCAAATTTTGTCCAAGAGTCTTCCCATCGTGGACCTTGCATTTCCATGTTATTACTACGCCCCATTGTTGCTAACATGGTACCATGTCAAAACTCCTATGTCGCTATTTTTAAATTTCCATGCAGATTGATAATCTGTTGCAAAGACATTACATATACTCATGTTCTCCATCCAATGGGATATTTTCAGAGACTTTGTGATATCTGCCAGAAACACACGTAGATCTTTTAGAGGTAAGTTAAAACAACATCATAGATGGAGTTACAGTCCATGAAGCTCTCCCGATCTTATTAGACATGAACAAGCTGTCAAGCTTTGCATTTCTCCCAACATATATCGTGCCATATATCAATAATAAGATTTAATCCCGATGCTAGGATGGAGGCTGGGCCGTGGAGAAAAATCGCTTCATGTGCATTTGTAATCCATCCAGATTCGACTTATGTGCGCTTTAAAAACCTTGGTAGAAGATATGGCATGTTAATGCTAGAGTAGTGTCCATCACCAAGTATCTCTTGTAAGTCAGCCAGAATATTGTTAACAAGGTCCTCCTGTTCTATGTCTAGCTTAGCAAAATCATTACTCTCAAGTCTTTTAGTAGCAGCTTCCCTTATATGAATAGGGCAAATGAAAGCAGGGTTATTTGCAGCTTTGTCAACTGCTGCAGTGTAAAGATTATTGACAATCCACTCTATATTTTTAACAACCTTTTCATCTTGGATATGAAATTTCTTCATGAGTCCCGAGTTAGCTTTAATGAAAGCTTTTGCCCCGCCACTCTAGCCCTTTTTAAGCATAACTTCCCACATTCTTCAATTGCTTTTGCATCGCTTCACTTCTTCCGCTATGTACTTGTGTATCGTAAAGAATTGCTCAATGGTATCTTCCATTTCAGCTTTGAATCTTCCGTGGTAAAGGGCAAATCGTATGTGATTCAAACCCAAGTGCAAACCCTCAGTTGTTTCCAAAGTTTTATTATGCACAATATTTAAATCAAGAGTTCTAATATGACCAATGGAAGTAGGATCAATATATTTCTTAAGTCTGTGGATGCAAATATGGTATGCATACAAATTATCCTCAAAGAAAGATCATTTTTTGGTTTGTAAAACATACTTTAAGGTTGGTTGAGTATCTCCACCCAAAATGGTGGAGTCCTGTATATGTCATGTAGCTTCTATATTACCAAAAATGGCTGCAGGACACTAAAAATATCACCGAATCCTAATTTATCTGAGTAACTTTGGAAAAAAATATGAAGTGGACATATTTATTTTTTGTTTAATTTTTGGTAATAGTCTCCACCTACCATCTGTTCTGATGGTAAGTTCCTCCTACTCTGCACACAGCAGAATATATTTTTAGTTAGAGAGAAGTACTAGTTGGGATAAAACCCTTCAAGTTTCGTGAGAGTAAGGGCACCGTACCCAAAGAACTCGGGTTTAAAACATATACATTTTAAATAAGTTACCTTCTTTATCAGATCCTACCCTGCATCCCGGTGGTCCGATTAGAACGAAGTCTTGTATAATCGCGGATCTTAGTAAATCGAGGAGCTCTCGATCCGCTGAAGTTAAGCATAATTCCTATCTGGGTGGCCTAAGTATTCCAATCGGCCAGCCGCAAAAGTATCGATCAGATCTTTCTTGTTGCTCGATAACCGAAAACTAGCATTGTCAAACCGATGTGTGTAAAGAAAAGAGATTGGCTTGATTGTTTTCTCAATGATGCCTGCATAACCTTGTAGTTCCTCCCAAATTCACTTTTGAAGTCGCCAGCTCTTGTCGCAAGCTACAAGATACCTATGTGTCATGGCAATCATATAATTTCCCTAATGGACAAATATCCAATATAGGCTTATATTACGCCTTCATAGGGTCGATGCCAAAAGGAAGAGAATCTTGCAAACCTCATGGCTATAGTATCATTTGGCCAAATCTTCTCCCAGTTGTTGGTTATGCCAACAAATGATCAATCCATGTGATATTGTCCGGCACTTCTTTTGTCGACATTTTATCACAGTTGCATTTTACAAATCCGACAATATAGTTTGCCAAATCTTTTAAGGTAAAAGTCAATTCCCTTTTCCCTCAATTTTTACATGTGTCCCTTTTTGTCCAACAAAAAGTCCATTGCCAAGTTCACACGCCCTTCCAAGGAATGTTGAAGGCCAATGACTATTGCTTTCTCACAAAGATAATAAGAGATTCCTACCAATGGGGAGCAACCACACCAAGGTTTCGCTGTTCCGTAGTGTGTGTTGGAACCGCCACCCAAGGTATCTCCACATTTTGCTGGGGACATGATAGGAAAGGGCCACAATTGAAAAGCCCGTACTTTTATATTATACTGAGCAATGCAGCTTTGACCTTGTCTTCTTCTACTTTGTGGTCACTGACAGATCCAATCGCTAATGCCGCCCGGACCTCGTCGATCAGCAATCATGTTTATAAGCCAAAAAGACAGCTTGTCCAATAACCGAGGTGGATCTTCATCGTGTTTGTTTACCGCAAATAACCGGGGAGGCCTAGCTAGGGTGGATAGGATACTTCGTGAGAATTTGTGGCTTCTACCACGAAGGCCTTTGTGATAAAATTACAAGGTCAAAACATTTGTATCGGCAAGGATGGTTTTGTGAAGGCTAAGATAGGCTTGTTCCGCTAATAAGTGGCCTTTGCACCGCTTCATAATCTTGATTTAGAACTGTATACTAGATTCAGATCTTGTCAAACCCTTAGAAAAAGTATGTAAAATATCTCCTTCAAAGAAGGCCACACCCTTATTAATGAAAACTTTGTGCAAATTCTTAATCATAATGCATCCAAGCACCGCTTTGAAATACCTTTATTAGGGAGCAAAGAATTCCAAATGGCTGTATACCCAAAGTTACTGCTCATTGTACCAATCAATTCTTAAGAGTGGCAGCCGTTGTCAGCTGAGCAATTTGTGTGCTGATGCATACTTTCAGCATGGATCAAATATTAACTTCAGCCCCTTCCTAAAATATCAGAAAGTTAGAATAAAGGAATTATTAATAGATTTCTTAATATTCAATGTAGAAATTAATAAGCAGTCACAAGAAGGTCTCTAAGGCTTACATTGGTAAGACCAATGATCAGAAATCGGGTTAAATATAGACTAGCCTAAGACAAATCCTAACAATTTGACTAGGAATCCAAGTAGCCAAAAAATTACTGGACTTATCCAAATTCTATATAAAAGCCTTAGAGACCCTTGAGTTTAGTATATATTCTAGATGAGACAATTGATTAAGTAGGCAAGTAAAAAACAATTCTACAAAATGCCAGATATGAACTAAAAAATAGCAGATTTAAACCGTCTTAGATAAGTACAATAATGAAATCCATTTGAGTATTATTACTATTGCCATCACAACAACTTAAGGGTGGAACCCGAAAGATATTACCTGGAAGTATGCTCAAATAAAAACTACATACAACCATATAAAGTGTAGAAACTCGCTGATAGCATATTCTTCCAAGAATGATTGCCATCAAGTAGTCAAACGCATCACCGTTGTTCCTACCGGCAACAGCCAAATTGACCAGCGGTGTGTTTATAATCATTCTTGCATTTTCAGCCCTTTTTACCCAAGGATAAAAATAGACAAGTGTTATCATAATAGCAGCAGAATAGTCATAACATGTTATGTCATGCAGAGATACAACCATAGTGCATTATGTCCGTATAGTTTGCTTATCAAGTAGAGTGCCATGCAAAGACCCAAGATATGCTGACCACAAATGTATATTGTCCTCAGATATTATTAATGGCAGATCTAGGCCCATTTTATTATACCATGCTCAATATAACAAGATGCAGCTCAGCCTCTATGCACAAAGTAGTTAAAATGCGTAATATGCACAAAGGAAGATTAATATGCAGGATTTGATAGGCCCCTTAAATCATTTAACTTAAACGTGGAATGCCAAGTAGAATACTCCTATGAAATAGTATAAAATACCAAGTATAATATATCAAGAAAATAGCATAAAATGCAACAAGGAAATAACATCAAATACAACATAAAATATAACTAGGAGAAGGCACAAAACATGAACCATGCAGCAACAAAGATTCTATCCCTAATGAGTGTGTGTGGAGAGGGAGAGCTGCCAAGTGTGCTGGAAGGTTTTATATGCAAAGTGGCAAAACGCTAAGCTGCCGGATAGATCTCTGCGGATCGGGGTGAGGAGAGCACACCCGCTTAGAGCTTTGGTCGAAATGGCAGGCCGCTATATGGGGTGGATAAGCCAGGGGCCCAGCAGCTAGCAAAAATACATGGGATAGGTTGGAAAGGGTGCGTAAAGCTTTTCGACATATAGCTTGGGAGTGAAGGGACACCGCACTCGGGACGTGATTTTTGTTTGTAAGGAGACTTGGCTCCCCGCCTCTTTACTGCATTCGCCATGCGCAGTATCTTACTTGCTTCCCATAAGGTGGATGGATGATGAGTACGCTGCCCCCACAGTGCTGTGTTGTTAACGGAGGGCCCCCTACCGGGTCAAGAGGGTATGGCACGAAAGCACCTGTAAGGGATGGTTTAGGAGGTGGTTCAGGATTACCAATGTGGAGCAGGTAATCGCGCATTCGGCGCGCAGTAATGGGCAATTGATGCGGCTATGCCGCCACCCCGCGGGATGCCTCTACCTGCAAGCCTCCCAAGACAGAGCACTATCACGCCGCATTAATCCCGACTTGGAGTATGGACCCCATCGGTACTTGAAAGCACACATCTCGTAGTTGAAGAAACGGAGAGCTATTGCTGCCATAAGGACGGGTTCTAATACCTCGTAATTGAAACAGTCGGGGTGAATGGCGGCACCGGATCCCTGTGTGTGGAGGAAAGGATATGTCGCTGTGGATGCACGTGATAGAGGATGAGCACCATGCCCCCTCCAGCCGTGCCCGCAAGATATGCCCATGTCCGGAAAGCAGTGCAATAATCGATCTTAGATGTTCGACACACCGCTACATCGCCATTTGCATCACCTATGGTAGCGCTGGGCCGAGCTTACATCCCGCAGATTTCCGCCGGGCCGACTTGCTCTCTTCTCGGGCATGGTATTTGAGAGCTCTCATCGCTAGGGTTTTCCCTCCCAAGTGGGGGTTTTTTCATCCCGGTAGTAGGGTTCTACTCAGACAGTTAAGCATTTGTTTGTTTTGTGTTGGGGTTTTTGGCTTTTTTGCCCGTTTCTCCTGCATGTACTGCCCTACAGGCCTCCGGCCTCCGTGGAACTTCCTCTTCCTTCCTTCCTTCCCAAGTGACCTCCTACCTAAATTAAAACCACAACCATAGAACAAATTATGGGTATTGTCTAAATTCAATCCGATTTTTAGATAATTTAGACTGTAATCTGGACAGATCTGCCTAATCCAAAATATGCCTATTGTGCTAAGTCAGAAGAAATGCAAGAAATAAAACCATGAGTAAACCTGATTGAGTGGTATCTCCTCTTCAATTAAATCGTCCTCATCACTTGCTGAATCAGCTACATATTCAATTTTTCGAGGCTCCTTCCTCGCTGCTTTGGTCTTGCCCAGATTTGCAAAGCGCAGTGATTTGAAACATGGCCGGAGAGTAGGGATGAATTCCTCGTGGATGCCTACACCGGTGCCGTGACCGCGAATCAATATTATGCAATTTGCGTAGCTCCATCACCGGCTCTTGGAAGGTCAGGGCTAGGTGCCTAATCCCCCCATTTCTCAAACCCAATGAGTTTGCCTAGTATGGCCCCGGTTTTGGGATCCCCTCGTATGGCCCAGCCATATCTACCTCTAAGCAAAGAAAGTAGTAGATGATCCCTTTTATATAGCCGCATAACTTCGCTCATGCCTTAATCCCACGACAATCGCTGTATTAAGCTTTAATTTTCATCTTACAAGAAAGCTACGACCAAATCTAGGCTGCCAGATTACTACCTCAGACCGCTTGTGGCTGGCGATCCGCCAAATTTTAGCGCATCTTTATACCGTAAATGATTCTCGCTACACATATATAATTTTTTATCTTTTATGCAGTTGAAACCGGCGGTTTCGGGCTTTACGCAGGTAAATTTTTTCGACGCCGAAAATTTTTCGTGACGTATTTTTGACGACGATAAACATCACCTCCAGGTCAGATCTTTAAAAATACGATAATGATCAAACATATACGATTGAACCTATCCTGCCAGACGCGCTGGAGGCACATCGGATGCAAATACTCTGCCACATGCAACGCCAAAGACTTGATTTGGGGAGTTCCAGCAATTGTGGCTCCAGGACGACCGCTAAAGCGGTTGTCCGGATTCCGAGATGACCGCTTGTCGGCTTTGTGGAAAGAAAGAAGGCATGCTTGCAATGGCACATTTGAGGTACAGTTGGTCTGGCGAAGAGGGCTACAAACATAATTATCAATGCCTTCGGTGAGAATGTCATTTCAAGACTATGTAAGAGTTCTTATCGCGGAATCCCTTTGCATAGTGAAGCTGCCCACTGCCCTTGCCATTATTCCGACATGTAAATGTGATTTGATCACCTTGGAGGTTGGGGACGCCGCTATGTAAAGAAATCCAAGAGTTGTGGAATGTGCACGGCCACAAAATGGATGGAGACTCGAGAGAAGAAATGCGTATGTTTGCAGATTATACATCCAGGTCTGCACAAGAGCACATCTGGCTGGGTTTCTACGGGACGGGTTGGCTTCTACTGGCGCTCCCGAGAAATAAGGATGTTTATGGGTCGATGACCGCGACTCGTGGGCACAACCAAGAAGAAGCTTGTTAATCCCATGGATAGTGCCCTCTAGCGTTGTACTTAGGGAACGAGTTAGACTCCTCAATGACATACACCATGTCTTTGAGTTATGCCAAGGGTGCTATGGGTCGCAACTTGAGACGGAAGCGCCCGTGATAGCAAACCGGAGGGTCAGCAAGTAACGCCTTTGCCTCTAGAAAGGTTCAGCAATGCTTGGACCTAATCCAAGCAATGGTTCTGCAGGCCCACCGATGCGAATTTGGGCACCAAAGTTTATTTTGGAAGTCGGGCATCATATATTGACATCTTCCTCTCACCTACTTTGGACTTGAAGGCTCGGATTAAAGTCGCTACAACGGTTCCTTCTTCTTTTAGGTGAGTTGGAATCTTGTTTGCTACTTTCAATTCCAGTTTGACTTTTAAAACTTTAGGGTATAATAGGGCTTTGAGGCTCCTCGTTGAAGAACCACAGCACGCATTCGGTTGAGTAAGAACTCTCATTAGCTCCGAAACCTTTTTATAGACGCAGTAAATTGTCATGCCATTTTGTCGTACACAAGCACAAAAGTATTTTTAGTTCGCAATTTGGGCATTTAGAGTTGCCCTTACAAAGGCACGGATCGACGTATGTGAGAACTTCCTTTCCCAAAGTCGGGTGGCATTGTAGCGTGAATCTAAAGAGCCTATAGACTTATTGAGAGTGCCTCTCGCTTCCTCACCTATATTTTTGAGTTTCGCTGTTACTACCTCTTGTTTCCTCACAAGTAACACATGCTAAGCAAGAGCATATTTGGTAAGAGTTAGAAAGAAGGTAGATACTAATGGGATAAAGGACCTCGTGGAACCTGTAGGACATAAAGAGTGGCATTACACGGATGACAAGATTATTGAGGCCTTAAAAGAAGGGTTTACGCATTGTATACAAGCATTTGCATTACACTCCAGTGAGAGTGATGGTTGGTTTAGCGGAGCCATGGAAGGTCGAGGATTGGTTTCTTATAGTCATGTGGTAGACCTGGTTCTTACCACATTGAGATGAGAGACCCATGCCATGGAAGAGAATATGGAGATTGAAGGTGAAGATCCAAGGAAATCCAGTAGGTGGTGTTAGCGAGGATGATGTGACCGTGTCCCAATTACTTACATAAAGTTTGACGCAAATGTTAGATGAATGTGAAAGGAGGAAGCCATCTCATGTGTGTCTTGGCATGTTGTTATGGAAGGTAAAAATCTTTAAGTCAACTATAGTGAGCCATTTGAATGGGAACTGCGGCTATCAAAGGACAAAGTTGACGAGGGTTACAAGGCTATGGTATATTCGCATTGAAGAAACTAATGTTGATGCACAAACTCTCGCCGCGATTGGGATGCATTGTTGTACTCTCAAGAACCAGTGGAATCCATGGTGGCACCACAAACCGTGCATAAGCCTCAGCCGAGAAAAAAGGAACAAATAAGTAATTCATAAGGTTTGGTATCTTGGTAGGGTAATTTTAGCATGAGGAGAGGAAGTCCGGCAAAGGTATGGAGAGAGAGAGCCCGTGGACTTAGTTAAACGCCTTGGGCCTTTTAAAGTTCAATTAAATCGCGTAGTACAGGAAACATTACAAAGAAGGACGCAAGTAAGTCCAATTTGGCTTCGGCCGATGATCTGACCGATAATCGAATTTTTATAGACCCCGAGTCTATCATATCTCTTGCATCTTTTAAGTGATATGAACTCCTGCCGTAAACATTTACCATCCGCATGATAAATGATAGAGCAATGTACCTGAATGTTTGTCCGCGAACAGAATACTTATTGGTAGGGTAATATTAAATTAGACGCCTCTCAAATGGTTGAATTCTGCCACTAACCGCCTCTTCTCTTCATTCTTTTGTAGGTGACAGGAAAGCTGCATGGTCTATAGGGAGTGCATAAGGTTCAAAGTGTATATTTGTCAAGTACTTTGTCAATGATCATTTATGATTAAAGCTACCATTTTAACAGTTTAAGAGCTGCTCGCTTACATAAATCTCGCAGCATGTCTTATTTGCTTTGCTTTACTTAATGCATTCCATGTAGAACCGTTAATTTGTTTAAACTTCTTGGCCTCTAGAATGCAATAAAGAATGGCTAACGGTTACTTGTGGAACTAGTTAGTTAGGTGTCGCTTTCTCGCCTTCCGCCGATTTCATTGCTCGATGATTCATTTCATAGCATTTACAGAAGCAAATAAATGCTTCCTATAGGCCGTTACCCCACATCCTATTTTGGCGTATAAACGGAAGACATAAGAGACATAATCAAAATCATATTTTTAAAACAACAAAACATAAACCGCTTTGAAGATCGATTTCGGGTTGAGAACATTACATAAAAGAAAACATATTAAGAGACAGTAAAACTAAAACACAAGAACAATAACCAAACCAAGGCCATATTCATATATAATAAGATATTTTACAAAAAGGGAAGGTTCACACTCAAGCAAGTACGGGCAGCCATGGCTTATTTACAAAAACAAAGCAGCTCTTTAATATTTAGATCGAGCTTTACAAAACAAGTTAGGAGATTTCAGATACTATCAAGAGCCGCAAAAACAAAAAACCTAAGCTATTATGGACGCCCCGGGAGGCATAACTTAATCTGGATATGAGAATAATGGAGGTCGACTAACGCGAGGTCGCCTTCACCAATCGCCGAGGTGGCATCCTCTAAGCTGCACATAGAGATTCACTCTCCGCACGGATTTTCATCTCCAAAATCCGGCCATTCGGCAGGAGTCACCCCATCAACCCAATCGCTGAAACTTTTCGCGATAAGAGCTCCGTGGATCTGTATGTGTGCACCAATTTATGCACGGGGTGGAATTTCGCCCACAACTTTATCTTCAGACTCTTTGGGCTCTTCATGCCTGCACCCACCTCTTTCCCCTTGTGGCGCATTCCACAGATTCTTCAAGGCAGCCGGGCGGTGGTCTTAATCCCGCAAAGGGGTTATGGCTTGCTGGAGAAGGAGCATCTGGACGGGGAGAAGCAGGCAGCGAGCTTGGAGGGAATGAGAAGAGCTCGATCGGTTATGCCACTATGCCACCGCATGGCAAAATTCACCATAATGACGCGCCCTGTAAAAGCACGGCCCAAAATGGAAAACTGGTAAATAATAGTACCACTAAAGCTCATTATTCATGTCACAATCAATTTCGCTATGATGCCGTCCTAAAATCGCATTTAATTAAAATATATAAAATATATACTTCCCTATGTATTCCGTATGTGATTTTTCTTAGTTTTGGAGTGACTATTGAACTAAAATGGCACCGTGAAAACCCTAAATACTAACCTGATGTAATTCGCATCGATGTAAATATACTTAGGAGGGTAGGATACATGAAATGAATAATGGACGAAAAATAAAGTGCTAAGGGTAGGCAAGCAAAGTGCTTAGACTGTGTAAAAGTATGGAATCGGAAAAGGATTCTTCGACAAAGATGGGACCGTGATACATAGGGTTTCTATGGAGGGTCACCGTATACATAGGGGTTTCTCCCGACTTGATGCACGCATTACGCTATATGCCCCTTATATATGTGAACCCCCGGTGACACATAATCTCCTTCTTTGTAAATAGTACCCTTTGTAAAGTAATTTTACTTGAAAGCCTTCCTTTGCATGAGGGTTACCATTTTTTTCATGTCTAGCTAATGGTGTATATATACACCCCAAGAGTTGCCCCCTCGGGTTTGCTACACCATTTGCTAGGATATACGCCAAAGTAAAGATAATTTCGCTTGAAATTATGGGCTATTTACACTCAAAATTGCAAACCCGTGAATCCCTCCCGCATTTTTAGGAGTGGCGCCATGATTCATTGCAAAGAAGGAGCAAAAATGTGAGCATCACTAATGGTGTCCATGATCTCATTGCAAAGAAGCAAAAACAGAACACTAATGCTGGCTCGTTGATGCCTCGCTTTGTGTGTTTAGAAATAAAGGATGAGTAGAAGGTTTCCGGTACAAAAACACGTAGAGGAATCCATTTTTCCCACAGACCTGTACCTGCCAAGTGTGCTAAAACCTTCCAAGCCGAATATGGAGCCCGGCTGTCCTCGCGGTGTGGTATTTCATTTCAGCAGGTTTGTTTGCCGGTAATCAGGTAATACATTTCCCGCAGAAGCTTGGTAGAAGCTTGGTTCTACATTTCGGTGGCTTCTTGGTTCTACATCCCGGATTTGCATCCCGCAACGCCGTACATGCAACGCCTGTAAAGCGTGTCGCTTGCACCGTGAAGCCAAGTTTTTACTTTGTATCCATTTCTTTATCGGTTCAACTGCATGAATAGCCTCTGCGCAGAAACTCTAAAGCAGCGGGAGCTGACCATACATATATCCGCCACAAAGATATGCCTAGAGCCTTATATTTTATTATGATTTCTTTTGATGCTATTCAATCGCAGATGAATTGCCCCATGTGTTTATTGATGCAAAAGAATGGCTTATTAAAAATATACAAGGAGTTGAAATATACGTCCCCAAGGGACTCATTGCTTCACCAACTCTCGCCGTACTAATCCTTAATTTTAATCTCCCTGCTCAGAGAAATTTAAGACCCTGATAGTTTCCCCTTATAAGAGGTAATGTAAAATGCAAAAAGGAAATGCATCAACAGGGCTTGATGCTATGGCCTTGATATATGAGCAACTAGAAATTACTTCATTAGTGACTTGAGGACCCTATTCCCAAATATGAAGACTGAACCTATAGTGGTTGCAATAGACAAGATGGAACCTATGCTGCCTCAGACTGTATCTCCCGACGATGACAAATCTTCCTATGCTACCCTAGCCATTTGTCAGCAAATCATTTCAAAGCAGTTTCCTACTTTGTCATGCTTTTAAAGATTGAAGGGTGGTGCATTTTGCTTCATATTTTGTAGGGTGCAGTCAAATACAACCGCGAAAAGTACCGACCGCCACCTAATTTAAATCCTCTTTCTTTGCAAATTAATGACACCCGCTTAACAAAATGTAATAATTACAATTGTTTCCAAAGTGTCCGTATGCCAGTGGGTGATGGGAAAGTAAATATACCACAATTTGTACCACAAGCGAGATCTTGCCTACTAGAAATAGATCGCCAAACTATAAAGTATCACTTGCACCGTGTTGAGAATAGATGTATGGATGCCTAAAATGATTTGTATCCTATTATTTGCGCATCAAGTAAAAGGTTGGACGTACCTACAATCGCGCGTACCGTGGAGCATATGTTTCTATGCATCTAGGAAGTGCATATTACTTCTTTTTGAAGCTAATTTTATAAAACGCATTAAATTATTACCTATATTTGCTTGCTAATGTGTCTACGATAGAGCTTGTGCGCCTACCGCTTCTATATGTGTAAAAGTTTGTAAATTATTCATCAAGAATACTTTTATCTTGTGAATTGCAAAAGTACCCTAATGGTAATTCGCATGAAGACTACGTAACCAAATTCTGTCTAGGCTCCTTGTTTTACAAGAAGTCTTGAGGGTTGCCTCTTTGTTTCTGACCAATTGAAGCGTGATATGGTGGGACTTTGGGATTTATGTTCAATATGTGGGATGCATGTGAAATGGAAGCAAGGTCCTGAAATGCGTGATTTAATTAGCTGAAAGCATCTGTGAAGTAAAAACAAGTTTTGGTTGAAGTGTACCTCATTTTGCTGGATAGAAACTTATAGGGGATGCAAGATGATGGAGATGAAGGGATGGTCATTGAACTATTGGTCAAGAATGGCATGGAGATTTGATCTATGTTGAATTCTTTTATTAATCAGCCGCAAAAAAAAAATTAATAGTTATTGAACTTAGCATCATGTTAGAGATCTTAATCATTCTTGTTTCATCCATAAATCCGCAATAGTGATTCACATATTGAATTGAAGGTCCTTTATCCGGTGAAGGGAGTATGGGAGTATGGTGGTCCTCAAGCAATAATCTATTTTGAGAGCAGAAAATCATTTGGCTTTTGTACTTCATACGACAACAAAAGATCAAAGGTCAATGATAGCGGGAGCCACTCTAATAAAAAGATTATAATTTATACCAAGAAACTTAATATCCTAATATGGCTGATGACAAATTTTAAAAACATGCATGGATCCAAATAGGTAAAAGATCGACACCAATATCAAAAGGCTCATTCCAACATTGCAGAAATATACAGTGCATAAATATTGCGTAGATATGCTAGTGCATTAGTTTTAAAGGTTAGGTGCTGCATGTAAAAGTTTCTACCAATGGTTTGAAGCATGAAATTGCAGTACCATAGTTTCTTGCTACCGCCTTTTACACAAAACGTTGAAAGTACTACTCCGAATCTAAATGGCTTTGATTAGACTTTTTGGAAAAGAAGGAAATGGCTTGATGAACATCTTCAAGCTGCCGCTTAGGGATTTATTAGCCAATAAATGTGCCAAACGAGTATAATCTTGAAATCAACTATTTATCACTTTTGTTTCAAATAATAACAAATCTTATCAAATTTATTAATGATCACTTATCAATTTATTTTTAAAATAATGAGTATTATTTTACAAATGAGTCAGCATTATCTAATAGGGTATTATTTGAAAAAGGGTACTATCTTACAAATGACAAAAAGGGTATGTTATTGAAATAGGTATTATATGAATTAGGGTAATATCTTGCCAAATTGCAGAGGGTATAATTGAAAGAGGGTATTATTTAAAAACTGCATTATCTTATAAATGAGGACAGGTATAAACCTGCCAATTATTGAATGGGGGATTGTGATATCACTGCAATGGTATTGTCTTACAAATGAGTGAAAAGGGGGGATCCACCAAATAATTCATTCTAGAAATTCATTTTATCCTCTCAAGTATTCTATGAAAAAGAGGATTATATAGGCTCATAGTATTTTCTTCGGGGTATATGAGCATCTTTTGTTGTGTAAATGTTAGATGTCATAAATTTATTGGCTGCAAAAGAGGTCGTAAAAGGACACTCTATAGTCTTATCGCTTATATGGCAACTATGTAAGGCATTAATGGGTATAAGCCGATGCATGCCCATTATTTCAAAAAATATTTGCCTTAATAAATGGTATCCATATCGTGATGGTTGTGATATAAGCAATAGGTCATATGTTTGATTGTTTAATGTGGGAGTTTGTAGTGATCGGTTGGACATAATTGTATATACTCTAATAAATGATATACATATTAGGTTGTTCTAAATATTAATAGTTTGGCAATTCATTGCAAGATGCTTGTTGGTGTGGAGGACCCATATGGATGCCACTATACAGAATGTATTACCAAAATGACATAGTATAAATGTGCAATGCTTGATGACGGTGCACATTGCTGTAACTGTTTCTGATGTTGAAGGAGCAAATTCAAGGTTAACTGTTTCGTGCTTCTAATGCTTTGATGCATTTGGTGCACATTGTAACCGCTTGACAGTGAAGTGGGCAATTTCGTTAACTGTTTCGTGCTTCAATTTAGCTAATTATTATTTAGCTAAGCTTTATGTTTCTAATTTAAGATTAACCATGTTAACATTATAGTTTACGTAAATGTGAACTCTTAGTTAACATTCAAACCGCTTCAAGAATTCATCGATCAACTAAACATGTCTGGTTCCATGCAAAGACATTGGAACAAGCTTTTCAAGAAATATGTTCCTTCATGGTGTTGGATGTATTTGCCGACAAGTATATGGCCTCTATAGTGCTATTATGCTATATATTCTAAACAGTGTGTGACTATCTAAGTGGTTAGATTTGTTCATTCTATGACCTTATGGTATGTTGGGGCCTCTCGGGTGCCTCTTGTTTCATTATAATATTTATGACTGGGTGCTTCTGGTGATTTTTAGATGCATGTAGGTTCAAATTTAAGGTTTTCAATATAAAATACTGATTCATCTATATACCTGTTTCTAAAAGTTTTAAATTTTGAGATACTCTGAGACTAAACCTCTATCAAACCAATTCAATATCTTATTAAGAATGCTTTAACCAATGCAACCGATAAACTAATGTGCTTATTTTTTCTATTGAATCTATGTTCTCAGGGATAGTGATTTATGCTTCCATATCAAATCCCCTTGGAACCCCCTATTATTGTGCTACCTATTCTCTTACTCTCAATATCACATAGGTACTTGGTGTGCAAATAATAATAATTTATTAATTTGGTCTATAGCTCTCTTAGGACAGAAAGTTAATCTGTATGAAGAAGCGCATGCAAAAGTACACTATCCAACACAAAATAATAGCAACCTTAGTCATGAGAAAACATCGAATTAAGAAGACGGGTACTAAGTCATTTGGGTAGTTTACGTGGATTTCAATAACTTTAAAATTTTGTTATGACAAAATTGCATTGAAGTAAATATGTAGATTCTTAACATCTTTGAAGGGGAAATAAATATGTGGGATTTCTTACCTCTCTGAAATGGCAGATCCATATAGGCATATGAAGCATGGACATATACAATTGTAAGATGTACATTTTGGTGTACTTTCACATTTGGGCAAGTTATGGCATGTCTCTTTTGAAAAAGTATTGGATATTAGATAGAGTGCTAGGATTTTATGTATATTTCAAATTTGCCATCTACATATAACCATTTCTTTTTAAAGACAAAACCTTTATATTAAGAGAATGAAAACATTATAAAAACGTCAAGGGAGATGGAGATATTTCCAAAGCCTCATCCTTGGTATAGGATGAAGCGTTTAACATCAGATATTGGTCATGATTGGATGATTTCACAAATTGATAAATTCATTATGACATTGATTATGTTGACATTGGTGATCTATCTATCTATCTATCTATCCATCCATCCATCCATCCATCCATCCATCCATCCATCCATCCATCCATCCATCCATCCATCCATCCATCCACATCCATCCATCCATCCATCCATCCATCCATCCATCCACCCCCAAGTAGAAGAAAGAAGAAAGGGTATCCCATCCATCTATCCATCCATCCATCTATCCATCCATCCATCCATCCATCCATCATCCATCCATCCATCCATCCATCTATCGATCTATCGATCTATCTATCTATCTATCTATCTATCTATCTATCTATCTACCCATCTATCTATCTATCTATCTATCTATCTATCTATCTATCTTATCTATCTGCCTTACCGTATCTATCTATCTATCTATCTATCTATCTATCTATCTATCTATCTATCTATCTATCAAGTATTATAATTCATGTATCGGGTAGCTCTTTCGCACCTTTGCCTAAACTAGTTAAACCCTAAACCCTTACTCATAGATGAGGGTTCAAGTCCTAGGTACAACAGTGCTATATGCACCCGCTAGTCCTAGGTTAGCCCCGCCTGGCGTTGTTGCTTAATGGTCATTCTACCGGTGTGGCGCCGCTTTATGATTTCATAAACCCTTAGCACTAAATGTGCCGCCCGCATGAGAAGGCCCCTCCCGGCCCACCTCCTAGCGGCGGCAACAACGCATCTTACATGTATTTGGGCGCCAGCCAGCTTGTTTCCTCGCTTCTTATGGTTCCCTAGGTGTGACAAAAAGGGCATGGAGTATACATGCCATTACCACCTCCCTAGCTTGAGGTTTTGTGGTTACAAGAACCTGCCTAAGGTACTTCCCTTTGTCATAGACGCAGGTTTCAAGTCCTAGTTGCAAATGCTATATGCACCCGCTAGTCCTAGCTAGCCTCATCACATGTGTTGCTTAATGGTTCTTCTATTGTGTGGCGCAGGCTTTTTATGATTTCATGTAAAACCCTTAGCATTAAATAAATATGTTGGTGGAAAGGCCACCCCGTCTGTCTCTATAGTAGAGTGTGTGGCAACATCCACCACATGTAATGGTACGTACCAATTGTCTTCATGGTTCCCTTTAGTGGACAAAAGAGCATGAAGTATGGCATGCCATTATCACCTCTCTTGAGGTTTTGTGGTTATAAGAACTCCGCCTAAGGTACTTCCCTTTCTCATAGATGAGGGTTCAAGTCCTAGGTGCAACAAAGGCTATATGCACCGCTAGTCCTATTAGTCCTGCCTTATTGCTGTATGCTTAATGGTTCTTCACCGTGGGCGCGGGCTCATGATTTCCCCATAAACCATGCTTCTCCCAAAACAAGGAGAGAGAGAGAATGCTGGAGGCTAAGTGGTGCTCTGATCCCCACGTGGCATAATGTTGAGCCTAGGGTGGCATGTCGTTTGGAGCCACCTTGGCATTAAAAGCTGGAGCCTAGGTATGGTTTTAGGCACTTTGGAGCCTAGGTAGTGTTTCTGCTTCTACCTTTGGGACGCTAGAGGCCACGTAGATGGTTGAGCCACCTTGGCATGTTGGAGCCGAGGTGCCGTTTGAGCAAGCTTGGTATGTTAGGAGCCCCATGTGGTATGCTTGTTACCTTGGCATGTTGGAGCCTAATGGTTTATTTTGAACCACCTTGCATGTTGGAGCCTAGGTGGCATGTTTGAGCCACCTTGGCATGTTGGAGCCTAGGTGGCGTGCTGGCTTACCTTGGCACATTGGAGCCCACGCGTGCTTAAGGTTGAGCCACCTTGGCATGTTGGCACGTTGGAGCCCATCAGTATGTAGTGTGGGAGCCTAACACCTTGGCATGCTGGTTTTGTGGCGTGTTCGAGCCATATTGGTATGTTGGAGCCCACGTGCATGGCTGAGCGAAGCTTGACATGTTGGAGCCTAGGTGGCATGTTTGAGCCATCTTGGCATAAGAGCCTAGGTGCCATGTCACCCACAATATGCCAATGTCACCCCATGAAAAACCAAAGATGTACATCTTTTTTCATTAGTGGCCTAGTCAAACTTCTGAACTTGCTTACTTGGCATGCTACATGTCACCGTAATTGGAGAGCCACATCATCTTTTTCCATGCTCTTTTGCTGGTGTCACAAGTGTAACGACATCGATTCCTTTACACCTCTAGCATTCATTTCTTATGGGTTAGTAGACCTGATTTTGTCAAATGTTTCAAATGGTTATCTAGAGAATCTTTCTAGAAGTACAAAGGACCAAGGATTGATCATATCATGGCCTCCAAGTTTGCCTTGTATAGGTGCTCCATATTATTGGACATGTATGTTCCTTGTATACACGCATTTCCTTTTCTTCTAATCTATTTGAAATGTTGCAAAGTTAGAAGCTTCCTCAATTTGGGACTCACGAGATCCAACAACCCACTCCCTTCACGAGTCAGTCCATATGTGAATCGCCAACAAGGAAATGGATTTTCGTTCTATTACATGTCCACGCTGCCACCGGCTTCGGTGTTATTATGTCACCCAAATTTTGCCAACATCATCAAATGGAAAGTTAAGATGGACATCCTTCATTTTAGCCTAGTCAAAAACTTGAAATTGCTTATTTTGACATGAGTGCCACATGATCTTTTCCATGCTATTTGTTGGTGTCATTAAGGGTAACATCATGTGCTGTCAAATCCTGACCACTTGTGGCAAGGAAAGCATCCCATTATGTTAACCCTCTACATTTTTGCATGGAGATCTTAGACAAATGTGCCCGAAAAGCTTGCATAATTATCATCATGTCCACATCACTACATTCCGCTTATATCACCCAAAAATTCTGCTTGGCCATCACCCCCATGGAAAACTAAAGTTGCACATTTTTATATTTTTGGTCCAGTCAAAAGTTGGCCTTGCTTTACTAGGCATAATCTGTCACCAATGGCATGCCACATTATCATGTGTGCATGTCAATCCTTTACAAATTTACCTTTTCCACTTATTTCATAGAGATTGGAAAATACCTCTTCAAGGACGGACTGCTTAATCCCAAGCTTTGGCTATGGCTATGACGACTTCGCTCAAAAGTGTAGCTCAAGTATGGCGGATAAAAATGCCTCGCTTGGCTGACACTAGAGGTGTATGGATGGCATGGAGCTATGGCAAAGGAAGCTATGGTGCTATATGGATGGCACCTCAGAGCTACAAGTGAAGGGGTGGTATGGATGGCACCGAGCTATGGCGGTGGATGCGATGGTGCAGAAGAAATTCCTCCCCCCACATTAAAACCCCTAATGCATCGCTCCTTACCGGGGAATATTATCCTTAACTATAAAGTCGTAAAATAAATTGTAGTATAGGCTCTTTTTAGTTTAGATGAACTGACCAGATTTGGTGCGAGCGCACTCCGCTTGATGGTGATCTCGCATCGCATCCCATTGGTTCCCAGCCTTTTCCTCTAATAGTGATTAGCCACAGCTAATATTTATGCAAATGAACTCTAGTTAACATCAAATTGCTTGTGCAATTCCGCAACCGTAGAAAGTAAAACATGTTCCTATTCCACAAAAGACATGGAACAAGCTTTGCAATAGATATTTTCCTCGTGGTGTTGATGTATTTGGCCGACAAGTATATGGACTTCATAGCTTGGATTGTGCTGCTATATATTTGATTGTGCTACATATCTCTAAACGAGGCACCTCGACTATCCTCAATTGGCCGACGGTCCATCCTAATGACTCATCATATGTTTTGGCCTCCGGGCCGCTTCTTGTTTCGGATGGTCATTTGTGAGTCGGGGAGCTTCTTCTTAAATTATGATCATTTATTACCGGGGTACTCTTAAGGATTTTGAAATATGGAATACAGCTTTGTACCTAAGGTTTTGAAATATAGAAAAGTAGAGCCATTTGAGGAATGATCAGGAGTTAAAGTTTAGCAAGTAGGCGAGTTATATTTCAATGGGTGCAATACTCCACTTATCCAAGTTCTGGCTTCTTAGCATGAGAGCAGACGAGGCCTTATGAGCAGATGGCTCCATCCTCCACCGCAGCGATCTCGCTTGTAAGAAAAGAGCTTACGCCCCTTCAAGAAAGTGTTGAGAAGAACACTTTATGTTAGAAATTTTGCAACTACCTACCACAGCTTACAAAAATTTCAGAATTTTTCTTCTCATACATAATTTCGCTAAATGATTATTCAATGTTAGTAAATATCATCCTCAATCTCTTTTAAGCATTGATTCCACTAATAAAGTAAATACCTCATAATGACTCAAGTACATCTTTACCCCAACAAAAATCATGAAATTGGCCGACCACCTGAAAAATGTAAGAATAGAATAGAATAGAATAGCACCTGAGACCAATTCGGGTCAAGTGTATCCAAACAAAAGAGAGTTAAAGCTAAAGCCGTGACATCAAGGCTGCAGCAAGTAATGGGTGCCGGCACATTGTACAATTCTGTATAGGATACCACACGGCCCTGAGGACATAACTCGAGTCCTGCATCCATAACCTCCTGGAGGTATGACCCTTAACAAAATCCCATTGACGCCAGAGAGCTCAAATAACTCGCCACCGCTGGCTGTGCACTAGTAATCTAACATACCGCTTCTCGGATATGGGCAACCGGGCGCATCCGAGGGCATACATTCATCTCACGGTTTCCGGTGGCAAAGACCGGCAAAGTCTTTCCTCCCGTGCTTCCCCGTTTCTCCAACGCCCCCGCCTCTACCGCGAGACGCATGTGCACTCCATGCTAATGGAAGCTTAAGTAAGTCCAAGGCTTCTTCATGGGTAAATGGATAACATAAGAAAATCCCAAAAAAAGTCAAGAAATACAAAATATTACAATACAAAACATCGCTATCTTGAAGCTGAGGTCCTAACACCCTGAAAATGCCTCCCAATCCAAAGGTGGAAGCCACAAATTGTGTTACCAAAACTAGCTCTCGGCGTAGCTCTTCGCTTCCAAGAGGATGCATCAAAGAAGGAAGTGTACAAATGCTAAAAGATTATTTTATACCCTCGCAGACGCTATTATTGGAGATGAAGGTAGTTTGAGGTGATGTTACTATGTCAAGAAACGACAGACCTCGGAGGTTCCGTGAATGCAACCCTCGGCGGCGGGCGCTCTGCGGAACCCTGTGTCCCATATCTTAACCTCACCTACATTATATTGTCTAGTGAAATATAATTTATTCTATCTACTTAAATTTAGCATATTTGTTGATCTATGGAATATTCTTGGGATCCCAAAGGTCCCTTTGCATTGATATCTTTTCACTTCCAAATTAAAATTTTTTTACTCATTTATGGATGTCTATTAGGTTAAAGTTGTTTATACTACCCTCGCCCAGAATGCCACCTACCAATTTTATAATTTATCCTTTCCATATGTTTTCTAATAACCTAACATTAATTTGCATGCATAAAGAAGAAGAACTACCAATAAATAACGTCAACACAAGCATTGGGAATTGCTAAAACATGTATATATGAATAAAAATCAAAGATGCGTATATTTTGAATTGCTTTCATTCTACTCTACAAAAAGTACCTAGGTTAAAGCCAAACATCGCTCTTCTCGCTCTTTCCTCTTCCCTTTGGGCTACGCTGGCCTACCTGGCGCCCGCGCTGTCGAGGCTCAGCTTCAGCGGATGCAAAGGATGGGATGGCGCGGAGCAAGCCGGGTAAGTAAGGATGGCTTCCCCGTGGTAGCTCGAGGGATGTCCGGGCCAGCGCTGCGATACCAAAGCTGGCGCCGAAGCGAGGGCTGGTGGATGGGGTGAGGAGGCACCTCCATGGCCATCGGAAGCGCTCGGTGCCGCTTCCCCGCTAATCGGGCGACATGCTAGCGCCTCGCTTTCCAGCACCCAGCCAGAAGAGGTTACGGTCCGGAGTTGCTTGGGTGAAGCTTTGCCTGCTGGAGGTATGAAGGTATGCTTGTTGCTTTAAAAGCGTCAAAGATGGATTTTGACGGAGCAGCCATAGTCATCCCGCAACGGTTTTTCCCGTGGCTTTTTAATCCCGGCCATGATGGTTGTGTTCTAGCTCAGCCTGTGCTTTCGTCATACAAGGCTTCGCCCATGTTCTTTGTCGACTCTGGTCCAGGACTTCAACCTTATGTACTTGGTCCCATAACCCATTGGGTTCCGCGGATTAAAAATTTTTCCTTCCTTCCTTCCTTTCTTCTTGCATTTCCTTTTGGCCATGTAATTTTTTTGGGAAAACTAAAATAATTTCTTAACTTTATGCAAAATTCACAGCTTTACCCCTAACTTTCTAAAAATTCATAAAATGCCCCTAAAAAAACCTATACATGTATTTGTATTTCTTCGCTTTCATAAAAATGCCCTTAACTTTGTTTTATTTCCATAAAATAATTCCCTAACTTTTAATGAAATTCAAGAAATGCCCCTAACTTTTTGTAATATTTGACTAAAAGCCCTTGCTCAACGTGATGACAAATTTCTGAACAATAGAAGACTTATAGATCTTATTGTAGCGGCATTCAACAGATGTTAATGATTGATCCGGCCACTCTAAATTTCTCTTAGGACCAATTTACGCCTAGCAATTTCTCTGGGACTCTAAATTCTAAAGAACATACAGGTGGGAGGCGGTGAACAATGGCAAATGAACTCTATTGCATGCAATGAACTCACTCCGGCTTGTCGAGACTCCATTCGTGAGAACTCCCGCAGCCAATTTAGTCCACGCCAATTTAGGTTACACATTACGGTTTGGACAAAATACGGGGAGGGTATACCCTTTTGGACAAATGTTTGATTGGATAAGGGCATTTAGGTGAATTTTTAAAAAGTTAGGGAATTAACTATGAATTTAGCATAAGTTAAGGGTATTTTGTAGTTTTCCCCTTTTTTTTTTTCCTTTTTCCTCATTGTGCCTTAGCGAGGCGGTGGTTGCAACTTTTCCTACGGCATATTTGACCTTGTGAAGCGGCGTTTAGCGAGACTTAGTTCTGAAGATCAGCAGGGAAAAGAAATGATTATTGAATGAATGCGTGAGAAGAAGCAGTTGATGCGGCCGAGAGCGGTGATGGCGAGGGAGGCGGCAAGTGATCTTTGGAAGCGAGGAAAAGCAATCAAAAATCCGTGGAATGTGGGTATATTCTTTGAATTTGAATGCCGATTACCATTTTGAAGTCGATCCTTCTTTAATGATTTTTGATTTGTGCGCCTTTGTTGCCAAGGTTTTGAAGATTCGAGCTAAAAAATAGGTTAGCTTCTACAGAGTCTAGGGTTTCTTGAGTACTTCTTAAACTCATCTTTGGTATGGCATTGCAATCAACGGAATTCCTATTCCTTTTTTCTCTCTCTTGAGCAAGCATGTTTTAAATATTTATGGATTCGAGGGTTATTTATGTTGAAGGGCACAAAGGTAAATTTTGATAATTCTAGTACGCAATTCATTTTAGATGCATCGATTTCATTTAAGCGGAGACCTCTTTCGCTTATGCGGTTAAGTTGCCATGTTTGTCGCAAAACAAGGCGAGGGCCCGACCATTTTCGACTTTTATCTGAGAAAATATGGATGGTAGATATAGAACTATGAAGCTCCTATTTCAAAATAGCTCCATCTAAATGGTATGCCTTGAAACTTTAATTTCTAAGTTTTTGGGGGTTTGTGTTTGTTGTGGTGGATTCTGAGGGGCATTTTGATTTTACGCACTTAGTAGTGCAGGATGTGCCAGCATTTTGATAAATGATTATTTGTCCTAATAGGCTATATGGTAGCCATTTCTCTAAAATATTGCATTGACTGCTATAAAAAGACTTTAGCGTAATGTTCTTCCGGATTCTTCTATGGTGGAAACGTAGATGCATAATACATCAGCCCGAGCATTATTTTGCCATGTGCTCCAATAGGTGAGATTTTTCTTGCAAGAGTGTAGCATGATTTTCGGTTAAGCTGTGAAAAATGGGCCTCCTCGATCTTCCTCTACATTATCCGCATTCACGGATATTACTCCTCCATTCATTACAAAAGCCTTGAGAAGCTGAGTTGGATAGATAGCCTACTCTTATGCTGCGCATATTTCAGAAGTGAGTTAGAGCAAGCTTTCCAAAGACCACATGACACAATAACTATACATGGTAGAGGTAACATTTATATTCTCGGTCTTTTATAATATCAATCGCCGAGTGAGTGTTGGTTTGTGCTATATTCGCGATCATTATATGCTCTTTCTTTATCAGAGCATTAGAATATTTGAAGTTATTTGTTTCATTATTTGTAATTTCAAGATACTGCGGTAGAAATTTTGGGTGCACTTGAATTTTTAATTTTGCTTTCTATTTACTTGATTCTTGAAGCTTCGGGGAAGTGGATTTGAAGAATAATAGGAATGGGTGGAGCAAAGGCAAGGTGGTATCTAATTAAAACTACGGGAGTTTAAATCTGAGGAATAATAGAAATGTGTGCTTTCTAGATACAAATAAAAGAAGAGTAAAATAAATAAAGAGGGGTTTATGAAAGCTATTCGAGCATCTAGAAAAGATCGCATGAGTTCAAATTTCATCTAGCGATGAAGGCGGTAGTGCATTATCGGCAAAGATCCGACACTAATTTTGGGCCAGAGCATTAGCCCAAATAGATCTTCTGGCTTACGATCCACAGGGATCTTCCGTGGCTTATTTAGGAGAAAAGAATGGTATTTCTTAACTCGGAGATAGAAATATCCTAATGAAGCTGTAGCGGTCACGCTACTTCGGCTACTAGATGCGCTGCGCAGCTATTGGAAAGCCAGGAGCCTTTGAACATGTAGAGTGAAAGCGTTAGCAAGCTTCGAGGCTATGGGTCTTAACAAAAAGTTAAACTTCGATTTACAATCTTCTCCAACTCCTAAATCTTGGTGTCTTTGTGATTGTTGAAGCATAGGAGTCAGCGAAGAATAGGAATGATTGGCTTGAAGGGGATTGGAATTATAATCTTTTCTTTCTTTGCAGGGGTTAACTGCTTTGTGACCCTTAGCAGTTACAACTCTATACGCCATGCAAATGGTGATTTTATAACTGTAACACCATTTCGAGGATTTGTTGGATCTTTATGCATACATGCAAATGCGTGATTTTGTAGCTTTTGTAACACCATTTCAGATTTGTTGGGTTAAGGTAAGAGAAATGTTTCACAGAGCCCTTCTTCTAACGGTTACCAAAAGCATCTAGAAGATTTATGCATAGCAAAGCGGGACCATTTGATTTTTCTATTCTATCTCTGTGCTAAACAAACAATCCAAGTGCATAAGGCGTTTAGCTACAAATCTTTTGCTACAAAGCGACCAGTGTACAACTACAAATCTTTACAAATGATGTGGCTACCTGACTGATCGAAGCAATTCTTTGCATAACAACAACACCATTACTAGCATTCAACATCTTCTTCCATCGTAACTAAGTATCGGCTCACGGACGCAGCTTTATAGTGCGGTACGTAATGAGTGCAAGCCGTGCTGACTTTCAATGCATACGTTATAGGATGAGCATCACCTTTAAAATTACCGGCCTCCACCAAGTTAAAGGCATCACCTTCACGAGAAATTGGCCCGGCATCCTTTTAAAGAATGGAACATTTTATTTGAGAACAATTGATTTATGCGTTAGTTAACAATTCTAGGTTCATGAAAAAAAGCATAATGTAAAAAGCATAATGTATTTGTCTATGGTTGCCATATTACGATCAGCGAAGCTTACGGTGCACTTAAGCTTTGAATATCAAATTTGTTGGAGTTGATGAACTTTTTAAGCACTTTATATTGTTGTTTCCAAATGCATTAGGTTACCATTATGCTAATATAGCCTTAAAAGCCTTGGCTTGAACCTACTTTTAAAAAGGATCCTTTTGGCCATGGGCTATAAGTGCACTCCATGAAGGGAATTCTGGTAACCTTCATTGCTGCTGATCTCTTCTAACTTTTAAACAATGATCTCTTTCTCTTTTCTTTCTCTTGAGGGCTTCTACTTTTGCCGGTTAGTGCACCTAGCATGTAAAGTAATAAAGAGGTTTACCATTGGAAACAGCGTTTTGCTACGGTGCGTAATGTTAAAAGCTTAAAAATATTGAAGGTATTGTTGTTTTTAGGGATGGATTCTCTTAATATGCCATTCTCTTGCACTACTATAAACACTATATGGTATCACAAGAGATGTTTTTTGATTAATTGTTCAAAAGTTGACCTTGGAGATGTACTCTCATTGCACTAGCATTATGGCAGGTCTTCCCTTTTAAACAACGGTAACATGGTGTGATTGAATACATTGCATTTGGCGAGCTGTAGGTAATGATTTTCTTATGTTTCAATATGTCACCTATTAAGAAGCCTTGGCTTCTATAATTCTCACAATACTTGTGTATGTAGCAGGACATCCTTAGGGCCCTTGACTTTGCCCAACCCGTTCTTGGTGGTGCTAAATGAACTATTTACTATATTTAAATGGATGGATGGAAGCTTCCAATATGGGATAAGAATTTGAAAACCTTCTTTGCATAACAACACTTAACATACCATCGTCATTTCTGCTATTGTTATGAACATTATTAAAGCGAGAACTCTTTACACCTATAATAGTATTATTTTGGAGGCCAATAGCTCTGCACTCAAATGTTCTTATAACCATCACATCTAAGTGGTAATCGCATTTGTAGCATTTGTAGCTTCATATTTGATGTCATATAATTTTTAGCATATCTAGGAACTCATTTTATTTCATTATTATTAAGATCAATATTGATGTGATTACCACAAATATATAGCAGTGCAGCATTGGCACTTCTTGGTAATAGTTTGGAGATCATTTTGTTTCTCTTGCCACTTTTCTAAATAAAGTCGTTTGTTCTGCGAGGCGGTGAGAACAAAGGCATGTTGTCTTATAGTTATCTAGATAGCCAATTTTTGTGTAGCTTTCTTCCCCATTTTGTAGCTATATAAATATATTAAGTTTGTTCATTTTAAGTTTGTTCATCTTTTTTGGATGTGGAAATTCTTGAGGAAGTGAGATCGAGGCAAGTTTCATACCTTTTATTGTGTTTTCCTATTTCATTACGGAAAGCACTATATGTTGCATTGTTAGTCGATTTGCAGTCCCAATCCGAAGTAAGCCAAATTTATAGCTATATTTTGTGGCTTGAAGTTAAGTAATAGAGATAAAGCTGTCCATATCTGGCGAGAGTTTGCATGTTATTTAATGACAAGTAAGAAGGGTTCAAGCCTTCACACTACAAGGCATATGTAAATGCACCCTTTTCACCTAACAAAAACAATTAGTTTTGAAAGCTTTCATCTGCTAATGGCGGTGCAAACAACTTTGCTACATCGTGAAATCACGAGAAGCTTCTTTGTAGAGAGATAAATAATGCAAAGATCAAAAGCAGTGTAAGTTTGTTGGAGGAGTTTCCATGTTTTAAGGCCATGATGCTTTGGCTATTCATTTTAGAAGATTGGGGCTAGCGATCATTGGGACATTAGCAAACAGCGCCGAAACACGTTACTAGTCTATATTATAATGTTATAAGGTGTGTCTTGAATCACGCCCTAGAATTTGATGGTTAAGGATTGGAGCAAGCGGTCGACGGTCCAAAATAAACAAAACATAAAGGTTCTTAGGTCTTTTTTGGGCGGCCATCGAAAACGGTTATAATGTTATAAGGTGTGTCTTGAATCACGCCCTAAATTTGATGGCTAGGATTAGACGAGCAGATCTGGCGGTCCAAAAATAAACAAAACATAAGGTTCTTAGGTCTTTTTTGGGCGGCCATCGAAGAAAACGGCATTGGCCATGCTATCGTGAGGCTGTCGAAGGTTTTATCTTGGAAAATTGGCTGTCTATTTTGTGGAAGGATTTTGGATGCTTCGTCACTGGAGCGCAACAGGCTTTATTGGCCGTGGGAGCTCTTCTTCAAATGGCTTCTGTTACATCAAGAAGATAGCACCATTTGAGTTAATAGAATGATCTTCAGTTAACCCTGGTGCTAGATTTGGACTTCTGAGACCTCCCAGAGCAGATGGTTTCAAAATTTCTTTGCCCTTCTGAGACTTCCAAAGACAGTTTCAAAATTCCTTTGCTCGCATTGAAGCTTGTACAAAGTTTATTATGTTGTGAATCAACATGGATGAAGCAGACTCTGAGGAAAGGACATGTGCTTGCATCTCGAAGGCTCGAAACAGACATAACATCTGGAGGTCTTGGTGATCTGGGCTTAGTGTTGATGAGACAGATATTTTTTGTACTTGCATTTTTGCTTAGGAATTATATGCATTCCGCCCATTCTACCTTCACATTTGCTTTGGTGCTTGCTTAGAGAAGAGCCGGTTATTAAATTTGATGCAGAGGAATGCCTTTCCCATTTTACATCCATTTTTTTTTGTTGCCTTGATGTTTGCATTTCATGTTATTATCCATCATGTTAGGGTCCATAAGCAATCATTAGAAGAAACATCGTTATGTACAACTGAAAATATGGTCTCTTTTATGTGCTCTACTTAAAATCTGGAAAGTACAACTCTATATATCTGCCATTTGCTTAGGAAGCTTGGTCTGGATAGATCAGTTGTGCATCATTGTTCTTCGTGATGAGTATGTATGCACACATGATAATTAATGATTAAACACAAGCTTGGATAATCTGGAAGATACATTAAACTTAATTTTTGTTTCATGTATATCTAGGTCAAAGGAGTCCTGCTGTATGCTACTGAGCAACTGCAAGCACTACAAGAAGAAGACATGTCTAAGTTCCAAGCCTGTAAGCTCAAACACTATATATAATAGCATTTCAAATATCATTTCATCTGCTTTGGCAGAGTGCATTCCACAAACATGCAAGATAACTACTCTTATCTCTCTGATCCCTTTTGATCCCACAGCATAATTGCTTGGGAGGATTTTGAAGTGTTAAAGGTTCCCATGGAAGTTTCCTATAGTGCCATCACAGGGTAAGCAAAGTAGTCACGATATAATGAAAAAGATATGGCTTTTGCTGCAGTCATGCTTCTATGCAGCTCAATTTGTTGAATTTGTTGAAATTTCTTTCTTGCATTGATAGATCAGCTAAAACATCAGGTAGTTTTATATAATATGAATGCCCACATAATACAGCATAAGTGAACATTCAAAGTGTTGTTTGGTTGTGGGAAAATTTCGTTGCCCCTCAGTTAGTTATTTTGGCGATGTTGCAGGCCTTTAGAAATACGAATGTCGGGTTTATTATGGAAGATTCTGTTGCCATTCAACTATTCTGCCCATGTTGCAGACTTTTGGAAATAACAATGTCCCATATTTGAACTAACATGTCCAATGAATCTATTTCTGGATACAGAAGGAAATAACAATTGTTCAATGCTTTAATGCTGACCTCTCTATTGGTTAAACAAAATATTAATGTTGATGTATGCACTTAATTTTAGCTGCAAATCATTATCTGCTTCGGTAATCAAAAGCTGGACAACGGGAAATAATTGCAGCTCAAATTTTGTATTGCTTACAGTTTCATCAACTTACACTTTCATTATCTTACGTTCCATTATCTTATGTTCCATACAACTGTTAAATATTGATTGGACCCAAACACCTATCAAATTCAAAGCATTAGAATGCAATATTTAAGACATTAGCACAATGTTGGCAACATGCCCTTAGACAAAGGTCCATGCCGTATTTAGTACAATTGCTATAATGTTGGCAACATGACATTGATCCCTTCTAGATATGAAAGATTTTAGTCGTATTAGAGTGCCCTCAAACACTAGATAGGTAGAAACACTAAAAGTTCACCATGGGCAAGTAGATCGTACATCACAAAATGAAAATGGAAGGCATGCCAAAGAATAATTAATAAGCTATGCGAAGTTATGAGACAACCTTTACTTTTTCAAATATGGGAGGTATTCCCTCCTCAAAAAATAAAAAGAAAGAGAAGGGGAAAGAAAACCTGAATGTTTTGGGCCGTAGGATAAATTTTTACTAAGGTCCAGATTCCACTGAGCCAGAAGTTCTTATACGTGGACGAATTGCAGAAGCACACAATAATAAAGTTTTTGGATTTTGGCATTCCATTACAACACGATAGTTTCTGATGTGGCGGCCACAATCAAAGTTTTTATTGCAGGGCAAAATCCCCTAAGAGTTTGCTAGTTCTTCGTTAAAAATCGGCCATCTAGAACTAACTGCATATTCCTAAAGAAGTGACAGAACATGAGAAGAATAGCGGCACTTTGTTAAAAATCTGCCATCTAGATCTAACTACATATTCTTGAAGAAGTAACAGAACATGGGTGGAATAGTGGCGCTGGAAGTTAGGATGGAAAATTGTGATTCTATTGCTAATGAACTTTCGTTCAATAAACTCTGTGCCTAAGTCATGGTCTGATCCATACAACCATATATGCGGCAATACACACTTAAAAAGGATAAATAAAAGAACATTGAACCATTGAGATCTTAGAAAGAATAAAGGAGATAGATAAAATAACATTCAACATTGAGATCCCAAAAAGGATTAAACTTGCCACAGTGCACGTGGCACGTGCACTATGTTCAATTCCTCCACAGTGCACATGGAGGAATCGAACCTCCATACACCCCACACACTCCACAAAATAAAAATCGAAAAAGATGTAGACATACAATACAATACACTTATGATAGATAAAAACATATAGAGATACAATGCAAAATTCGATAAAAAGGCCATTAAGGTCTTGAAATCTTCAAGAGCATAAGCATAATTTTGTGAAGAAAGGCTAAAGGACATCACACGTTCTTTTTAACTTATGGCCAGCAGCGCTGGGCACCATTACTAGTTTAAAGATAAAATGGTTGCCACTTGAGACAACTACCAAATAGGTCACAAGTACTAGGAATTGCTAAACATGTATATGGATAAAAAAAATAGATAGATAGATTTGTGCAATGTTGAGATAACACTATGCAAATTTACAGGCTTTGCATGGTTGAGATGGTTGAGGTAAAATGGTTGCCACTTGAGACAACTACCAAATAGGTCTAAAGTACTAGGAATTGCTAAGCATGTATATGGATAAAAATAGTGCGTGGAGTATTGCAATGTTGGTCTTACTGAATAAAAATCAAAGATATTGTATATTTTGGTGCTTATTTAAAGATAAAATATGGTTTGCCACTTGAGACAACTACGAAATATATAGCGTTATACTTGAGGGTTTTGTGATTTTATCGCTTTTTTGGCATGGTTTTCATATGATTTTCACGAAGCGTATTCCGTGGGCGTACTAAGCGGTATTTCTAGAGTGCACCCATTTTGTTAGCCATTGATTTTTTAAAGAAGAGGGAAAATCGTTATTGGTTGTGGGGCTCTCATTGTTTGCATGTTTTTTTTTAATTTAGGTTTCAAATCTTAGGTTATTAGGGTTTAGGTGATTTGGCATGTGAAGAAAACAATTAAAGTGTGGGCGCAGCTAGATATTTGCACTAGTCTTATTTAGAGTTTAAATTTGGATCGATCCAATACTTCTGCGAATTGATTTGAGGCTTTAGGCACAATAAGTAGTTATCATTTCCTTCTTTGCACAATATCCACGAAATATTTTGCTCTTTTTTTCATCTGGATCGGTCCTTGATTATCTCGAAAGGCATTTTTGAGACACGCTTTGTTTCTTCTAGAAGTGGGGTGTTGTATAACCTTATCGATTCAACATTGATGTACCAAGAATTGAAATGATGGTTTTGAGGTGTGAGTTCTAGGGTAGAGTGTGTAAAATTTGGATAAAGATCATTTGGTCTGAGTTTTATTGCCAAAAAGATTGTTAATTTGGCATAGATGGCACTTTCCCTCTTTTGGCGAAATTATGATTTTTCGGGTTATATGGATGTCAAGCCTGTTTAAACCAAGTTTGAGGAGTCAGTATGGGTGACAATATAATCGAGCCCGTTCTTGTTTTGAAAGGCGGAGCGAGATCCTGAAACTTGGGAATGGCTCACGAAAAAGATCACGGAATTCACTCCCTTCAGGCCGAAATGGCGAGGTCCGATTCGTAGAAGAGAATACACAAATGTTGAAGCCAAGGAAATGATCTTTGCCCGAGGCGGGATAAGCGTGGTCGCCCACCTTGCCAAGCTAACCAAATGAAATCTTTGTATTTTCTCGCACCATAAGTTCCAACTATCCACGAGATGTGACAATATCTCACTTCTTCCTATCCTATTAGATTGCAAGTCTTTAGTGGCTCTCTATGGCAGCAGAACTATATAAAACCCTCTTTGAGGTACCCTCTTTCATCCTTGATTATCCATTGTTCACGTGTTCCCTCTATACTGAATCATGTCCACTTTTCATATTCATTCAAAAGCGTTACGTCCCCTTGTGTATTTCCCACAATCTTCTTGATTGGCTGACAAGCTTTCCATTTTCCCCTTTCTTGACCAAATGTCCTTGGTGGCATAGACCCTTCTCCTTCCATCTAGAGTATGTCCTTAGATGAACTAAAGCAAGTGGAATTCCCTCCTGCGTTCTTTGAGGATGGCGACACTAAAAAATCAAATGGACACCTCCCAAGGGATCTCATCTAGCGTGAAAAGTTGGGCCACTTGAAGTCATCTTTGATAAAATGTATCTCATCATGGGAGAAGATGTTTGTCCCCAACTAAAACTATACAAGAGGCGTTGGAAATGATCATGAAGCTGCTAGCTTGCCTACTGATGGCATTTCATTAAGTTATGGAAGCCAATTTGACTGAAGAGGATGCGTTGTAGTCATTGATTTCTTTTCTAGCCGCTATCGCGGCTCGTTTTTAAAAACTATCACGGTTAGTTTTTGATCTTGTTATGCGTTACCTTTCATGGAGTGCTCAATCAATATTGTGTTTTAAGAATATTCTGAGAAATGCGATATTTCAGATTTGCCTTCGATATGTCATCGTTATAATTGCACTTGGATGGTTATAATTGCACTTGGATGGTTGGAGATGCGTTGTAGTCATTGTTTCTTTTTTCATACATATGTGACTCTCTCGTTTTAAGAAACTATCACCTCACATTTGGTTAGTTTTTATCTTGTTAATGCAGTACCTTTCATGGACTGCATGCAAGAATCTCAAATTAGGCAATGGCGGCTCAGCGATGAAGAAGATGTGGAAGCCCCCTTCTTATAGGGATAATGCGTATTTCTCGGCAGTTGCGATTGTATATTACCGGTAGTGTGTGTTCTACCACTTCACTTGTAAATCCGCGGCAAAGAGAATCAAGACACAACTCTCTCTGAGTGGACACTTGAGTTTAGCATGACAATTGCTTATGGGATGAACTGGTGTATAGTTTCACCATTAAATATTGCATACTTGGCCAGAATAAGGCTCCAAATTCTTTGAATTGGGGGTGAGATTACAAAAATGTACTCTGGATTGTTTCAATGGGAATAATTTGTTTGTCTTGTTATTGTGCTTTTTAGTAATTAATATTTAGGCCCATAACTTTTATTTATCTATGTTTCGTTAGTTAGGGCCCGAAGGGCCAAATTTAATATAACAGTAACACACAACTACCATTAACATTATTTACACAAATCATTACATTTAACACATTTAAATTAACATCCCCTTAAACCCCTTTGGTTTGGGTGCATATTCACGAGGGGGTTGCGTGGGGCAGCGAGCTCCAAAATAACAATACATGTACAAAATTAACACCGTAAGTACATTCTCTCTCAAACCTTATAGTATTTTGCAAACCTTAATACTCTGATATACAAAATTTGTACATGCATACCCCTAGCGAGAGGGTCGCTATGCACGGTCCAGATTTTTTGGAATAGCGAGGCAAATATGCCCATCAGGCGACTCGTTGCACAGGTAACCCCCGTGTGAATATGCACCCAAACCAAAGGGGTTTAAGGGGAATTTTATTCGTGTGTTAAATGCAATGATTTGTGTAAATATCGATATCTTCAGTGTCTCTCACTGTCCTTAATCTACACCCGTGCGTAAAGTTCCTCATTTATTGGGGTATGCAAGTACAAGATTTGCTATCTTTGTATAATGAATTAGCAAAATACTACAAGATTTCAACTAGGAATACTATATGGTGTTGATTTAGATATGCAAAACTCTACAATTATGAGAATCTCATTTTAAATGCACCAGGTATTGAATATGCACCCAAACCAAAGGGGTTTAAGGGGATTTTAATTTAAATGTGTTGGATCCAATGGTTATATTTATTAATGTCTAATGGTGCATGTGTTGGTTATTATACTAAAAATTTTACAAAACACTGAGGGTCTAATCTAGCAAATACTATACTCGAACTAAACCTAGTTAGAAATTGAGATTATACGTCTGGTTTAAACCAGGCCATATATCATCACGGCACACACATATGTGGTGAAATTATTACCTAGCATTCTCTAGTACAAGCCAAATTAAAAGGTTCTCTCATAGTAGAGAATTTTGAGATTCCAAACCCCAAGACTATGCAGCCCCCGAAACTTGATGGCCCAAATACATGATCTGACATTACACCTAGCATTCTCGTCAAGGCCAAATTCTTGGTTCACATAGTAGAGGGCTGAGATTCCAAACTCCATGACAATGTAGCCCAAAGCAATGGCCCGGGTAAAAGCATGCTCTGATTGTACCACTTTTGGAACCCTCAAAAGTACCTACTTTGGAACACTTTTAAAAGCTGAGCCACTACGTTTTCTTTCAAGTAAAATCAATCGAAATTTTTTTTTGAATTGAGGGGGCCAACAATGTCCATCTATAGTACTAGGGGATAACAATACTATTAAAAGACTAAAATAAATGAATTAACTCTCAAACTTATTGTTTGTGCGGCATTTATGCAAGTTCAGGTACTAGTCTTGGGTGCACCTACAGTAGTTTGCACTCCCTAAAAGTGCGTTAGATGGTACACCCTAACATGCTTTCACCACAGCTTGCAGAGATATATGGCAAGGCATTACACCAAAAGAGTTCTACAACCCGGTAAATGTGATTAATGGTTCACATAGTAGAATTTTGGTCCAAACCCAAGACTATGTAGCCCCACATCGACCATTGTAGATGCAGTGGCTTCCTGCGAGGGGCGATGGTCATACAGTTTTACGGGGCCCAAAACTAAACGGCAATGAAATGTAACTTGGGCAAGGTGATCAAGTTTTTGTGTAGTCAGGTCATTTACAAAAGGTATTCCCCGAAGTAGAGTCAAGGTAAACAAGCTAGTCAAATAAAAGGAACAAAAGTACAATGTACATTGGGTACCCTTACGACAAGGAGGTTAATCAAACCTCAAAGTAAATGTTCCCTTTGTATAGTTGTACTACCTTGTTTGTAAAATACCCGACAATAAAACATACCATGTACTTATAGATATGAGAGAGAACATAAAATTTGTACAAGCAACCTCAAAAAGATTGCAACCATGAGAAGATGAAAAATAAAATCTTAATTTACTTAAAAAGCCTAAGTACAATAGATCATATCCTTGAACATGTGGTGTACTCGATTACGGCCAAATCTGTTTGAGCGAGGGTAAAAGGTAGCAAATGCTAGTATCTTAAAAAGAGACATTAAATTAGTTGTATATGCGAGAAATATGAAATAATTAGCCATTATTGAACTTACATTAGTATGACAGCCATGCCTATTTCAAATTGAACATTGTTTTTTCAAAAATTGTTTTTAGCCAAAAAGCTTTGGGACAATGTGATTTTAGAGTATTCCAAAAAGCCAAACTACTATACTATGAAGAAGAAAGAGTTTAGATGCATGACGCATGTATAGAGTTTAGAGGTCGCGAGAAAGTCCGTCTGCTCCATTTTTGAAAAATTCCACCATTTTTGTAAGAGCCCAAAAAGCAACAAAAGGTAGGTTTGCGTGTACAGCAAACCAATCATACGTTAGCCCTAAAAGGGTAAGCATGAAAGCGGCTAGCAGTGGCGTAGACAAACCATGTTTTATCCGTTTCCTTAAAGTATGAGCAAAATAGCATTTAAATACTAGTGTCAGAGTCCTATCTCCCTTTGCCTTATACTTTGTAAAAAGGTAATAGGACTACGTCGGCAAAAAAAGTAGAAGTACCACCATATAAAATATACGTGTCCATCCCTCTGCCCGGTTTGAGAAAAATACGGATATGGTTCATCATATTTACACATATTGGCGGCTTATTTAACTTGATGGTAAATTTATGACATTTAGAAAACAAATTTTGCCAATGTTAAGAACCACTATGAGCTTAACTTATCTTGGTAATTCGGTTCGAATGCGGCGTCATACATGATATACACAGTCATCTTAATCAATTTAATTATCTTGTTATTGTGTTGTTCACATCTACAGTGTTAGAAAGGATAATGTGTGGGAATAACCAGAAAGCAATAAGCGAAACCTAGAAACGAGGCCGTTATCTTGTTTTTGAGCTCTTAAATCATGACTTCATGCGGTTTCACCGGCTTATTTAACCTAAGGCCCCTTCCGTTTTAGGTCTTAATCAAGCAAATGAAGAAAAACCTGGGTTGATTGCCTCGGGAATAACCCAGCAGCTTCAGAGTTGCATCCATGTCTATCCACCCGGCGGGTTGTTTGAAGCAGTTCCGATATTCTCAAATTAGTAGCCCTCGTATTTAGCATTTGGTATGAGGCACCTCTCTTAGTTATCTTTGGCTGACTTGTGCATTTGTTTTGGCGGGGAGAATGCGTCTGAGCCCGCGGCGGCGTACCTCTACCCCTTATGTTCTTAGGCTCGGGCGCCGGGCCTACGTTTTGGTCCCCATTGTGACTGTTAGCGGTAGCAAAATGATCACAATAAGCGTCGCCAATAGCGATTTCTTTTGGCCGATTGGAGTTCGCGAGAGTATTGAGGCCAGGATCAAAGTTCCCCAAAGGTCTTTCCCCCTTAAGAATATAGCATTAAAGTCTTACCTATACTCCTTTATGTGAGGTGTACTGTTGTCAGGGATTTGTTGCCCTCCAAATCCATAAAATAATAATGATTATCACAACGTCACTTAGCTCCCTGATGAAATAAATCATTATAATATTAATATTACCTTTAACAATGTTTAAGTGTTCCCAATTTTATTAAGGGATCGTGGTGTGCAAAGAGGGAATAATTGGGCTTATAGGTATAATTAGATTGGAGTTCTTTCCAATCTTAGGCATCAAGGAGCCTGTATCATTTCTGAGTTTAGATTATTCTAGGATATGCCTATGCAAAAATTATTTTGATACCAGCTTAGAGGTTCAAAGTTGGGGCAGCCAAATAATTAGAAGTAAAAGGTGCGGATTATTGGAACACCAGGTAGTCAAAGTGGACTCAGTGGCCGGACTCGCTTTAGTTGTTATAGAGCTAACAATTTAAATAGCTCTAGGGTCAATGGTGTAGAATAATGATATACGACTTAAGGTTAATCGAGCAAAGTTCAAGAAACCACACAGTATGAGGGAGTGATAGAGGATAAGCCTATGCGAGAAAATAACGATGCCGGTAGAGGTTCAAAGTTGGGACAACAAATAATTAGAGTAAAGGTGGATTATAGGATTTACTTGAACATTAAGGTAGTCAAAAGTGGACACCAGCAGACTCCTTTAGTTGTTATTGAGCTAACAATTTAGATAGCCCTAGGGTCAATGGCGTAGAATAATGATAGCACAGCATAAGGTTAATCAGAGCAAAGTTTCAGGAAACCACATGTATGAGGGAGTGTGTGAAGTCGACCCTCCAAAAATTAAACCTACCTCCTGCCGCCAGCAGAGGAGGTCCATTGTTATATTAGCAAAATTATTTGCTAGGCTGAGTAAGGTGCCTAGCAATGTTGCTGGGAACCCCACTTTCGGCCCTAGTAAATTGTGTCAAAGACCAAAATTTGGGTAAATACCAATTATGTCCAGCTGTTAAGACTGAAGTAACAAGGTAAATTAAATAGGCACAGTGAAGGTGAAATACCTGTGAAATAGGTGTTTGATATTGTCCTTGGAATTGTATGCCAGTCCAGGAAAGTCCTGTTTCAGTATCTTACATACATTCCCGAGCATTATTAAACACACTGTTGCCAAATGCAGCACCTTTCTTAATACTAGGTGCTTTCAGCGAGGTCTTATTTGGTCTTTTTGTTTCTTCCACTTCCTCATTCTTAACATTGTAGCATTTCTTCATTCAAGCCTCTGCTATAGGAAAGATATTTTCGAAGGTAATGTCCATATCAGACCTGACACAAATCTCGTGCATCATTTTCTCGTAAACATCCTCAATGATTTTATCATAGTTAACGGGATGATTTTTCATCTTGAGTATAAGTACCTCAAGCCAGTCATTAAACCCGACTATAATCAGTGATTTCCAATTCTAGTTCAATAATTTTTTGAACATGATATCATCATTTAAGCAGCAGATGATAGTTTGTACTGCCCTGTTAGGGACTTGGCACTTTAGAGCATCAAAGCCCAGTGCTTTGATTTCAGGAATCCATGGACTACACGTAACTTCAAGTCCTGGTTCTCGAGAATTGGTGTAAGTCTGGAAGACATAGCAAACAATATTAGCTTCCAAATTATTTTAAGAAAATGTGTATTCATTTTATGTCCCGAAAATTATCTATAGGACTAATGAGTCTGAACTTTATGCTAGTCAACATCTAAACAAGCTCATCTGAATATTATGCTATACATGGTCTATAAAATAGATCCATGAGCTGTTATTATATGTACAGGGAATAAGTGGATGATTTACCATACAAGGATGAGGGTCAAGTATTTGGCCCCATACCCAAGTATGTCAATCAGGACTAACCTGTTTCTGGCAAACAAAATTATTAGAAAAAATTGCTGATAACTTATAACAGAATATTTAAGACCAGGGGCATGTTTCAAATATGCTGTCATACAAATAAAGACATGTACCGGTTAAGATTATGCAGCAAGCAAACATGTGTGGATCATGATCCACAATTGCTTCCCACATCTAAGTATTTTTAATTATGAGTGTCATGCAATAGCGGTAAAGCCGGGGGCATGGGTTATGGTCCTCGACGGAAAAGCGAGAAGCTTCATAAATTTTACAAAATACTTGCTAGGGTCTAATCTAGCAAATATACTTCAAGAACTAAACCTAGTTAGAAATTGAGATTATGCGTCACGGTTTTAAACCAGGTACACCCTTCATCACAGCTTTTACACATATGGTGAGGAGGTATTACCCCTAGCATTCTCTAGTACAAGCCAAATTAAAAGGTTCTCATAGTAGAGAATTTGAGATTCCCAAACCCCAAGACTATGTGACCCCAAGCATTGGCCCAAATACACATGTCTGACATTACACCTAGCATTCTCGTCAAGGCCAAGTGCGGTTCTACCATAGTAGGGGTACGAGATTCCAAACCAGCGACAATGTAGCCCCCAAAGCAATAGCGGATATATGGCAAGGCATTACACCAAGGAGAGTTCTACAACGGTAAATGTCAGTTAATGGTTCACATAGTAGAGGGGCGAGATTCCAAACCCCAAGACTATGTGGCCACATCGACCATTGTAGATTAAAGTCGGCTTCACGGCTGAGGCGTGGTCATACTGGTTTACCGGGCCAAAACTTAAACGGCAATGAAGTATGGCGGGCAGGTGATCCAGGATTTTTGTGTAATTCGATCATTTACAAATATTCCCAATAAGGAATTTGGCAGTAGGAGTCCAAGGTAAACAAAGCTGAATCAAATAAAAGGAACAAAGTACAGTGTACGTGGTACCCCCATGACAAGGAGGTTGAAAAATCAAACCTCAAAGTAAATGTTGTTCCCTTTGTATGGTTGTACTACTGCTTGTTTGTAATACCCGACAATAAAATATACCATGTATAGATATGAGAGAACATAAAGCTGGCCTGAAGCAACCTCAAAAGATTGCAATCATGAAGATGAAAAAATAAAATCTTAATTTAGCAAAAGCCTAGTACAATAGATCCATATCATGTGAACATGTGGTGTGCTTTCGATTTAAGCCCAAATCTGTTTGAGCGAGGAGTAAGGGTAGCAAATACTAGTATCTTAAAAAGAACATTAAGAATTAATTGTATATGCGGAAATATGAAATAGTGTATTGTGAACTTACATTAGTATAGCCCGACCATACCTATTTCAAATTGAGACATTGTTTTTCAAAAATTGTTTTAGCTTAAAAAGCACGGAACAATGTGATTTTAGAGTATTCAAAAAAGCCAAACTAATATACTATGAAGAAGAAAGAGTTCTGATACTTGACACCATAATATGGAGTTTAGAGGTCGCGAGAAAGTAGATCTGCTCCATTTTTGAGAGAAAAATTCCACCATTTTGTAGAGCCCAAAAACAACAAGGTAGGTTTGCCGTGTTACTGTGACAAACCAATCGTACGTTAGCCTAAAAGGGTAAGCATAGGCGGCTAGCGGTAAGCGTAGACAAACCATGTTTTATCGGATTTCCTTAAGTATGAGCAAATAGCATTTTAAATACTAGTGTCAGAGTCTATCTCCTTTGCCAATAACTTTGTAAAAGGTAATAGGACTCGTCGGCAAAAAGAGTAGAAGTACCACCATATAAATATAGGTGTCCATCCCTCTTTGCGGTTTGAAAAATACCGGATATATGGTTTCATCATGTTTACACACATATTGGCGGCTTATTTAGGTGATAATTTATGACGCATTTAGAAAAACAAATTTTGCCAATGTTAAAGACACTATGAGCTTACCTCTTTGGTAATTCGGTTGAATGCAGTAGATCATGCCTTGATAATACACCGGTCATCTTAATCCAATTTAGTATCTCTTGTTGTTGTGTTGTTCATCTATACGGTGTTTAGAAGGATAGTAATGTGGGAATAACCAACAGAAAACAATAAACCGAAACCTAGAACAGGCCGTTATACTGTTTTTGAGCTCTTAAATCATGACTTCATGCATGGTTTACAGCTTATTTAGCCTAAGGCCCCTTCACGTTTTCAGTCTTAATCAAGCAAATATGAAGAAGAAAAACTACGAGTTTGATTGCCTCGGGAATAACTTGACTTCCAGAGTTGCATCCATGTCTATCACAGTCGGATTGTTGTAGACTGGTTCAGTATTTTCCAAGTTGGAAGCACGCATGTTAGCATTTCGAATAAGAAACCTCTTGATTATGCTGGCAGCTTGTGCATTTGTTTTGGCGAGAATGCGTCTACCAAACCCTGGCGGCAATACCTCTACCCCTTATGTTCTTAGCTCGGGGAGGCGCCCGAGGGGCCTCGTTTTTGGTCCCCGTATACATTTGTTAAGCAGTACTTGACAAAATGATCACAATAGCGTCGCCAACGATTTCTTTGGCAGGTGGAGTTCGAAAGTATTGACGAATCAAAGTTCCCAAAGGTCTTTCCCCCTTAAGAATATAGCATTAAAGTCTTACCTATACTCCTTTATGTGAGGTGTACTGTTGTCAGGGATTTGTTGCCCTCCAAATCCATAAAATAATAATGATTATCCTGCTGTCACTTAGCTCCACAGTAGAAATAAATCATTACTAATATTAATATTACCTTTAACAATGTTTAAGTGTTCCCAATTTTATTAAGGGATAAGTGGTGTGCCAAGAGAATAATTGGGCTTATAGGTATAGTGGGTGGAGTTCTTTCAATCTTAGGCATCAAAAAGAACTGTATCATTTAAGGTTTAGATTATTCTAGGATATGCCTATGCAAAAATTATTTTGATACCAGCTTAGAGGTTCAAAGTTGGGGCAGCCAAATAATTAGAGTAAAGGTCTGGATTATTGGAGACACCAAGGTAGTCAAAAGTGGACTCCAGCAGCAGACTCCTTTAGTTGTTATAGAGCTAACAATTTAAATAGCTCTAGGGTCAATGGTGTAGAATAATGATAGCCTGACTTGGGTTAATCGAGCAAAGTTTCAAGAAACCACGTATGAGGGAGTGATAGGATAAGCTGTCTGAGAGTATTTTGATGCAGGCTTAGAGGTTCAAGTTGGGACAACCAAATAATTGAGTAAAGATGCGGATTATATAAGTTGGAGACATTAAAGGTAGTCCAAAGTGGACACCCGGCGAGACTCCTTTAGTTGTTATTGAGCTAACAATTTAGATAGCCCTAGGGTCAATGGCGTAAAATAATGATATTAGCCGCGGCATAAGGTTAATGAGGAGCAAAGTTTGAGAACCACATGTATGAGGGAGTGTGTGAAGCCGACCCTCCAAAAATTAAACCTACCTCCTGCCGCCAGCAGAGGAGGTCCATTGTTATATTAGCAAAATTATTTGCTAGGCTGAGTAAGGTGCCTAGCAATGTTGCTAGGACCCCACTCAGCTAGTAAATTGTGTCAAAAGACCAAGACTGGGTAAATACCAATTATGTCCAGCTGTTAAGACTGAAGTAACAAGGTAAATTAAATAGGCACAGTGAAGGTGAAATACCTGTGAAATAGGTGTTTGATATTGTCCTTGGAATTGTATGCGGTCGGAAAGTCTTTGTTTTGATTATCTTACATACATTCCGAGCATTATTAAACACTACTTGTTGCCAAATCGCGACACCTTTCTTAATACTAGATTAACTCAGCGAGGGTGTTGGTCTTTTGTTTCTTCCCACTTCCTCATTCTTAACATTGTAGCATTTCTTCATCAGAAGCCTACGCTATAGGAAGATATTTTGAAGGTAATGTCCATATCGGACGACACAAATCTGGAGTCATCATTTCGTAAGCATCTCAATGATTTTATCATAGTTAGCGGGATGATTTTTTCATCTTGAGTATAAGTACCTCAAACCCCGGTCATTAAACGGAGCTATGTCGGTGATTTCAATTCTAGTTCAATAATTTTTTGAACATGATATCATCATTTAGCGGCCAGGATGATAGATTTTAATAGCACATACTGTTAGGGACTTGGCACTTTAGAGCATCAAAGCCCAGTGCTTTGATTTCAGGAATCCATGGACTACACGTAACTTCAAGTCCTGGTTCTCGAGAATTGGTGTAAGTCTGGAAGACATAGCAAACAATATTAGCTTCCAAATTATTTTAAGAAAATGTGTATTCATTTTATGTCCCGAAAATTATCTATAGGACTAATGAGTCTGAACTTTATGCTAGTCAACATCTAAACAAGCTCATCACGAATATTATACTTATGCATGGTCCCATAAAGCCAGATCCATGGTACGTTGTCCTTATATGCGGGGAATAGAGTGGATGATTTACCATACAAGGATGAGGGGTCCAAGTATTTGGCCCCATACCCAGGAAATGTCAATCAGGACTAACCTGTTTCTGGCAAACAAAATTATTAGAAAAAATTGCTGATAACTTATAACAGAATATTTAAGACCAGGGGCATGTTTCAAATATGCTGTCATACAAATAAAGACATGTACCGGTTAAGATTATGCAGCAAGCAAACATGTGTGGATCATGATCCACAATTTAGCACCACATCTAAGTATTTTAATTATGAGTGTCATGCAATATGATGAAGCGGAGGCATGGGTTATCAGTCCTCAAGCGAGGAAAAGCGAAGCTTCATAAAAAATTTTTACAAAATACTTGCTGGGGTCTAATCTAGCAAATACTATACTTCAAGAACTAAACCTAGTTAGAAATTGAGATTTATGCGTCTGGTTTAAACCCGGGGCCCTTGCACCTAAATACGGCACACACATATGTGGTGAGAATTATTACCCCTAGCATTCTCTAGTACAAGCCAAATTAAAGGTTCTCATAGTAGAGGGCTGAGGATTCCAAACCCCAAGACTATGCGGCCCAAAGCATTGGCCCAAATACATGATCTGACATTACACCTAGCATTCTCGTCAAGGCCAAGTGCGGTTCACATAGTAGAGGCGAGATTCCAAACCATGACAATGTAGCCCCAAAGCAATGCTTGCGGATATATGGCAGGCATTACACCAGAGTTCTACAGGTAAATGTCAGGATTAATGGTTCTACATAGTAGAGAATTTTGAGATTCCAAACCCCAAGACTATGTGGCCCACATCACGACCATTGTAGATTAAATTCGACTTCTACCGCGAGGCGTGGTCATACAGTTTTACCGAGGGCCCAAAACTTAAACTGGCAATGAAATGTAACTTGGGCAAGGTGATCCAAGTTTTTGTGTAATTCAGTCATTTAAGGTATTCCCAATAGGGAGAGCTGGCGAGAAGTAGAGGTCAAGGTAAACAAGAAGCTAGTCAAATAAAAGGAACAAAAGTACAATGTACATTGGTACCAGCGACAAGGAGGTTGAAAAATCCAAACCTCCAAGTAAATGTTCCCTTTGTATAGTTGTACTACCTTGTTTGTAGAAAATACCCCAGCAATAAAACATACCATGTATAGATATGAGAGAACATAAACTGTACAAGCAACCTCAAAAGATTGCAACCATGAAGATGAAAAAATAAAATCTTAATTTAGCAAAAGCCTAAGTACAATCGTCCATATCATGAACATGTGGTGTACTGGGTTAAGCCAAATCTGTTTGAGCAGGGAGTAAGGGTAACAAATGCTAGTATCTTAAAGAGACATTAAGAATTAGTTGTATATGCCAGAAATATGAAATAGTGTATTGTGAACTTACATTAGTATGACAGCCATGCCTATTTCAAATTGAGACATTGTTTTTCAAAATTGTTTTTAGCTTAAAAAAGCCTGGAACAATGTGATTTTAGAGTATTCCAAAAAGCCAAACTACTATACTATGAAGAAGAAAAGAGTTCTGATGTAACACCATAATATAGAGTTTAGAGGTGCGAGAAAAGTCGATCTGCTCATTTTGAGAGAAAAATTCCACCATTTTGTAGAGCCCAAAACAACAAAGGTAGGTTTGCGTGTTACGCAGCAAACCAATCATCACAGCCTAAAAAGGGTAAGCATGAAGCGGCTAGCGGTAAGCGTGGAGCAAGCCATGTTTTTTATCCGTTTCCTTAAAGGTATGAGCAAAATAGCATTTTAAATACTAGTGTCAAGAGTCTATCTCCCTTTACTTATGCTTTGTAAAGGTATTAATAGGATTTCGATCAGCAAAAAAGTAGAAGTACCACCATATAAATAAATTATCCATCCCTCTATGATTTGAAAAATACGGATATGGTTTCATCATGTTTTACACATATTGGCTGACTTATTTAAATTGGTAAATTTATGACATTTAGAAAACCAAATTTTTTGCCAATGTTAGAACCACTATGAGCTTAACTTATACTGGTAATTCCAATTCGAATCTGGCGTCATGCAACAGTAATACACCAGTCATCTTAATCCAATTTAGTATACTGTTATTGTGTTGTTCACATCTACTACAGTGTTTAAGAAGGATAATGTGTGGGAATAACCAACAGAAAACAATAAACCGAAACCTAGAACAGGCCGTTATACTGTTTTTGAGCTCTTAAATCATGACTTCATGCCATGGTTTCACGACTTATTTAACTGCAAGGCCTTCGCGTTTTAGGTCTTAATCAAGCAAATATGAAGAAAAACCTGAGTTTGATTGCCTCCAGGAATAGCAACAGCTTCAAGAGTTGCATCCATGTCTATCACAGCCGGGTTGTTGTAGACAGGTTCAGTATTCTCCAAATTAGTAGCCCTCATGTTAGCATTGCATTATGAGGCACCTCGCCGGTATCTTTGGCGGCTTGTGCATTTACGTTTTGGCGAGGAGAAATGCGTCGGCCACAGCAGCATGCCTCTACCCCTTATGTTCTTCGCTCCAGGAGGGCGCCCAGGGCCTCGTTTTGGTCCCATTGTATTTGTTAAGCAGGTAGCAGCAAAATGATCACAATAAGCGTCATATGATTTCTTTTGGCAGTGGAGTTCCGCGAAGAGTATTGGTAGTCAAAAGTTCCCAAAGGTCTTTTCCCCCCTTAAGAATATAGCATTAAAAGTCTTACCTATACTCCTTTATGTGAGGTGTCTTGTGAGGGGATTTTGTTGCCCTCAAATCCATAAAATATGTGATTATCTGCTTTGTCACTTAGCTCCGCGGTAGAAATAAATCATTACTAATATTAATATTACCTTTAACAATGTTAAGTGTTCCCAATTTTATTAGGGATGAGTGGTGTAAAGGGGAATAATTGGGCTTATAGGTATAATTAGATTGGGTTCTTTCAATCTTAGGCATCAAGAACTGTATCATTTTACGAGTTTTAGTTATTCACAGGATATGCCTATGCAAAAATTATTTTGATACCAGCTTAGAGGTTCAAAGTTGGGGCAGCCAAATAATTAGAGTAAAGGTCTGGATTATAAGTTGCAGACATTAAGGTAGTCAAAAGTGGACTCCGGCGGCCGGACTCCTTTTAGTTGTTATAGAGCTAACTGAATTTAAATAGCTCTAGGGTCAATGGTGTAGAATAATATTATACTGACTTAAAAGATTATCGAGCAAAGTTTCAAGAAACCACATGTATGAGGAGTGATAGGATAAGCCTATGCGAGAAAGTATTTTTGATGCGGCTTAGAGGTTCCAAGTTGGGACAACCAAATAATTAGAGTAAAGATTACGGATTATAAGTTACTTGGAACATTAAGGTAGCAAAGTGGACACCCGGTGAGACTCCTTTAGTTGTTATTGAGCTAACAATTTGGGCAACCCTAGGGTCAATGGCGTTAGAAATAATGATAGCACAGCATAAGGTTAATCGAGCAAAGTTTCGGGAAACCACATGTATGAGTGTGTGAAGCCCTAAGAGACGTAGAACATAAAGACATTTAAAACATGTAGCAATATGTGTTATGTAATATCGCGGCATTAAGAATAAAAAGGAAATATAGTAAATGAAACTTGGTAACATAATATTAAAGCATAATGTAATATAATTATACAAGATCGGCGCTAAACTATCATCTTATTTGACTTTAGTACTACAAAATTTATAAATTGGCGGCTGTGCATACACTAGTTAATACTTTAGTGAATAGCATTATGTATGCAAGAGATTGAATTGCTTTTGAAATGCAAATGAAAGAGATAGATAAACATATATTGGGGCACATCTTTGTAGAAGTCTAGGATGATTTTAAGCTAGCTATTTTACAATCAATAGGATTGGTTCTGGAAAAAAATCTTTTTGCCTTTGTCATTCTTGTACTCAATTAGATGAAAGTGAGGCAGTGGAAAAACTTGAGAGTCCCTATTGCTTTTGTATGTAAGCGGTAGCCTTTTCAATTAGGTTGATAATGGAACATTGTAGGAAGGATAAAACTATGATGTTGAAACTTCATTCTAACACAAGTACTCCTAAGGTATGTTACCATGCAAAAGCCTTTTTTGTACAAAAGAGTTATTTTAAAGAAAAGGAATTTTTGGATAAACAACGAGAAGATCGAATATTAAGGTAATATTATTGGTGCAACCATGCCTTCCCTTCTGATTTATGGCGTAAATGCTATGGAATTCAAGCTACTTTTCTCGACTAATATGTTGCTCATCTTACAATGGTACGCATATTGTTGATTTCTCTTACAAGGCATTATGAAGGTCAAAACTTTGTATCAAAATGATATTCAACATCTCTAAGAATCAAAAGAGAGCAAAAGTTTAAATCAAGCACAAACAAGCTCTCTATTTGCTCCCCCATAGAAGCGGTTATGTTCAATTACAAATTCAATGTCTTAGCCATCACCATAACAAACTCAAAATATCGATTTAGCTACATACTTTTACCATCGGATAGACTATATAGCAAAAGACCATTTTGGATTGAGCATATTAAGATGATAAGTTTCCAAAGTTTCAAAGATCGCGATAAGCAAGGGTCACTCCTTTCAAAATCTCTTCATGTTTTTGCTGCCGGCTTGAGTCATCTAGGCGGTCTTGAATTTTAGATTGTGCTTCGCCAAATTGTGTATGAATATTGAACTGGAAGCTTGAAGACAAACATGATACGGCTCAACAAACTTACTAAATACACAAGGAAACATATATAATTGTCGGTCGGTGACATACACAACCTATATAACATAGATTACTGCATCACTTCCACAAATCGACTTGTAGACCTTTGAATCGTAACTATTTTTTTGCAAGAATAATTTGTGAATCATGATCCTACCAAAAGAATGTAGATAAGTTCTTTGCTTTTCATAGTTGTATATAAAATGGGAAAACTATCTCATGGAAGTTAAGCATCATATTTACAAAGAAGGTCGAAACTAAAAGATTAAGCTTTGGCGCTTCCATTATGCTTGATGGATAATAATTGATTCTGCCATCAAATAAAACATCTTGGAGCTTCGATAATAAGGAAAACTAGGAAGTGGGTACAAAATTGCGCAATGGGAGGGGCGTAGCTTACAATCACAGCACGTAACTATGTGTCGCCCGACTTACATCATAATAGGATTATTGAGAAGCTTTAAAATGAAAGCATTCCTAGGTTTTGTTGCTCCACTTTCTTCTTACCTTTGTTGCATCATGTGTGTAAAGGCCACGCATTACACTCAACATGAACATGGTCACGGGGGCCCTTCAAATAATAAGAACATAATCCGTTTGTTAGGGTACTCTCGGCATGCGATGCGTGCAAGTCTTATGAATCAACAAAAGTAGGTGCTTTGTTCTAATATATATGCGTTGTATGTATCTCCATATACTTTGTATATATCTCCATAACCACCTTACGTGATAATTGTCTCCAAAAGTATGCCATGCATAATTTTTATTGTCTTGAAAAGCACTTGTATATCACGGGCCAAAAATCCCAGCGGCATTAACTAACTTTTGTGTCAGACGGTCAAGAAAAAGCGGCAGCAGGCTGGCGTACGCAAGGATATATAGGCGATTGAATTGCGCTAAAAGGCAAAAGGATTTGCCATAGACCTCAGCAAGGATTTGGAATATAATAATCTATGCGGAAACTACGGAACAAAATTGAAGAAGCGATTTTGTGGGATTGGGAAGCTACATCTTAGTAAGATTACGGAGCACGCTTCTAGAAGCCTGTTTGCTATATGCCTAAGGCGTGGATGGGCAAAGGCTTTGGGCCTTTTTGGGCCATGTGGCTCTTTGGGCCTTGGTCCCAAGGGGCTTTTAGTCCAAGGAGGGCTTTTGGTCCAAAGATGGACCAAGGCGTGCATGCTATAGTAGCTCGGGGAGAGCTGCGGGGCAGGTACACGTGTCATAGCTGAGGGCTGCGTGGTTGGGTGGTGAATGGCGTGCCGCGATCAGAGTCCGGCCTGAGTGGTATCCCGAGCACCAGTTTACGATGGCGGTTCCCCTACCAATGTTAACGGAAGATGAAAACTCAAGGAAAACTTTGAGCTAGAGCATGATAATTAGCTCATGAGAGAAAAAACTGCGGTACTTGGGAGAAACGAATTGCGGGCCTGCAAGAAGCTGGATTCTCTGCGGCGGTGGTAGCAGTTGCAACAGGCTGCGGGGCATCCGCGTGAGTGGCATCAAAAGCGGTGCCAGCGTCAAAATTGAATTCAAAACATATTCAGCGCCACTAATGATGCGAGGATGGAGCACCAGCGTGGCTCAGGGATTTGAATTCATATTTTGCTAAGACTAAAGATAGCCAGACACTCCGGTTATATTTCTTTGGCGTCATGCGGATGGGGTTGCAAGAAGGGCGGTGGCTGGATATCGGAAGAACCAGCGGTCGATCAACCTATTGTTACAGCTGAATTTGAAGCGGAATCAGAATGCGTTTTTGGGTCATAATTGGGGCGAGATCTTCTTCTTTGAATGGAATAAGTTGACAACAAAACACTGAGCTGTTAGAACGCTGTACGAGTTTTAAAGAAAGGACTTCAGCTTAGTAAATGACGAGAAGTCACAGAAAAACTCATGGGTGAGTTCATCGTTAGATGCAGGCAAAGCTCGACCTGCTGGTGCCAATCTTTCTTTTGGTGAGCTTTCACGTAAGATGGCGGGGAAAGTAGAGGAGGAAAGGTTTGGCCCGCTACTTGTAGGAAGCCATTAATGCTCAAGCGTGGCCTCAAAGTTTCTATGAAAGAAGCGAGTGGTTTTAAAGGGACAAATCAATGGGATGCGCTCGGTCACGGGCTATTCAAGCGACGCACTCTGAGGCGTTGAATGTATTTGTTGGGGCAAAAATGAGGAATAAGTATCAAGCTTACGCGAAGCGGCTTATGCGAGGAAAAAATAAGTGCTTTGTTTGTTATTCAACTGACCATAAGTTTTATGAATGCGCCCTACTTACTTGGAAAGAAGAAAAGGGGAGCGAAAGGAAGCTACACCTACTCTTAGAATTACGGGACTAAGAAGAGAGGATAAAAGTAAGAAAGCCAACTACATTGCGAGAGATGGAAAAAAGGGAAAAGAAGGTGAAACTCACGGTCAGGAAAAATGGATATGGATTACATTGAGAATAGTAGTCTCTTACGATTTTGGGCTACTATTCAAGATCAAAAAGTACATGTCTTGTATTGATCCGGGCTGATTGAGTTTGATTTTATTTCTGCTAAACTTGGTGGAAAAGAACTAAAATTAACTTCTATTCCTTTATCAGGAAAGTGATGTAGAATTAGCTTACTGCTTTTCTTGAATGTTGCCCCTCCACCTTCTTCATTTATGGTCAAGGATGTTGAATTTCCAATTGCGGGGCTATATACGTAGCGTTCTTTCATGGTTTGACCTTGGAGGTATGGATATTATTCTAGGCATGCCATGGCATAAGGCTATTAATCCTCTTATAGATTGGAAGCGGGTATTGTTATGTTATCCTTGGAAAGGGGTAAAAGACCTTCAAGTTTGTGAGGATGATATTGTGTCCCTATTCCCACCGATTTACATTTGATATGAGTTTTAGCGTTTGTATGAAAACTCATTTTGTGTATTTGGTGGTTTCGTTCTAAGATAGATATCCCCATTAAATGGCGTCAAACAATCTTTGCATTATTTTGATGATGTCTTTTCAAATGAAATTCCACAAACTTTGCCACTAGCGTTTGGAGGACCACGGGATTGATCTTCTTCTGGGAAAGAACCTCTAATCAAGCTCCTTGCTCCGGAGAATGCACTTGGCCAACAAGTTGAGATTAGGCGCCCGACGATGAGTTACTTCAAGGCGGATTGATCCGCCATGGTTCTTCACCTTTTGGTGCTCTGTCTTGTTGGTTAGAAAAAAGGTAATTCTGGCGCATGTGTATAGATTATGGCGCTTTGAATAAGATAACCATAAAGTCGGTTTCCTATACCAAAGAGGCGGATGATTTGTTTGATCCAACTCCAAAGGTGCCACCAGTTTTTTTAGCCGTCTTGATCTTAAGTCCGGTATTGGCAACTTAAGGTTGCTGAAAGATGTTCATAAAAGGCTGCGTTTAGGACAACCTTTGGACATTATGAGTTTTTGGTCATATGCCATTTGGACTTACTCATCATGACTTCTTTTCTTGAGGCTAATGGGGCGAATATTTGAGAAGATGTGCATAGCGTTTATGTTGTCGTGTTCTTTGATGACATATTAGTTTTAGTAAGTGGGGAAGATCATTACTTGCATTTCGCGGGGAGGTTTTCCGTCGGTTAAGGGAGGAGTCTATTACTCTTAATCCTAAGAAAGTATCTTTTTTCAATCCCGGAGGTGAATATTTGGGTCATTGTTTTGCTGAGGGTCTTAAGTTGATCGATGGGGTACAAGCAATTGTGGATTGGCACATACCTACTTCACTTCTTTGCATGCGTTCCTTCACGGGTTTATCACGGTTATTATAGGAAGTTTGTCTACCAATTTTTACTCGTTTAACTTGATTTATATTTGTTGCTACGAAAAGATGTTCCTTTCCAATGGAATCATAATCATCGGTTGCTCAAGTTTTTAAAGGATGCCATGGTTAATCCTCTGATACAGCGTTTGCCAAAGTTTGGTCTACCTTTCTTGTTATGTGTTGATGCAAGTGGTGTGGCTTTAGGCGGTTTTGTGCTGGGATGGTCATCCTATTACTTATGAAAGTCGGAAGTTTTCGACATGGAAAGTAGATATAGTGTTTATGATAAGGAATTTTAAAGTACATCATTCATGTAACTTTGAAGTGTGGCGACTTACTTACTATCTTATAGAGTCAACAGAGTTCATATTTTGTGACCACACAAAAGCATTAGGCACATTGTTTTCCGCAGAAACATTATGGAAAAGGCGGTTGAAATGGGTTTATGCGACAATATGATTTCTCAATGGAATATGTATGCAAAATACTTGAGGGGGTTCGAGGGGGATTTGATATAGATATAATTCTTGAAACCATAGACCATATCCCTAAAACAATTCAATGGGTTATTATAAAAAAACATAGATTTAAGATAAAAAATAGTCACGATAGCTCACTAGTTAGATTGGTTAAAAAACCAGTCTTATTAGGACATTGAGTTATTTTAGTAGGGTTGAATCCACAGTATTTCATATTCTAAGCTTAAATGAAACATTATGGGAGCACGATATACCATCAAAGCCTTAGAGCAAACTTCATATTGAGATCTTAAAATCATAAGTCCCCAATCATATTGAGTGAGCATAATCGAAGCGAGAGAGGTGTCAGGCTCCAACTTATACGGTCACAGGCCATAGGATTGGCAGATCCGGCGGCTGGCGTGGTAGTCAGGGTGCACCTCGTTTAGAGGCAATAACAAATAACAGGGGGTTCAGGGGGATTTGATATAGATATAATTCTTGAAACCATAGACCATATCCCTAAAAACATTCAATGAGTTATTATAAAAAAAACATAGATTTAGATAAAAAATAGTCACATTAGCTCACTAGTTAGATTGGTTAAAGTAGTCTTATTAGGACATTGAGTTATTTAGTAGAGGTTCGAGATCCATTTCATATTCTAAAAAGCTTAAATGAAACACATTATAGAGGCCGCGATATACCATGGAAACCTTGAGCAAGCAGCGTGACCGAGATCTTAAAATCATAGGCGTCCCCAATCATAATTGAACATAATCGAAGCGAGAGAGGTGTCCGGAGGCTCCAACATGCGATCTGGGCCATAGGATTAGCCAGGATCCGACGGCGTGGTAGTCCAGGGTGCACCTGGTTTAGAATAATAGCTGAGTCACTTATTCTTAAAAGAAGTCCATGATGCACCCCTCTTACTTGGTCATGTCGTGGCGTGGGGGTACAACACAGCAAAGCTTGAACCATACTGTTGGCCTGGGTGCGGAGATGTTTTTTGGTTCATATTAGGCATTGTGTTACTTGTCAGCAGTTAAAGCGAACAAGAAACCTCATGAATTCCTTTATCCTTGCATATTCGGGAATGAAATTAGAACCAGAATCACTATGGATTTTATTGTTGGTCTTCCTCGGTTCTCGCCAAGAACAACTGTCATTTGGACAATTGTTGATTGTTTAACTAAGCCGCGGCTCATTTTATTCCTTGTTAGGATAAGTTGGCCGGCTTATAGTCATTTCTGTCTATCAAAGATATTTAGGCTACATGGGTTGCCAAAGATTATATCGATAGTGATACAAAAGTTTACTAGTAAATTACGGAAGGCATTGTTTATGCAATTGGGGACGAGTTAAGGTTCTCCCGCTGCGTTTCACCAGCCCGATGGACAATAGCAATACGTAACTGGC
>JAJEKV010000002.1:6887550-6989176 GCA_021234155.1 Isoetes taiwanensis
TTGGTATTACTTTGATTTCAATTTGCGGTAGCTCCTGCCCGATTGGGGAGGATAGTCTCCTTCCGAACCATCTTATTAGATATTGCGAGAGGGATGGGCTTGGTAAGATGAAGGCGCAACAACCACTTGGAAACCTGAAACAGCGTGCGTCTCGGCTCGCTTGAGTCGAGGGAAATGCCTTAACCGACCAACCTCCATGGTTAACGCCTCTGGAGTTCGATGTTTAAGGCATTCAATGCGATCAATCTTGACTCGAGAAAATCAACCTGCATTCTCGCTGACTCGCGGTGAAATCCTTCTTGACCAATTCTTCTCTGTGTAATTCGCGTGTGGCTCACCCGGTCAGATCCTCTCCCAGACTATCGCGGTGAATGTGCAGAGGAGGGCTTTCGGAACGGATAAACCTCGCTAACAAGGGAAATCGAAACTTCTTTGTGCATTCTCGGGTGGCTGATGGGAATACGCAAAACCGACCAAGCACTCATATTATTACTATCTGGGTTCCGGTGTGAGCATTCTCGACTTGCAGTGGGAATAGGTGCAATCGCGCCATTCTGACTGCCAAGTCTGAGAATCCCATAACCAGTAATTCATGTAGTCAGCTCGACCAGTCAGAGCCACTCTCCTTGGTCATCTTGGTAGATATTGCGAAGGGGAGGGCTCGGGGCCGGAAATGGAAAACCTCTGGCACTATTAACAAGGAAACCCACCGAGAGCTTGTTATGCGCATTCGACTTCATGATGGGGAATGCCATAAATATTGACACTACATGTGTTATACGGAGTTCTACCGATGCATTTCAAATTCTCGACTTAAATTGAAGGCATGAATAACACTTACATTCTCGACTTCATGAGTAGAATCCTTAACCAGCTCCCACATGGCAATGCATGGCATTCTCCGGGTGCCTGAGCTGGCTGGCGGCCACTCCTCTTCAAACTATATTGCTCGAATATTGCGAAGGGAAGTGTACGGTATCTGCGGGGCCTTCGATCTTAGCCGGGCCTCTACAACTAAGCATATCACATGTATTCTCCTGTTTGGTGTGGAAGTGCCTCTAGCACACATGCAGGCCACTCCTCGGACCATCTTCCTCGATTATTGACCGGAGGAATTGGATTCGCGTGAATGGAGGCCTCTCAGATAACCATGAGGATGCATTTTGAACGCATCGGGGCCTTGAACTGCGCACGATCGTACACAGCTGCGATAAGCCCTAACGGTTATCGCACCTAACGGTGCTCCTAAGAAGGGGAAAACATTCCAAGAAAATTACACCCTAAAAGAGAATACACCTAAAATTTTAGAACGTTCCATGACCAGAACTGCGGAGCTGTTCCGTTTACCTGGAATCCATTGTTCAGGGGTATACAGCAGCTCTCTGCAACCCGATAATTGTCTCTGAAGAGTGAAATCGGACAAAGGAAACAATAAATCCAGAGCCCGAGCTTATATGACGGTTCCATGATCTAAACCACCACGGGCGGCATGTTCTACACACAAAGAAACAGAATCCTCTTCCGTAGTAATTCCTTATGAACCCATTGTATCGGAATCATGACCTCGCAGGAGAGTCTTTGCTTCTTGTCCGGTCTGCTCAAGAGTTAAGCCTCTAATAGCAGCAGATAAGTTCGTGTTGCATCACATTCCATGGTGACTGGAGTGCGTCCAGGTGTCTGGCGGCTCCTCTCAAGCTTGCTACCTTAGCTCGTGCTCATCCCGATCAAATCAACCGCACGTAAGGCAGCGGTTGAAAAATACCTGAGCAAGGCAACGTGAGGAGCTTACCACGTCGTGCGCCATTCAGGAGTAAACGTTAGATGCTTTCAAAGCCTCCCAACTCTAAATTAAGCCAATGCCTTGCGATTGAAGATAACCTACAACTGCGCTCACTAAAGTCCACCGGATGTGATTCAATTTGAAATGGTGTGGAAGGGCTAAAACCCGTAGATAACATGCACTACCGTTTTTCTTAAAATGATTGTATGTGTCCTTAAATTCGAGATTTAAGAACAAACGACTAGCACATGGAGTCCCTAAACCTCCAGCGGAGAGGCTCAATTCCTGAGGAAGGGATCGAAGGGAAAGAAGAAGATCGCGGGGGCATCTGGACATGGCCGACTCCGTCCAAGAGCCGGTAGCCCGGGCTTGAAGTTCTAGCGGCGACAAGAGGAAAAACCGAGCTCTAGGTGAGCTCGGGGTTTTTTAGTCGAATACCTTTCTTGATCCATCCTTTGGTCTTGCGGCATTCATAGCGGACTCACTAGTGATCGGCGAACCTAGTTCTTGATCATCGAGGGATTGGAGGCGAGCTTCTTGACACAGTGATTCTTGTGGTGGTATAGCCGAGTAATAACAAGTAGGGAAGAGAAAGGTGTTTACAAAGGGATAGAAACTCAGGAGACAAATTACAAGAAGGTCGGTTGTGCTCGATCTAGCCAGATTGAAGCATCTATCAATGTATGTGGAAGGCTACCGGGAAAATGAATTTCTACCACACGAAGAAATTATCGGAGTTCAAATTATTCTCACTCTTCAATGAGCAAGGCGAGAGAACGCAAACAAAAGGCGGCGCCTTTAAAGCTGTCGGGGAACGGTGGAAGGATCTGGAAGGGATGAAAGGAGAAGTAGGAACCCTATCGGGAGCTTGGAATGGGAGATTTCCGATCGGGGAAAAATTGTTCAACAGGAGCCACTTCGGTGTCTTTGAGAACTCTAACCTTCGGCGGTTCTAAAGATGTTGTGCCCTCATAAAGGGTAAATCTCGAGACGGGACCTGAGATCGGAATGACATCGGGAGGAATGGGGCGATGAAGCGGGCTACAAAGATATGGTGACTCCATGGATCCCGGATGGCAGAATCGAGTTTGCAGAGAGAACTACCGGTAGGCGGCCCGGCTCAGGTATTATCCGTTGGGAATATCCACACAGGCTGCTTTCGACATGAACCTTTGAAGAGTTTGCATAGGAGATCTCGTCTTGTTGCCAACCCGCGAGAATTTAATCAGGCTGCCACGGAGATTACAGACTTTATGGTCAGACATCATTCGCAGTCAATGCACTGCCGGATATATACCTTTGGCCGAATCAAACCGGGTGAGTTCTTCGATACGAGCTGAAGGAAAAAGCGTCCGGTTACAGGTAGTAAGGCGGTCGACATTCGGTGAGAGCCCGTACCAAATGCAATGCTGACGGAGAAGGAGGTGCGCAAAGGATCAAGGGATAGATATGCCGAAGTGCGAAGTTCTTTCGGTATGGAAGCTGGCGAGCGTATACACTGCAGAACACAATAGCGGCGGGGCTGACTACATACAGCAGGTAAATAGCTTTTTGATTCGGCGATTTCGACTCGCGGGTGAAGCTAACATCCTATTATTTCTCGATTTCAGGGTTTCGACTTCAGCATTAAAGAAATCAAAGGATCACGAGGTTTCTCATTCGCCCGGTCGAGAAAACCCGAAGGAAACTAAAGAAATTAAGCATTCAAGGGACTTTCTAAATAAGCGGTCGAGAAACTGAGAAATAGAAGAGTGCGGAAATTAAAATTTGAAACCTTCCCAATCTTTCTTTCCGCCTCTTTGGGTGTCGGCTTAGTTCATATCCTGGTTGCATCGTTGGTGAAAGCTAAAGATTTGAGATACATGATACTTTCGCTCACGGCACGGGCGTTCTATATTTCCTGCTCCACTCTCGCCCAATAGGTTTCTACGACTGTGATCGCTTTCAATATCCTCTATTTAGTGTTTGCCGGTGCGATACTCATATAACATTGGGACATTTCTTGAATGCAGCGGTATCGACCCGAGATCGCCTACGCTTCGGCTTAGCGATTGGAAGCATTGGGTTGTCCTCCGGCGTCCCTAAAGGAAACGGGGCTCTCCCTGGGATAAGTGGGAAGACCTTTGAGAAACTGCGATTTGGAAGGTCGGGAAGATGATGAGGGGAGGATGAAGGAAAAGAAAGAAGAGGAAAAAACACCAAGAGAGGCGGGGATCTCTCTCAGAGCCAATATGACCTCATTCTTAGCGGTGCAGGAGAAATTAGAGATATGAGCTCAATGGACAAGAGCAAGGTGAAGGAAGGACAGCCGTGAATTTCCATGCAGGCGGTTAAATTTGATAGGCAGGCAATTTATGAAAGGTCTGAGGGCACGGCGAACGAAGCGCTTGATCTGGGAATCACGGATGGGTTTTTCAATCTTGCTAAGGAAAGAAGTAGAAGCTCGAATGCGGGGCGCAAAGGATTATGCCAACTGTCTAAAAGAATGGCGTCGTTGGAAAGAAGGCATCGCGAGGAGTTACGCAATGTTACTTCCGATGGAATACCCGCACGACTTTGATTATTACAAGAAAAGGCGCCCTTGATGAGAACATGGGGTAGGCAGTATATCGACTACATCAACACCAAGCTAATGATAACGTCAAAACCCTTCCACTTCACGAGCGTGCTGGCGATTGAAGAAGAAGAAACTTGGATTAGGGTGGTCCCATTTAAAGGCCAGATGATAGCTCCCCACATTCACGGTAACATTAGACACGAGTTTGATTGTGATGCAGGCGCACAGGCCGTGGCACTGTTACCCATCAATGTAATCCCCACCTTTTATGACAAAGTGACATGAAGCGATTGGTACAAGGCATTAATACGGACATGGCCAGAGCTGGATACTTTTCGGTTCCTTGTCTTTTTTGCATCTTAGAGACAATCGGACAATGCTTGTCTCCCAATGGTGATATTAACTTCAACAACAAGATCGTACTCCATCTGAACTTGAACATGAGTGTAGACTTGAAGCTGCCCAGAAGGCACCAAACTTTGCCAATATAGTTTTGGTTTTGGTTTCAGATCGTGAACTAGACAGAGTGGTGGTCTGAACATCATTATCTTCGGCGAGGTTCATGATTTCTCAAAGCCGGATGGAGCCTGGAAGGCGCAGATTTGGAGGATGTGCCATCGATGGACAAAGTGGCAATGATGAATGACCGGTCTACTCATAGAATTCTATCCTGACAGAGTTATCAAGTACTTCATAACCAGCAGTCGAGGAAGATCAAATTATCGCAGTGGTACATAGATAGCTGTTCTCTCGGGGGGCTATCTTTGTATGGAATGAAACCTATATCCGTGGTTGGAAATAGGGACATGGATTTGGAAACCGATGGGTATACCTGGATACACTTCATGAGCATTTCAAAGGGAGAAAAGACAAATAGAAGCGATGGGGCGGTGATGGCGAAGACAAACACGAGGCGAGGAAAACGTTGAGCGAATGTCGAAGGTCTAGACGAATCTTTGTGGAAATGATTCTTGAATACGAGATTGAAATTGAGTTCCTTTGCTCCTACCGGTGTTTCTCGACTTCGCGGTCGAGCCTTTCGAAGACTTTAACTTTTCTATTCTGTTTCGCTTGGTGAAAACTAAATTCCCTATCGGCATCTTTCATCATTTCGGGGAGATCGATATCCGCGACTCAGGATGATTGACGCGTATCTGAAATGAGTTCATTCGCCAAGGAGGAACCGCTGCACTCTAAAGACAATCAAAAGAGTAGAACAACTGCGGCCAGAAAAGGAGGCCCGACAAAATAATCCGCATATATGGATCGGATGAAGGCAGGAATGCGAGCCAAACTCCAAGCTGGGATCGGTCCCACCAAGCTTATGTTGGCGTCAATGGGTATTAGCTAGAGTACCGAATAAAGGCGTCCACGAGCTTAACACCACCAGCGGATCGACCAGCAGACATAAAATCGTCTTCTCAGGGCCTAGAAGCAAAAGGAAATTGAATGATTGCAGGCGAAGAGTTAAAGGTAGCCATATGGTCTTGTGTAGCGAAAAACATTATCCAATGTTCTTGGTGTTCTAGACCTTCAGTTTTGAAGTTCAATTTTGTTTGAGGCCGAAATTCGAGCATGTATGGGACCTCGTCCACGTCATCACAAAGAAACATATTGGTAGAAAAGTGGGCCAGGGGTTTGCCGAACATTCCGGACTTTAGCAAACGACTAACCGCAGCGATCATAAGGCGACTCGCCTACAAAGGTACTTATCACCGCCAAAACCACAATAATTGCTAAGACTATCGACCCGAGGAAAAGTATAGAGGCAGGATAGGTGGTTGTCTTCGGACTTTATCTTTATCTTGGCGGAATCCCTCTTTGCCATTCTTGTGGCCCGATGTGATTAGCAACTATCAGAGCCTCAAGGAACCGATCGAGAGAGAGCAGCGATCATGCAACTATAGACTGACAAATATTTTGGTGATCCAAGAGGCGACCGCTTCGGATAGTCAAATTATTAGCTGAATAATGCAAAAGCGAAGAATGTACTATGTTTTGTAATGAATATACATGTATGAGTTTTATTTGGCTTTACCGACTTCGGTCGAGAGAGCATGCTATCCCTATGATGAAATCATTTGTATGATGTTTGTTTGTGTTGGATCTGACCACCAATATATTATGATATGGTTGTACATTGGGTTTCTGGGGCCTTTCTAAATTTCGCCCGAGTCGAAAATGCAACTACTTATCTAGTTAATATAACCATTTGTATGCTTCCATGTGGATTGGATGAAACCATATTCTAATAGAATGGATTGTACTTTGACTTTAGGGCTTTCTCGACTTCGCGAGGTAGAAGAGACCACCACCCCATGGGTTATGGATGCACATAATCAATGTTCTCTATTGTAATTTTGATTTATCATTTCACTAGCCGTTTTGACTGGCCTTGCGAAATTGTGTTCATCATAGACTCTCCTTGCTCCCTGGGTAGTTCGAGACGCAGTCCGACACCGGCTGGAATCGTTCGGGCATCTGGTAGCTCCGGTGACCTGAGATCTAAAAACTTCAAAGGCGGAAGAATCTGGATGCAGCACGGTCCAGATCCGCACTTTACACTCTTACTTTGCGACCCTTTGGGATAGATTTAGCGCTGCATTCGAATCTGACGCCATGCACCCTGGGATAAAGAAAGAAGACGAGATTTAGAACACTCGAGAAAGCTCAAAGCATACTTGCAAGCATTACGCAACATCCATGGGGTTAGGGATGGAGCATATTGATGAGAAGGCTCGCGGGATCACAGTGGAGAAGTGGGTGGACAGGTCGGCCGGTGGCTCCGGAGGCACCTCCAAGTGAAGCATTCCACACTCTTGAGTTTGCCCCGAGCGATCGGCGTGAAGAAGCGCAGTTATCCCCTAAGGTGGACCACCTACCGCGATGATGGCTGTAGTGGCTGACAGGGCCGCCATGGTCTCTGCGTCAGATGTAAATCAGGTAGCACCTATTCAATTTATTAATAAAAATTATTTTTCAACTAGAGCTTTCCTTTGTTTTGGTTGTTGTTCTTGTTCTCGGCTATCGAGGAAAGCTGGAAAGCGGATGCACAATATGAGACAAAAATCGAGATTAAGGATAGTTTTGATTAGGGTGCTCCTTTTTCGGTGTAAATTCGCGGGGTTCCAAAAAAAGTGGGAATGGAATGAGTCCACGCTAATTAAATCCCGACTTTTACTGCACATTTCCGCTAGCTCTGCGAAACCTGCTTGGGAACAATAGATTCTAACTACTACTAGGGTTTTAGGCGGCATTTATCAAATGATTATTATCATACTTTCAAATGCTCCACGACATGATTCATTTACCATAAAGGTACATTAAAGGTAAATGATCATGATCTACTTATTAACAACTTGCTAACTTGTTAAGCGAGAATGAGTAAAGCTAAAAATGTAACTATATCCGTGCAACCTCATTAATACATTCATTTCATTAGCGGGTTTACATGGGAACCCTTACAGGGAGTTGGGATCAGTTAAATAGGCCATTAAAACATGTCCACTCTAAATGGCCGGACTCTAACACTCGAGTGATTATAAATTCGATCTAATTAATTTCTTATTGATATTATATCTGAAAGTTATTAGAACATTAGACAGCAGGATCTAAGCTATCAAACATGCATTAGAGACTAATGTTATTAATCGAGCTCTCAAACACGTGTGGTTCAGTTAACGCGTCGGCTCAAATCGACTTCTATGGAGTGCTTTTCCTTTTATCGAGTAAAGGACTGAATCCTTTCTTTGTCGCGACATCCTTGGTGGGGGCTTATGGTTATCTGCTCCAATCCTTTCCTCTTGCTCATCATTCTCTTAGAATAGAATCATTGATTATAACCACATTATCATCCTTAGAGCCACCCGGTTAAGCTGTGGCGAGCTGGTTTATGAAATTGGAACCTTCCTTTTTCCTCTCTTTGCAATGTTGCTCTTCTCTTCAATCCTTTTATGGTGATCCATATTAAAGATCCCTTTCTTCTCATTTAGGCCGGATGAATCCACCAGACTTCAGTATTTATGGCATCGCGGTAGATGCACTTTGCAATGTGAATCCAGGCATCTCTCAAAGCCGGGTCTTATATATTGAACCAGAACTGGGGTTATCACGGATAAGGTGTTGTACCCTGTTGAAACTACTTCCCATTGAGTCTTCTTTGTAACCAACGCTCCAAAGCTGCATATAACTGGATTATCCGGCTATTTTTTAGATATTAGCCATACTGGAGTCATCTGACGATTTTAACCCTAAAAAGGTTTATTATATCATCCACGTCTTCTATTCAAAGCAACCATTAGTTTATAGGCATTAAAAATTCTAAGTAAATGATATAAAAGCCATTATAAGGTAATTAATAATAAAAAAACGCTTTGAAAGTTGTAATCAACTAGACTTACACATCAAAGAAAACTAGCATTGCATTCAAAATTATAAAATACCAACAAAGGTGGTAAGGTTAAAGGATATCAGAAGACATCATGCACAACCACCTTGCCAAATACAACCAAGAAGTGGTAAAAGATAAGTTATGGAAGCAAGAGATCGAGCATCATTAAAATTAGCAGAGATAACTTTAAAAATGGCTTAAGGTCAAAATACCAACCAAGGTACCAATGAAGTGGTAAAAGAGGTTAAAATTACAAGTAATGAACTGAAATCATACATCAGGGAAATTATCCATTCAAACTCGACCTTTGAAATCCGTAGAAAATTATGCGACTAATCAACAACTCAAAATCTGAAGCCAGTTAGAAATCTTTAGCGAAAAATGGTACAATGTTGGATTGTTTTGTCTATGACGAGCCAAGGACATGTCATGCAAAATTATGAAAGACCATTGAAAGTGATAAAGATGTAAATTTATAGCTAAACCTCTGAAAAGAAATAGATGCATGTCATTAAAGTTGGCAAAATTGCCAAAATACCATTAGGCATTAGTCGGTTGAATTACAAATGGAGGCCGTTCATGCATCATGAAAATTACCAACTCAACAAAATCATGAAAATTACCAACGAATTAACAACTCTCGGAATGCAAACCAAGATTAGAGAAACTTAGCGAAAATCGTTCAATCTCACTACCAACCATCTACCTTACGCTCTGCTATTCACTCATACGCTTTCTAAAATTCTCTAGAACATCTTTTGACCTTTTGCAGAGTTCAAATACAAACTTTCCCTTTTGAGACTAATTTACTATTCTTGGCATTAGACTAGGTGCCTACCCGCCAGGCATCTACAACATCCCAAAACATTCTATTTGGTTGTTTGAAAACTTTAAAAACTTTCTATTTTTGGACCTTCAGTTTGCTTATACTATTGATCTGAATTTGGTTCATCATCTCAACAAAGTTAGTGGTTTTCAAAATTTGGAGTGTGCTTCGCCCGGAAGGCTCACATACAGACTTTATTGGACCTTGCATACATAAAATTTATAGTTTATAAGATTGAGTTCTTGACAATAGAAACAGTTTTGCTTCACTGGGGCCGTTTCTTCTGATATCAACCTTGGTATGGTTTTGCTTCACTTTAAACTTCACTAAACTTGATCTATAAGCTAGAACTCTCTATCGGTTTTGGTGCGTAATATTTAAGCTTTTTCTATTACCAAGAGAATCTTCTTACTTCTTGGACCAACTCTTTTATCGCCGCTAACGTTGAGATATCTCTACAACAGTGGGTTGTGCACATTTTGTTGTGAGGCATTGATAACTTAGTTTTATCATGAAGTGGTACATTGCTAGAAGATTCTTGTTTAGTACTATAGTAGGAAATTCTACCAAATTGTATATGATATCCTCCCAATACCCCGGGAATGGCGGCATCATTCTATTAAGGGCGAAAATTATTTTTAGCGTTATAATTTTTAGAATATTGCAGCAATTTGAATGGTAGTAACATTATGCGCCAAATTTGAGTATAGAAATCCTTACTAGATGTGTTTGTTTCCTTTACCACAGTCCTTCCTACAACTTCTTTACATTTTCTTAACACCTAGGACTTGGAAAAACACTAACTTCAGGCTTCAAAACTCTACGCAAGTTACTCTTCGATTGAATACCTTGCGGGTATCCCTTTATGAAGGTTCCCACCTGCATGGAGCCCAATGGCTCTTCAACTCAATACCTTGCCACTCCCTTTTCCTAACTGGAAACCTCGGGGCAAGTCCATTACTAGCCGTTCATCTAGTTTCCTAGAGTTGTCATATCATCCAAACTGACAAAGCAACCATCACTAGAAGGCAAACCTGGAAACTAGAATTCGGACATAGTTCAGATTACTGAATACTTCCTCCACCCATTTGAATTTTTGTGGTTGCTGGTGCGAGAACCAAGGTAATAGAGATGCTGTTTCTCTTTCTGGCCCTCCAACCAGGGCTGAAGATGGGCCCTTAATGCTTTATTCCCCGTTTAGAGGTTTTGCGATTTTCTCTACTAAATATGTTGAGGTATGGTTCCCAGAATCCACCCTTTCCACTTTTCCTGAACATCTCAGGATGAACGAAACTGGCAGCTATGGAGGTCGACCCACCCTTTACCCCCAAACCCAACAGCAAAGGAAAGGGACTGGGTTCAATCCTCCGCCCGTACCAGACTGTCAAAGGAGGGACTGGCAGGTTGAGAAGTATATAGGCCTGCCACATAACGACGTCGCAGCCCACAGAGACATTATGAAGCACAAGTGAGTTGCTATGGTCTTTAGGCTGTTCAAATCTTCGTTTCCTTTATGTGGTAGGCTGCATTTGCTGTAGGGTAAAAGTTCTCCACAAAGTCCCGGGCTTTGGAATTTCAGATTTTCCTAATTGGTTTCGAAGAGTCATCAGGATCGGGTGCTGATTATTTTTGCCATTTATTTGACCTTTGAAAAATCTTACATTTTATATTGGACCATGTGCTATTTCAGGTGTGAGACTGACAAGTTTTAAAGTGGATTTGATTGATACCGTTAACTGGGAGAACAAGTTGCCATCTGTTGCTTTATGGACCACCTGGAACTGGAAAGACATCAACCATACTGCAGTTGCGAGAGCTTTATAGAGCCCAGTTTCAGAACTTATGATTTGGAGCTCAATTAAATCTCAGATGGCCGAGGCATTGGTAGTCGAGCAGCCAAATACAGGATTTTGCAAATTACTCAAAGCATCTCATTTGGGTAAATGTTGGATTCCTTTTTATTGTCATTTGCCTCAATGAAGAAATGTATAATATCGTTTGACTCACAGTGCGAGCAAATGTTGTTTGTTATTCTGGATAGAGGCAGATGCCATGACAAAGGATCCTCAGTTTCCCTTCTCGCAGAAGAAATTTGGGGACAATGTTACAACAAAATGGCATTAATGGAAGAGTAACTATTAGATTGTACCTTTACTGTTTGTATAAGTAATGAAAAAATGCCAGGAATACCAGATTTGTTTGATCTACGCATTCGTGACAAGGTGTACGACATTACAGTCTGTTTAACAAGATTTGATTTGCCCCACTGAATCCTTCTCATGTTTCTACCAGGCTTACAGTTTATCATCAAACAGAAGGAGTGGTTTCTTACATGGCTTTCCTGAGCAATAGTTTGGCTCAATTCTATGAATGATGAAATACCGAAGCTCACATACGTCTGTATGTAATTGAACCATGTTGCATGCATACTACCTCATCATCACTGGTCTGTATTTCCCCAAAAGATCTCTGAGCCATTGATTACTGTGTATTTTTCATGTTGACCCTGCAGACTGGACGATCACCAGAAGGGTGGATGGATAATTGAAGGGCTGAGGTGCAGGGGATGACTATAATATTCTTCCGGGTTAGGGATTCGTGAGTACATTGTGTTGCATTAGCATGAAATACATTTTCTAATCACTAGATTGATGTACGAGATCAACACAGATGGCCCGCTGTGTGACAGAAGATGGAACATCTGTCCACAGAGCTAATGCCACAGATATTGAAAAGATTGCATTCAGGCTTCCTAAATGGGCCTTTGGCACTGCTTATCAATCATACCAATTCTTCTTAAAATCGTCAGTTTCCTTATTTTTCTGCGTTTGATGAACACTGAATTTAGTAGATATTCTCCAGATGAAAACGAATAAAGGTTTAGCAAGGTAGATATTGTTAGAGCTCAGCGTGGATTCTCTTTATTTTGTATGTTATTATTCAAATGTTGTCATATCCTTTACCAGTCGGTTGGTTATTCACGGTTCCTTTTTGATTGATCAGGTTCGTATTCAGCATAAACATGCCATCAAACACCGGGTTCCATAGTAATTCCCTTGCAGATATTGAGTAGTAACAGTTAAAAACTTGAATGACTCATCTACAGTAGCAATATATCAGAAACAAGCATAGTGGGCTCTTGAGGATAGAATGCAAAATATTTAAAGGGATAGGAACAGGCTATTTACAGAATTAATAGGATGTATGAATTTTTCAGTAATTAAGCCGCCAATCTACAGAGCAAAGTTAAAGTTTGCCTTGTTTCACTCCATGTGTTTTTGAACTACATAATAGGTGTCGGCTGCGTTTAGGCCAAGTGAGGAAGCTACGGCTTGGAGCATTGTTGGAGTCACATTTCACAGCAAGCCGCGACTAGCAGCTCTTGTTGCTGCAGCAAGAAGTAGAAAGTCACATAAAAAGCATTTTTTGAGGCTCGTTACACTTCTACCAAACACAAAGAATCCTGCCAATTGAAGGCAAGGCTGTTAGCGCCAGCAATTGGAAGACATGATAATCACAACAATACTGTCGACTTTGGAATCAAAGAAGTTGGAAGAGGATTTTGGCAATTGTATAATGAAGTCATCTATTGCATAAAATATTCACCAAGCTTGTAGAGATTATTCATTACATGTGTGCGTCATTTTTGTTGAAGTCAAGCACTGAGGTTTGAATTTGCCAATCTGATATAATCTCAAAAAAATATCTGATTTCACTTACATTCATTTCTAAACTATAGGTATGGAAGTTGTTCAGAACACCCTTTCTATCATAATGAATTTTAAGCATGAAGAGGCGAAATACCGTCGCAGCACTGGAGCAAGGAGAGCACATCTTTTACATCTATAGTGCACAATGAAAGGAATACAGGAAACAAGCGGCCTTGTACAAAGGAAGCATTCCTTCTGCAATGTTTCATCCACAGTTCTGGAAAGAACTTGATCTACCTTAGAAGCTGACGTAAATTGCAGGAGAAAATCATGTCATCTGTCTGAGTACAATGTTTCTGAGGGCCCACAAGAAGCTCGCGAAGTCTGCCCGTGAAGGAGATGTCAGCTTTTTGGAGCCAGTGCCTGTGGTGGCCTTTTTGGAACTACATTTGGAGTTATCGCTCTTATGCTTGGCTAGCTTCCTCCTTTTTTCCTTCTGAACGTTGATTTGTGGATCAAATTCTTTTTGGACATTCTTACCATGGGTCTGCTTGATGAATGCTTTGGAGTAGCGCAGAGATGCAGTCTCCGACACCATTTTCAGTACAACCTCAATGAAGAACTGAATTCAGCTGGTTTAACCAAGTGAAAATATGCCCGCAACCACTTGTCTTGTAGAGCATGCTGTTTCAAAGCACAATGAGAGGGTTACCGGGCTTGCATTTCGAAATTTTCTGATTACTGGGAAGGAATAATCTCGTTCTTAACGCACTTGATAATAGGTACACTTTCCATCGATACAAATATCTGAAGCATTTAGCCGATACCGTGACCGGCGGTCATGCTGGGAAGTAAGATGGAGCGTTAATGCATGCATGGTTTGGCCCTCTTAGGACCGAATCTGGAATGGCTGGATGACAGGTGATTTGGGTCGAGGCATGTTTCGCATGAATCGGGGTATTGCATTTTTAGAGCGGGCTTCTTGGGACGGGTTTGGCATGGCGAGGTTTGGGTTGAGATGAAATCTACGAAGCTAATGGCGTGATTACCCACCTTATATTTCGGAGCGCAACCAGTTTCAGGCCGAAATCGATCTTTCCTGGATTCAGTTACTGGACTTACATCGGTTTCCGGCTGTGGCATTGCCGATGATCTTGCTGTGGGTGCAGGTGTTGAAGGGTTCGCCTGTAAGGCAATTAAACAGATAAATGGCCGGGGAAACTGGGAGAGGCCGAGGATTTTGGCTAGCAATGGGGTGACTGGCACAACAAATCCAACAGGGTGGTAAGGAACAGGATGTGCATCGGGAAAGGAAGCTGCTTTATACTTTGCCCACTAACCATGCCAGGGAGTTGCTCCTTTGATTTGGCGAAGTGAGAGAAAGCGTACTAGAAAGTTTCACGGCATCCATGGAATTTCTTCACATTCTTCTGATAGGCTTTTCAAGATTAGGCTTCCTTCCTACAAGGATCACCCTCGGCAGGGGTGAAGTTGCAGGCTGCAACAATTTTTGAAGGCTAGGCCTTACGGGATAAATAGTCACGGTGTTTATCACGATAGAAGCAGCCTGCAACCTAATTATCATAGCTCAAATATAAACTACTTGGCTGTAAATGCAGCATCTACAAGATGGCGGCAGGATCCAAAATTGGGGAACTGGGCCATCCGGACAAAATTTATTGGCGCCCGTTTAGTTTTAGTTCTAGGGGGTATTTATTTCTGATGGAATAGAATTAGACTTGTGGTTTCAGGCATGCGGCCCGCATTGGAATACCATTTCAGGTTGATATTGGCCCGAGGTCAGGATACCTCCCATTCCTCCTTGGTCCCCTCATGAAAGTGGGGGGAGGGTGATAGGCTGTGGAGTCTGGGGTTGGGCAGGTTGAATAGGCGGTGGGCCTTATGGGTTTTGTGCCCGACAACAAAAAGAAAATCACCCGGTGGAATACCGCTTCAGGAGTATTGACTCTGGAAGCTCTGGTATCGTTGGTACATTAATGAATTAGAAGTCACCGTTGGTTAGGGTCTCGCGGAGTAGTGGTGGTTCCTTATGTTTAAATTAGTAGTTTTTTAATTTTTTACTAGATAACCATTCACGTATTTACTGAAATGCCTTACAGCGGGCTTGTATGGTATGCTAAAGGGTGAAATTCACAGAAAGCGAGGTGTGGTGGCTGCGGGATGCGTCGAATCTCTTTCAGCCTCCTGAATTGTGAAAGCAAAGCAAAGAGCATTTTATTTATATACAAAATGGAAATACATCCACTAAACCATTAGAAATTCTGGAAAACTCCAGCTCTTTATGGATTACTTTCATCCTTGTTGCTCATCTAACCTTGCTTTGATAGGACCTGGATCAATGCGATTCCATGAATATATACCCGCAAATCAAAGAACATTGCAATTTCCACATCCACACTGCGATATAAATTCGCATCCCATAGCTATTAACATGCACCACTCGTATGTGGTAAGCCACCAATCCATACCGCAAAAGCACCAACATTGCGACTACAGACCTACGCCAGAACAAATAAGAACGGAAGATGAAAAGCGGTTCGCAGAACTTAGAAGTGAACAAGAACTTAAAAGTGAACAAATAGACCAAAAGAAGTCTGCCGAGCAGATGACACCGCTGCAAATTTCATGAAATTTTCACATCGCTAACAACAAAATGACAAAGCGGTCCCAAAATTTGGCCGTAGGCTGCAGCATGGGCGATCGAGTTATCTCCACAGCGAACCACGATCCACCGCCGCACCATTTGGAGTAACCATATTTGGAGTAAACCGCCAGCACAGAAGCCGGTACGGGTATACCGGCTGCGGGCGGAAATACTGAATCGACCTCCGGAGAAAGCCCTGCTGATTCCACATGGCTGGGCTCATGCACTCCGTTGTTTTCCTCGGTGGCGGATCTTCTGGCTGAAGAGGCGCATCACTCAATACGGTTTCGCCACATACCGCATCTTTAGAAACTCCCCACTGCTTCTCCGCTTCTCGCTTCTCACCCGGAAGCTCCTCACTGACGCCACAAGCTTCTCGTTTTACCGGTATGGCGGAGCTCCTCAAGTCGACCATGCTTTCGGCCCTTCACCGACTTCTGCCATGCTTTCGGGCCAGCGGCGACCCATCGCGTTTCTTGCCAATTTTCTTCCCACCAAAACCTAACATTTTTTAAGCTGGAAACCACTAACAAAATACTCATCAAGCCCTCACCCCGCCAATCTTAAATCGCAGGAAAAAATTAGGAACCTGGATTTTCAAGGTACCGGCTCCAGGTTGGTTTTGGAGACATTTTATAGAAACTAGCATAACTTTTGAATGAGAACTTTCCGCATCAAAGTTAGATCGAATCGAGTCCAAATTTTACTGGTGTAGTCTCCTAGATTCGCAACTTTTGACCAGATTGTGAGCCGCATAACCTTACAAGACACAATAACAAAGTGCGATATGAATCTGCCGGTAGATCAATACAACGCGCATAACGTAATTGTAGGCTATGCTTTTACCAAAATTGCACTGGATTATCAATTCAGAACAACGCATAATATCATATACTTTGTTTACAGGAGTTCATATTTAGTACGAAACTTTAGCTCTATTCTTCTATAATAGTAACCCTCCAATGCCTCCTCCTTCTGCGGCATGGTGGCTTCCAAATCAATTCCGGAGATGACTTGAGGCACACTCCATAAGCTGTGGGGAATTTTCATTTTGCAAATCTTGTTTAAATACCCACGTTGTATCTTTAGCGAACCGAGGTGAGCTTTCCCACTTGACTAGCTTGAAAAGAAGTTTAGGCCCTTCTTATTGTAACGCCGAGAATCAACTCGAAACAATTTCAATTTGGTTTCCTCCAATCATCTACAGCAAAGGGTTGGAGTCTTCCCATCCTCTGGGTTTGTGATGCCTCACTCTCGAAATGGAAGCTCACGTGGTAGACCTTATGAACTTTTAGCATGAAGCCGGTGGATTCGGGCTTATAGGCGTTTACTCAACTCTAACCAAACAATGTTGAAAGGATTAATACATCTTGGAACAAGTTTTTTGAATTCCATAAATTCAGGAGCTTGACTTGTTGACCTTTCGATCTTTAGCATACACACTATCGCCCACGGAACTTCCTTACCGTCCTATGCTTGTCGCCAAAGCTCTTGCAATGACCTTCGCTGCCGAAGCGGAATAAACCTCGGACTTTCCCTCACCATTGTTGCATTTCGCGCTAAACAATTGTTGAACCACTTCTCTTTGACCGCAGTGTGCATTATCAGGTGTGAGGCATTGATAGCCATAATTGATACACTCCAGATGATTCTTGCTTAGTACTATTATATAACTACAATTCAACTGAAATGCTGTCTGGAGTCCTCCGCTGATTCTTATTCTGGGCACTGGGTATAACATATCTTCCCTACGAGATCACGGTTAAACTCTCCCTCACAGGCCATCCGGTTTGGAGGATGATGCTCCGTTACTCATCTGAAGCTTTGTCCCAATGGTGTTGAAGAAGTCTCTTCAAAATGCGCCTTATGAACTGAGGGGTCTCTATCGATATGATTCTCAGGCATCCAGCCTGGCTAAAGATTTCAACCGGCGAAACATGGCGGGGAGGCTTTATCTATGGTTTCGCGTGGCAGAAGTGTGCCATCTTCCAGACAACTTGTCAATCATACTATAATGTGGCCCCTTAACATCCGAGGAGACCCATGATGAAGTCCATACCTATCTATTTGAAATAAGGAGCCATGGTTTCAGACCCCCGAGGTCGAAGTTGCTCCACTTTAAACTGTTGCGACTGGCCCGACCAGCACTTAAAATATAGATTTAGCGTAATAATCCTTCATCTCCCTAAACCTATCTTGAAATTAAGTTTTCATGGATCTGCAGCAGCGGCTATGGAGCTCATCGCGGTATTGTGAGAGGATTAACTTCCTTATTCCCCAATATCTGAGGAACACAAAGCTTATATATAATATAAAAAGATTGTTTTCCTTCTTCGTTCTTATGGGCTTCTCTTTACGTTATGCAATGCTTGCTTTAAAACAGTCCCTATTTCGCCGGTGTTCTTCACTAGAGGAATTGCCTCTAATCACCATTACCATGCTTGATAAAGGTTGACGCTAATTTGGAGTGCACTCTGGTCTCCCGGCAACTGATGAGAATTAAATAGGCGCTCCGTTTAACTTCCAACCTGGCTTGTATCGCAAATCATACTTTCCCATGAGATTCCGTAACATCTTTGCCTCAAGGGTGGGGTGCGGTTGCGTAAAGAGATGTATTGAAGGCTTTGTTCGATCCGTGGCTCCTCCCACACCAAAATAAATAGTGCCCCAAATCTGAAGGGAGGGCTCTAATGGCATTCAAAGCTCACGGTTATTGAGTGAGATTGTGACTGTTCAGCAGTAATTCATCTTTTTTTTTAAGATTAAATCTGCCTTCTCAACTCTATCTGCATAGGCGCTCTACGGTTGCTATCATTAGCATCTTCTTGTATCTTTCTCACGGGGTACGCGAAATGTTAATAATACACTCATTTGTTGTCAAGGCTTTCTTGAGCTTGTTCGAGAAGCTTGGTAGTTCTTGTCAATGATCATTTAATGTTATTTGACTTTGTGATCTTGGTAGATTCTGAGGGGGCTGCCGCGGCGAAGTCCTTCTGAACTTTCCTAATAATATCTTGCAAGGGCCGGAGGCTTTCCTTAAGCATATATTTTGATGCATGTGGGTCGTTATTGCCCCTGCGATCTTGGATGGATGGTGGCAATTATCTGATAATACATAGCCCTGAATATTCAACACCATTTGGTGTAACCGATGACCTGGAATAAAGCGATTACCACCTTAGCCTATAAACTTTCTTTAAATTACACTTTATGCTCTTCGCATTGATTCAGAATTAAAACCATTTATTAAAATTGGGACAAATCCTTCCCAGATTTGAATCAGGACTGAAAATGGGACTCATAGTGACATCAAAATTTCATCATATAACAAATTTGGTTCATAATATTTTCTTCTACCAAAATTCCGAATAAATGGTTGAAGATTGGGCGAGGGTGAGATCGGGGGAGGAAGGGGAAGCGGGGTAAGAAAGGAGAGGGGGCAGGAAAGGAGGGAACCCGGGGCAAGGAGAAGAGGGGCAAAGGGGGGAGGGCAAGGGCAGGAGAGAAGAGGGGCAAGGAGGCGAGGGCCAAGGGCTGAGGGGCAAGGGGCAAGGGAAGGGGCAGGAGAAGAAAGGGGGCAAAGGAGGCCAGAGGCAAGGGCCAGGAAAGAATGTGCATTTAAATTAGTATACAATAATTTAAATTAATAAATTATAATAAAAAAATATAAATCAATAAATAACTAATAAAAAAAAATACTAAATCATTCTCCTCTTCTCTGAGCTGGTGAGTCGAGAATTTGGAAAAACACCATTTGATTTTGATGTAAAATTTTTGTTGGCTTCAAATTTTGATGTAATTTCTTTTGATGTAAAATTTTTGTTAGCTACATTTTGATGGATAAAAATGAAGCTCAGACTATAGGATCAATAGCAGTCACGAGCAAACAAAATAACGGAATGACATGCCCCAGAACTATTCTGGACGGATGGGACACACACCATCCAGGTGAATCCACAGCTCAGGTTGTGCCACTACATTCGTGACTTCGGCCTATGGATTGCTCCCGTCCCATCAGAACCGCAGTAGCTACACCCATCAACCTCGCACCTATTTACCCATGACTGGATCTGATTATGGCGTGTCCAAATTTTGTTAGCTTCAATTTTGTTAGCTTCCAATTTTGATGGAGCTTCCAATTTGATGGGCTTCCAATTTCACCATACCGTGACCTGGCGTGCCCACAATCGAGCGAGCGAGCAGAGTTACAATGAACCTGAGAACTCGGGCTTACCCGGTTTTTTTGCGGCCGGCGGTGACGATCACGCTTCCACTTCGCCTCCTTCTCTTCAACCTCATCTTGAGTTAAAAGGCTGTATGCGTAGGCTATAGAGCTTCTTTTTGCAGGTTGTTTTGCATGGATTATCCGGTTCGGTGAGGAAAACACATTCAAAGAATAGCTCGAATTGAGGAGAAGAACTCATCATCCGGAATAGAGAAAATAGCTTTTTGAAGCGAGATAATCTCGCGAAATAGAAGATGAGCTATTAGAAGCTAACGTAGCCCCGGCATCCCTCCTCCTTTTATGATCCTCTACCATGAATCTCTGGCTTTCTTCGTATCCTACGTTGTGTGCTCTTTGGCGCTGACTCCCTTTGATCTTCGATACGGAAATCACAGGGCAACTCTTTCTTTGCTTCAAACTCCCTTTCACCTTCAAATCACTTCAAACTCCCTTTGAGGCTTCAATGAAACTCCTTTGGCAGCAAATCGGAGTAGCTCTTTGGGCTTCAACCAAATCAGGTCACTTGGGCTCCCAATCCGAACCAATCGTCTAGCCTTTTGAGTCGACCCATGAAGAATAGGATAAGCCGGTGAGAACCAAAATCGACCAAGCGAAATTGATTTTGAACAAGAAGCTGATTTGAGAGTGAACTTGATTTGAGAGAAATTGATTTTTTGATCTCGAGATCTCCGCCAGTGTGAAGCTTTTGGTTTGAGATTAATTCGATTAGGAGCTATTAGCTCGGGAGAAAACCAGGAAAGAAGAGTTCAAGTGGTACAAAGGATCTTAAGTCTCAAAGGTATGTACCAAATTTTAAAATTTCAAGCATAGGCGGGAGAAAAAAGGCGGGGGTATTAGAAAGAAGGGTAAAATGTACCGTTGAAAAGAAAGTGTAAAATAAATGATAATAATACTTAAGATTATATTTTGGCGTGTCCCCAGGCTTCAAAATTCAATCTGGGGAAAAGGGAGTGAGTTATAAGAAGCGTGGGGTGAGGTTTTAGGGGCGCTGCATCTTTTTTGTGCATGCATTATTATTGATATTAGTTGTTGTAAAGAGTAATGCAGGGTAAATTATTTTTCGGTTGTTATAATATTGCATTATAGGTGCATATGATGTCCATTAGATAAATACATGGGAGGATCTACTTATAGAAAATTTATGCAGGAGTAATTTTGCTTGAAAACCACATAAAATATTGTGTTTATTAAAATACATATGAGTATGGTATAGTGTGTGCTATCTTAATGTGTGCTAATTATAAAATACTAATGTGTGCTGGCTCTTGTGTGCTAAAACTAATCGTATTGCTAATACTAATGTGTACTAAATGTATAAAAATGCTAATGATGCTAATACTAATTGTGGTAGTATAAAGTACTAATTGTGTGCTAATTGTGTGTGCTAATTGTGGTAATTATAAAGTACTAATATTGTAATTAAGGGTGTGCTAGTATAAAATCGCACAATATTATTGCTAATACTGTGTGTGCTAGTATAAACAATTTGTTAAAATACTTCAATGTGTGCTAAATACTGATATCAACGTAGGAAAAGCGATAAACTATGGTGTGATAAGATAATAAAACATGGTGGAAAATTAGATGGATAGATAGATGAAATGATGCTCGCCAAAAATAATCTCGACCCTTGAAATTGCCTTTTTACTTTCACGGGCTGCCTTTCATTTCGTGGTCGAAGAAGACCTCGACTAAAACCTGGATTTTTAAGCTTTGTTGCCTTTTCAAACTGGCGAGTGTGAGAAAAGACCTCAACTCTAAAGCGGCGTTTCTCTGGCTTTTGAGAACGCCTTTCTCGACTCATGAGGTGAGAAAGGCATCTGACTTCTAAAACTGCGTTTCGCTTTGAGAACGCCTTTCTCGGCTTCGCCCGGAGTGAGAAAACCTCAACCCTAAAAATTCGTTTTTAAGCTTTTGAGAACGCCTTTCTGCATTTCAGCGAGTCGAAGACCTTCGGCCTAAAACCTCGTTTCTGGCACAGGCACCTTTCTCCGACTGGGTAGAAAGGAACCTTTCAACCTAAAACTTGCGTTTTTAAGCGAAACGCCTTTCCTACCGACCGAGAATTGAGAAACTCGGCTATATTTTTCAAATGGCCCTAAGGCTGTGACTTTATTTTAATTTTTTGCACAGCTAGCATCCGCGACTAGCGGTTTCATCTTTTTACGGTCCTTATCTAAACCCGGATAATTTTGTACTTGGAGTAATGAAAAGACAGGTTCATTGAAGAAAGATCGCAGAAAGAGGGTGAGTGACATCGGTTAGGGACATGCAAGCACGGCCTATGGGAACTCCTCGCCACAAGGCTATGTCATGGTGCTCGGCCAGACGAGCTCCATGGCCGTTTGCACTAGGTGGTTCATGTGTGAAGAGAGGGTGTAATCATTGTGAATATCTGACCACTATGGTGGCTACTTGTAATATATATTGCCAATGAGGCATTTATAAATGCTCTAAGGTATCTCAAAACTAGTATTTTTGGTGATTAATGAAACAATTTGTAATTTTTGTGAACTGTGATCTCTTGTCTACCACTACAAGAAAATGAAGCCAAAATGTCTTGGTAAAGGAATTCCACCCTCCGCAGCGAAAAACTCTTATTTTTGAATGACAAATAAGCCCCGAAGCCGGAATGAGCTGCTATCGAGAAAGCTGGGAGAAATCTTGGATGCACTTGATAACGGACAAAAATTCGAGATTAAGGACGGTTTAAGGTTGGGAATTCAACTCGCTTTTATTGGCAAGAATATATGAGTTCGAAAAAGTGGGAATGGAATGAGTCCCGCTTTAATTAAATCTGACTTATTTCTTGTAATCAAGATATCATCAGAAGATGATTAATTAGATCCAAAATTCCCTAAAAATGTCATTCATCAATCACAAAGATTAACGGAAGGGCATTGATGAACCAAATAACATCTTGTGATATCATGATGCCCATACAGGTGTTCTAAAGCGATCTTATCAATATCCTCTTCCTTAACTCTTATTTTGAACGGTAACGGTCCTCAATCAATCTTGGAAAGAATTTTCTCGCGGGCTTGTCCATCCGTCATCCATACTTGGCAATGCATTATGCATTCTTTTATCATTTTGCTTGTTCAATTGGTGATGAGTCAATACATACTAAACTTCCATCTTTCTTCTTCCACCGAGAAGAGGATTGCGATTTTGAATGATATCTTCTTTGTAATAAACCCTAAAACTCTTCTTTCGGGCAAGCGCTTCTTTAGCTCTGTAGCTCACGGGTACTCATCCTATGAGAACTAACGTCGACTTATCGTATCTAGTGCTAGGTGATCTCATTCCGCGCCCTCTACATGGGGCGGTAATTCTGATTTCATCCAGGAAAGACATCATAAAACTCCATAATTAGCCTAGCAACACCTAGGCAATTTATAGCTGACTTAATTCCTTTTTGATGTATAATTAAAACAATGGTCTCACCAGCCCACAAGGATGTATAACCTCTTTCTCATTATGCATTTATGCAAGCCCTTCAAAGACATGCAGCTGCATTCTGGAAGGAATTTCCTTATCTTTGACACAAAATGGTTTGCATTACAGGTGCCATGATGAAATCTCATTAAACGCCATGCGGAATCCATTGCCTTTGTTGGCTTGAGGAACTCATGCAACCCTATAAGTCCACACTGCCAATGTCCTACTTCCACCCCTATGGTCAGTTGGTTCCACTTAGACCTATATATCAAAGTTATTACTTCTTCCGCTTAGTATATTGGAATTGCCCCATTTGCCATGCTCCCTTAGCTTTGACAGGGTCTTAGACTTCAACAAAACGCGCCAAATCTAGAAGATCACGAAGTTATCTTGAGTTATGCGTATAAAACAAAAGGATTTCGTGGTTGCCCGGTGGAATTGGCGGTATTTGTACGATCCTGGGCCGGAGTAGGGGATGAGTGGGCGGTCAGTTGGCTGGGTGTGATTGATATCTTTGGATGCATCTGAACCATGGTTAAAGGTGGGCCAGATCCCTGGAGTCCACATTGATTTCGATCATGATGAATGGATCACATCGCGGTCATAAATTAGCCATCTCGACCATTGATGGGGCAGAAGATCACAGAGTCCGGTGGCCTTCGGACTTTAAGGAGGCTTTTTAAAAATTCTTATGTTGTTGGGGGAATTTGAATCCGTATCATTGCCCCCCAAATCCCCATTCTAACCACTAGATCAAGCGCCATTTCATTAAAAAAAATAATGTTTCATATATATACTTAAGGGTATTCAAACCCTAATGTTTCTAGAATGTTTAAGATTGTTTTAGAATTTAGGGCATGCACAAATATCCCACATGCATAGATGCAAAAAAGAGCCTCCTTTACCAGCATATAAGGAGGCTATCTGATTCTTGGCTAGAAAGTTCTAGAATAACTCTGGAAAGATCTAGGATGTTTCAAAAAATTGTGGATTGTTCTAGAAAGTTTGGAGTTGTTTTAGAACATTGTAGAAAGTTCAAGAACATTCTAGATGGCTTTCACTTTAGAACATTCTAGAATGGTTTAGAATGCTATATAAATTTTAGAACATTCTAGAATGTTCTAGATAGTTCTAGAGAAGTTTTAGAATGTTCTAGAAAGTTCTAGAATGAGCTTTGACTGGTCAACAAGCCCCTATTCTAAAATAGAAGTTGTCAAGAATAATAAATTAGTTCAAAAATAGAAAGTTTTATTAAAACTTGCAAAAATTCAAAATAGGATTTTCTACATAGTTCTAGAAAGTTCTAGCATGATTCAAGTTTGACGGACACTCCCTAATTTTCCAATGACAGGCATTTTTTTTTTGTCTTTCATATGACATAATCTTAATCAATTTGAATCTTTCAACTGACATACAAAAATTTTAATTGACGGAAGACCGTTTTTCAATTATAAACTTAGAACAAAAAGGTAAGTTACATAAACTACTAATATAAACATACAGTTCAAAAGTTAAGAGTAGCATCAACAACGTAATTCAGAGTAGCATCAACAGTTCAAAAGTTAAGAGTAGCATCAACAACGTAATTCAGAGTAGCATCAACAACGTAATTCAAGAGTCATCACGAGACATTGCTGCTCCTTCTTTCTTTTTTTCTTCATTCCAAGCATCAAAGCATGCTTTCCAATCCACGTGTTCAAATGGTTTACTCCACATGGAAACCATCATAGTAGCATCCAACGTTTCCAGGTTCATGCGTGCCCTCATACCACTCTTGACGTTATTTTGGAGGGAGAAACCCCCCTCACAACATGCTGTGCTTCCTAGAAAAACCATGCAACACTGCCACAAACCAAATATTTGTGTTTCACCAAATATCTGTTGTTCCATCCTCCTCTCTACAAATAGTCCAAGCCACCAACATATTTTTATTCTTGGCTGCCCTGAAAAGTGTCCTAACAAAGACTTCTCTCTCACTCGAACAACGAGCTACAACTTAGCAAGCAGTTTGCCCAACCAATCAAATGTCTCAAAGGTCTCTTTGCTTGCTCTGACTGAAACATGGTGAAAAAACCAGGCCACAGACTCCGTCCACAGACTCCACACAGACGCCGTTTTGTGAAAAAAAGGGGAAAAAACAAAAAAAAAAGGCTCTAAGCATTACCGGCTTACCGCAAAGAGACATGACAGACAGTTGGTAGAGTAGAAATGAACTCGGATTTCCCAAATTGGTGGATTCATTGGGAAATGGGAGAATGTAGAAGGAATCAGAAATATAGAAGTTTAAAAAAAAAATATTTTTTAATGTTACCTAATTCATTATTCTATTAGCGGTAAGGTACATTAACTCGATATGCCTATGAAATATCCCTAGTACTTATACACAAATGAAAGGCAAATTTATATTTGCGACCTTTCAAATGATATACACATTTTTTTTTGCCTTTCTATATGACAGGCAAATTGATATTTGTTACCCTTCATATGCAGGGTAATTTTTTTTACTGCCTGTTTTGATGGGCAAAAAGCCAAAAACAGGCATGAAACCTGTCAAACTTGAAGCCTGAGTTCTAGATGCCATGGATACCAGTTTAAAGATAGAAAGTTTTTTTTTTTCAAAAATTAGGATATTGTAAATAGTTCTAGAATGTTCTAGATGCTCATCGATAAGCACCTCAGTAAAAAAAATAGAAAGTTTTTTTGAAAGAATGCAAAAAGGCAAAGTAGAATGTTCCAGGTACACAAATGCTCACAAACAAGCAGCTCAGTCTAAAAATAGAAAGTTTTAAAATTTTACAAACAACCAAAATAGAATGTTTTGAGGTCTTCTAGATGCTCATGGGTAGGCAGCTCAATCTAATGCCAAGAATAGTAAATTATTCTAAAAATAGAAAGTCTTATTGAACTTGCAAAAGCTCAAAATAGGATGTTCTAGATATTTCTAGAATGTTCTAGATGCTCACAGATAAGCACCCCAATTTAAAAATAGAAAGTTTCTGAAAAATTGCAAGAACTCAAAATAGAATATTTTAGATAGTTCTAGAATGTTCTAGGAGCTCGTGGATAAGCGCCTTAGTAAAAGAATAGAAAGTTTTTTTGAAAGAATGTACAAAGGCAAAGTAGAATGTTCTATATACTCAGATGCTCATAAGCAAGCAACTCAGTCAAAAAATAGAAAGTCTTTGAAATTTTACAAACAATCAAAATAGAATGTTTTGGCATGTTCAAGATGCTTATGGATAGGCACCTCAGTCGAAAAATAGAAAGTTTTGCAATATTCCAGCTCAGTCAAAATGTTAGAAAATATAGGATTGATGCATAACCCCAAATGTTAGAAATCATACTACTCACCTGCCCCACTTTACACCACCCCAACAATGGCGCAACGATGCTCATGAATAGGCACCTCAGTCTAGCTCAAAATAAGATGTTCTAGATGGTCATGGATAAGCACTCCAGTTTAAAAATAGAAAGTTTTTCTGAAAAATTGCAAGAACTTAAAATAGGATATTCTAGATAGTTCTAAAATGTTCTAGGTGCTCGTGGATAAGCACCTCAGTAAAAAAAATAGAACATCTCAGTCTAAAATAAAAAGTTTTAAAACTTTGCAAGCTCGGTCCAAATGTTAGAAACCGTTTTGCGTAACCCGAAAAGTTAAAAACTTTGTTGCTCACCTACCCCCCTTTGCACCATAAGAACATGCTAACCGTAGGACCGGTGCGTAACTTATATGTAAGAAAATTGTAACATTAAAAACCTTGCTACTCATTTACCCTCCTTTGCACCATAAGAACCTGCTAAATTAGAACATGCATCGTACCAACATGTGGCGCGATCCTGATCGTTGGTCCGAGATCATACGACTCACGTGACGTGATCTCAGCCCTTGATCAGATCAAATATCCTATGGTTCATATTGCATGCTCCGTCCTTAAGGAGAAACTTTTAGAATTGTTTATATTGTTTGGCGGATGCAAACCCTAGTCTGTGCTCCCCATACCCCTTATCCTTACCATTAGACCACGCATTAATTTGTTGAAATAATTAGAAGTTCAAACATAGTTATGGGGAGGTCTGATCAATTCTAAAATGTTCTTGTCCAACCCCTAAACCCTAGAAAAGTTCTTGCCCAAATATCCCACATGCATTCGTGCAAAAAAGAGGCCCCTCTTCCAGTATATAAAGGGGTCTTCGACACAAAGATGGATATTTCGATTCAATGCCCGTCTTGAGCTTTCTAGATGCTTATAGGTGAGCATGTTCTAGATAGTTCTAGCATATTCTAGAATCTTCTAAAAAGTTCTAGAATTTTGTAGATGCTTATCAATAAGCAGCTCGAGCTAAAAATAAAAACTTTTTTGAAAACTTGTAAAGAGTAAAAATAGTGTTGGAGTTGGTTATTGCATAATATGTTTAGACAAATTGTCTCAGACATAAAGATATAATATTGCAGATATACAGTTCATATGATGACCTAATGTGGAAGTTACAGAGCTAACACTTAAGCTTACATCTGCAGTATGAAATATTGATTGCATAATGGTGATTGTCCAAGGGACAATGGTAAATCGAAGAGTAGCTCGTTAACCTAAGGTTGCATGGTGAAGAGCATAAGTTTAATGGTCGATCATATTAAGGAGAACAAAGCTCAATGCTATATTAAACCATTAAATATTGGGGCGAAGGTTAATGGTTAATATTACCCAAGTTATTATGATATGGTGAACGGGGAAATTGGAGGCAACCAAAAATAAAAAAGGAAACTACTGAGATTAGCCCGGACCGATCTGCCAAATTCACTGCTAAACCGTCGAACCTGCAGATAAGTATGAGCACAGAAGACAGAGATAGTGAGGCACAGGAGCGGGAGCTTGTCTAAGGAAATTTGGAGCTCTTTGGACGATCCAAACAAGTGGAAGTAATGGTCAATTTCTTATTGCTACAGTAACTGAATTCGATGTGATAATGTCTTGAATATATTCACATTGTCTCATTTGAATATTGAACATTATTTTGAAGAATAGATATTGTAAAGGTTGACCATTGCATAATTCTATGGATTTGTTTATCTAAGTGTGGCAATTGTGCTCTAATATTAACATCTGGTATCAGAGTAGGTTGAGTGACGCTGTGCAGAATGTCAAGTAGGTTTGGAGCCAGTTTGTTAAGTGCAGTAGATGTGCATAAAGGGGGTCCTGGGTTTCAAGTTTGGAAGGACTCAATTATACACATTCTAGAAGTGGAAGATCTGTGGGATTTGGTCAATCCCTTGGGAGAAAGTTTGTCTGGCATTGGAAATAGGTCCACTGCAAGTACTGTTGCAGGATCTGGAGGAGGAACCAATGCAAATGAATCTGAAAGTTTAGGAGAAGTGAACTCTGCTGAATCAGCTGAAGGAATCAAAGGGACTAAGACTGAATATGCAAGGATAAAGGAGGCACAAGGAATCATCACTTCCAAGGTAAGTCCTACCATAAGATTAAAGCTAAGAAATAAGACTCCAAGAGAGATGTGGATGTACTTGATCAAACAATTTGAAGAGAAGACATCCTCTCAAATTGATTTACTAGATAAAGAGCTTAGAAACTTAAAGTTGCATGATGAAGATGACTTGTCTGAGTTCTTTAACAAATTTGACAATATTGTGGCTGATCTGGCTGCTGCTAGAGTTGATCTCTCTGAAAGATTCCAAGTTCTCACCATAGCTCGAGCAGTCATAGAAAATGAACAGTTAGGGCTTTTCATAAGAAATACGGCAAAAAATAGAGATGAGGCTGAGAGCATCTTGAGAACTGAAATAGAACAGAAGAAAGTTGCAAGAAACAATGATGATGAAGGGGCAGAAATTCTATTTGCTTGGAAAAAAAAGGAAAAATCTCAACTAGGAAGATAATTTGCTACAATTGCAATGAGGAAAGGCATGTTAAGAATAATTGCCCGAAATTAAAAAAGGAGTTTAGCTGCTATAACTGTGGAGGCAGGGGTCATTTGGCTGCCAAATGTCCAACCCCAAAAGATTACAAAGGAAAGAGTAGTGCTGACAGGAAAGTAGATACAAGAGGGAAAGGAGGAAGAAAACCAGCTGGAACCTTCATTGCTAAGGAGCATGAACAGGAAGAAAAAGAATGCACTGAAGATGAGGAAGAGGTAAGTGGTGAATTTGCCATACTTGATGAAAAGTTTGCTAACAAAACCTCTCATTCTCTTGTAGTTGATAGTGGAGCTGAAAGACCAGTAGTGCAATCTACTGATCTTCTCAAGAAAATCTCTAAGCATCATACAAGGAGTGTGCAAGTAGGGAATGGAGAATTGCAAACCATTGAAGGCAGGGGATTGTTGCAGTTATCAGATCTAGAAGGGAATATAGTTGATATTGAAAATGTTTTGTGCGTGCCTAGCATAATTAAGAACTTGATTTCTGTTAGTCAATTGGTGGATCTTGGCTATAGAGTCAATTTTGACTCTCATGCATGTAACATCTTTATGGGAAATGAAAAAAAAATTGTTGCAAAACGTGTTGGGAACCTTTTTCAATTAGATAATTCAGTTTTCAATGAAGTAAATATTGTGAGTAGCTCAGATTTTGAACTGTGGCACAACAGGTTAGGTCATACTCATTTTAATAATATCAAAGGCTTAGCCAAGAAAGGATGGATTGAATGCAATAGTGCAGATGCAGGAAATCTAATTTGTGAAGGATGTGCATTGGGAAAATTAAACAGGCTGCCTTTTAAAAGGAGTAAGAAACGTGCTGGAGAAATTCTAGAACTTGTACACACTGACTTGTGTGGGCCATTGAACGTGAAAGGAAGAACAAACAAAAGGTATTTTATAAGCTTTATAGATGATCATTCTAGAAAATGTAAATGCTACTGCTTAGAGAAGAAATCACAAGCATTGCATGCATTCAAGCATTATGTGACTGAAATGGAAAGGCAAACTGGAAAAAAGGTAAAGTGTATTCGATCAGACAGGGGTGGAGAATACTTGTCAACTAAATTCAAGCTTTTTTGCATTGCTAATGGGATCAAAAGACAATTGACTTGTAGGTACAGTCCCCAACAAAATGGGGTTGCAGAAAGAAGAAATAGGACATTGATGGATGCTGTCAGGTCGATGATAAAGGCAGTGGCCTACCTAATTATTTATGGGAGGAAGCATTGAAGGCTGCTGTAACTATACAGAATAGGTTGCCATCTTCAAGCATACAAGGTAATATTCCTGAACTAGTATGGTCAAGTAACAAAACTAGCCTAGATTATGACATGTTTAAAGTGTATGGATGCTTGGTATATACACATATTCCATCAGAACTGAGAAAAAAACTTGACAACAAGGCTGAAGTTGGGTTTTTAGTAGGATATGATGAAGAGAGTAAAGGGTTTAGAATCTTTGTTCCAAGTTCAAGATCAGTAATAATCAGCAGGGATGTGTTGTTTGATGAACATGTTGTATACAGGGATAGACAACAAAAAAAGAACACAGTTGAACAAAACAGGGACAAGATTGAGAAACCTAGTGAAAAACCAATGGATATTATTATAGATGCTGATGATGATGGGAATGGTACAGCAGACCATGCAGGGGACACATCAGAAATAGATAAAAGTCAACAAGGTAATTATGTTGAAGAAATAGGCCTCAAGAATAAAAGAAAATCACAAACTGAAAAGTTATTGGAGGAAGCAAATATAGACAAGGATGTTTATGGAAGGAATGAAGCAGGAAGAAGTAAAAGGCTTGAAAACTTAGGGCATGACTATGATCAGATTATGGCTTTAGTGGCAGATGCAAATATTCCAAGAACATTAGATGAAGCACTGAATAGTCCAGACAAAGCCAAGTGGGAAGAAGCTATGCATGATGAACTTTTATCATTTCATGAGACAGAAACATATGAACTTGTTGATTACCCAGCAGATCATAATGTGATTGGCAGTAAGTGGATTTTTAAAATCAAAGAAGGTATAGATGGCACGAAAAAATACAAAGCTCGCCTAGTTGCACAAGGATTCACACAAAAGAAGGGAAAAGACTTTGAAGAAACTTATTCGCCTATTGTAAAACTCACAAGTATAAGGGTACTCTTGGGATTAGCAAATGCCTTAAACCTAGAATTACATCACACGGATGTAAAAACAGCATTTCTAAATGCAAAGTTGGATGAAAAAGTGTTCATGAAACAGGCCCCAGAATATGAAAAAGGAGAAAATAAGGTTTGGAGATTGAATAGAGCAGTCTATGGGTTGAAACAAGCTCCAAGGGAATGGTACTTATGTATATATATTATCTCAGAGAACAAGGGTTTGAGAAAATGCAAAATGATGGGAACATCTACAGGTACAAGGTTGAGAACAATTACTGCATTATAGCCTTATATGTTGATGATTGTATCATGATAGCTAATGACTCCAAAATTCTGAATTTGTGCAAGAATATTCTGAAAGCCAGATACAAGATGACGGATTTGGGAGAGCTAAAGCATTTTTTGGGAATTGAAGTCACAAGGGATAGACAAAGAAACTGGTTGAAACTAACTCAAAGCAGACATATTGAGAATATGCTGAATAGGTTTAATCTGACAGAAGCTCATGAGGTTAAAACACCAGCAGTCCCTGGACATAGATTGACAGCAGAAAAGGAAAGAACAGACAAAGAAATAAAGGAAATGGAAAGGATTCCCTATAGGGAACTAATCGGATGTTTGTTGTATTTGGCCAACAATAGCAGACCTGACATTTCATATATTGTAAACATTCTGAGTAGATAGTGTAATAATCCAACCAAAGAACATCGGTTGGCTGGGAAAAGGGTTTTGAAATATCTCAAAGGCACAATGAATCAAGGGATAACATTTGATTCAAAAGATCTCAACATTTATGCTTACAGTGATGCAGATTGGGGTGGAGACTTGGCATCACGAAAATCAACATCTGGCTATGTAGTATTGGAAATGCAAAAAACAAAGCCCAATAGCAATGTCATCAGCTGAAGCTGAATATGCAGCATCATCACTAGTAGCAAGAGAAATAGCATGGCTGAGAAGATGACTGGAAGAATTAAATTGCAAACAGATAGGGCCAACAGAGATTTTTACTGACAGTCAAAGCTGCATTGCCATTGCTAAGAATCCCGTTGATCACGAGAGGACGAAGCACATTGAACTAAATATGCATTTTGTTAGAGATCTGGTCTCAAAGAATTGCATTAAGTTGGTATATGTAAACACTTCTAACCAAATAGCAGATGTGTTTACAAAGGCTCTGCCTGAGAGCAAATTCGTGCAATTTAGAAATGCACTTAAGGTTCTGTAACCATGAACTGAAAGAGGAATTCAAACATTTGATCAGTGCAGAGTTTATTGAAGTTCAGGCTAAAAGTATGGTGCAGTTCAGACATGCACTGGATTCAGGGTAAAAGTATGGTGCAGTTCAGACATGCACTGGATATTACATATGATAGTGCAGTTCAGGCTTGCACTAAGTAAATGCTGGCATACAATCAAGGCTAAAAGCCTCATTGAGTAAGTTGATATTGCTCAAATTTTTCCATAAATTGCAGCTCAGGTTTAAAACTCATTCTCTAAATTGATGCAGTTCAGATATGTACTTGAGATTTATTAGTTACTGCAAATTGTGCTCACAGAAAAGGAGACATGATTATGCAATAAAGGAGGAATGTTGGAGTTGGTTATTGCATAATATGTTTAGACAAATTGTCTCAGACATAACGATATAATATTGCAGATATACAGTACATATGATGACCTAATATGGAAGTTACAGAGCTTACACTTAAGCTTACATCTGCAGTATGAAATATTGATTGCATAATGGTGATTGTCCAAGGGACAATGGTAAATCGAAGAGTAGCTCGTTAACCTAAGGTTGCATGGTGAAGAGCATAAGTTTAATGGTCGATCATATTAAGGAGAGCAAAGCTCAATGCTATATTAAACCATTAAATATTGGGGCGAAGGTTAATGGTTAATATTACCCAAGTTATTATGATATGGTGAACGGGAAAATTGGAGGCAACCGAAAATAAAAAAGGAAACTACTGAGATAAGCCCGGACCGATCTGCCAAATTCACTGCTAAACCGTCGAACCTGCAGATAAGTATGAGCACAGAAGACAGAGATAGTGAGGCACAGGAGCGGGAGCTTGTCTAAGGAAATTTGGAGCTCTTTGGACGATCCAAACAAGTGGAAGTAATGGTCAATTTCTTATTGCTACAGTAACTGAATTCGATGTGATAATGTCTTGAATATATTCACATTGTCTCATTTGAATATTGAACATTATTTTGAAGAATAGATATTGTAAAGGTTGACCATTGCATAATTCTATGGATTTGTTTATCTAAGTGTGGCAATTGTGCTCTAATATTAACAAATAGAATGTTCTATAATGTTTTAGATAATTTAGAATGTTCTCGAATGGAAAGTTTTTTAAAATTTTGCAAAGACTAAAAATAGGATATTCTGAAACATAATAGAATGTTCTACATGCTCATAGGTAAGCACCTCAGTCTAAGAGTACAAACAGTAAAAAAATAATGTCCTGAAATGTTCCAGATGTTCAAGGTAATCACTTTACTTTTAAAAAGCAAAAGTTTTTGTGAAGCTTGCAAAGAGACAAAATAGAATGTTCTAGAATATTTCAGATGCTCATAGGGAAGTAGCTCAGTCTAAAAATAGAAAATTTCTTTAAACTTTGCAAGAACTCAAAATAGAATTTTCTAAATGCTGATGAATAGGCAACTTAGTTCAAAAATAGAAACTGTTTTTAACTTTGCAAACATTCAAAAATTAATGTTCTAGAGTTTCTAGAATATCCTCTCTAGGATAGTTCTAAAATGTTCTAGAAAGTTCAAGAATGAGGTTTAACTGATGAACTAGCATATATAAGCACCTTAACCTAAAGTAAAAGTTGCTAAGAATAGTGTGTTTTGAAAAGTTTCTAAAAATAGTAACTTTTTGCTGGATCTAAAGGAATCTTCATAAAATCTTTGAGAATCTAAGGGAAGCTTCGTAGAACTCGAGGGAACGACATAAAATATGGTGGAATCTTAGGAATTCTCATAAAATCTAAGGTAATCTTGGAGAATGTAGGGGAATCTTCATAGAACCCGAGGAAACCACGTAATGGAATTTTTTGGGAATCTCGTAAAATCTAACGGAATTTAGTGTCATCTTGGAGAATCTAAGTGAATCTTTAGAGAATCTAAGGGAACCAAAGGGAATCTTCATCGATTTTTAGTGAACTCTCACAATCTAAAAGAATCTAAGGGAATCTAGAAGGAACTTATAAAATCAAATGAATTTTCATAAAATCTTTGAGAATGTAGAGGACTCTAATAAAGTCTAAAGGAAAAAGGGATCTAAGAGAATCTCATAAAATCTAAGAGAATCTTGAAATATGCACGGACATAAACTTGCACCATAGAAACATGCTAAAGATAGAGCATGCATCATAAGAACGGTGCGTAACTTGTATATCTAACTCATATAATTGCTATTGGCAAGATGCTTTTTTATCTAGGTGATGACACGTCTATTTTTGGGTTGCCCCTAGGGGGGCAAACCCTCGTTTATGTGGGTATGTGGGCATATCCAGGTATATGCTGGCATATGCCTAGCATATGCTGGTGACTGCTCCAAACTGGCTGCTGCCTGTAAACTCTCGGTCATCCAGCCCCGTTCCTGCGCAGCCAACTCTCACCCCGGATGCCTTATGTTCCGATTCAGGTTTAGCCTATCTCAAGGCGGAAGGCCTCCGCTCTGATAAGCTATTCTAAAAAAGCAGAGGCTATTTTTTTTTACACATGCGCTCAAATCTGAGGTTGCGGTCCATGGCTCCCTGCTTATATGAACGATTTCTATTAAGGTGCAATAGGCGAGCTTGCATTCAACGGAGCATGACAACGATTTGATGGAGGTTTGACTTCTTATAATTGCTTCTTATAATTGCTTTCTTTATTTTTCTTTGCCATTGCCCCGTACAAACTTGGAATTTATTCAGATATGTAACAGAATGGTGCAGTTAGGTTTCTTATGCCTATTGTATGAAATTTTGTACCAGCTCATTCTGTTTAAGGTAGATAGTTTTTCAGCTTTTCCTGCTTGTATCTAGTAAAACATTGCATAATACGGCTAGACTTAAGGTCATGACTTCACCAAAGAAGCAGAGACCAACGGAGCAGGAAGACTGTGGTAGTTCAGAGGAATATGGTGCTTTGGGGCTCTAGATACCTTTTTGTACCATTATTTTCTATCCCCTTTTCACTCTGAACCAGGTCAGTATGCTAATAGTATTATAAGTTTTATACCCTGCTTATCTCCAGTAATACAGGAATATGAGTTGCAGTATTGAGAATATGTCTCGATCGGACCTGCAAAGGTAGTGCTATGGCTGCCAGACTTGAAGCCTGCAAGATTGAGCTTGGTAAGCCTCATTGCAAATTCAAAACCTGCAATAAAGCTGCCTTTTCTTTCTCTCTAGCAATAGTATGTGTGTTTTGCTTTTCTGTAGTTCTTTCAGCAGTTCCTTTTCCATCTCAAATTGATCATGTTCTCCCTATAAATGCTTAGAGTCAACCCTTGGACTTGTGTTTCCCAGCCATGTCTGTGTTTGAAAGACTGCAACACCAGTAGGGGTTAGGCACTCTGTTTTGGCCCAAAGTGGGCTTGTAATGCATCTAAATCAGAGCACAGGCATTGATGATTTTGCTTTCGAAGTCGAAGATATCCCTCTGGATGTCTTTACACTTTGTTGGTACTATTAGATACGCAAATCATATGGGTCTGAGAGTGGAAAATGGTGTTGCCTTGCAAAAGCTAACTTCCTTTCTTTTCCCAAATCCTTAAGAAGTGAGATATGGCAGCAAGCTAGCAAATTTGAGGAACGAAAGACCTCAATATGTAGACGTCTATAATAAACAATGGAGTTATTTCGATCTCTAGTTGGATCGTCTTCAACACCATTTTTCAGTATGAACAGTATGGAAACTTCTTGAACTATTGAATCTATTAGCTGCATATCTGGCAGGCTCCAGGATCCCATTTGGCATATGTCAAAGGCTATCTTCTACAACCAGCAGATGCATAGAAATTACTGGAGCTATTTCTCCCAAGGTAAAAAGATTTTTGGTCGCCTTCACTACATTAGCTCATTATTCGTTTTTCCTTCTCTCTTTTACTTTCACTGTCTATTTTATTTACAAACGGCATTAATGATTTAGCAGGCAAACTTAATCAACGGGAGCTTGCATTGCTATTCTGTTATTTGCAAGTTCATGGTTCGAAATGATTGTTCTTTGCAGTTCAGAAAGGCCTGATACCCATCTCACTCTTTTCACATAAAAAAAAAATAGGGTTCTTCCTACTTCTAGAAGGATGATGTTTATAGCCAGGAATTTCTTTGCTCATCTCAAACAATAATAGTGCAGTTCTAAGAAATATATGGAGGCAAATCTTTTTTCCAACACACTTCTTGGCGTTGAGGTGTGTATTTGTTTTGTTGTGCATCAGTTGGGCCTAAAAATTAATTGTGTTATAAGGATCGGTGTCAAGGTTTGACAAAGTTAAGCCTTTATGATCTCAATAGAAGGCAAAACAACAGAGATTGCTTGGTTTGGGCATTCATGCAACATGGAGTTCTGGCATGATTTCTGCAGGTCGTACATGACCTTTCTTACATTATCTGCATTGCTCTTACGGCCTTCTATCTAGCAATTTGTTTTAAAATCTAACTTAGTATGTACAGATCTACATAGTAGGCTGTGATTGTATTCCATCATAGTAATTATGCCAGCTGAGATCTTAAATAAGGGGCCTTGCCTTGGGCAATTAGTGGTTAGTTTGTCCAAGTGATCATTAAATGTCCTATCTATTATGATGTACAAGCTTTCTAACCAAAGGAACTAAGCAAATCACAGAGAACTTAATTTGCCAAAGGCAACACGAAAAACAGACGGAAATATTCACTTGGTATTTACTTGGTCTTTATGTGCTCTGGTTATCACTGTAGCTCTAGAGACTTTATCCTATTCAGATATATCATGGCCGGCATTGCATGCATTTGGTTTCTGCCTCCACAGAAATTCAAGTACATCTTTCGATGTTGCTTGTGTGATAATCAGTTCTTCACAACAAGACATGTTTCTTTTTGTTCTGATAATCAATTCTTCACAACAAGACATGTTTCTTTTTGTTCCATTTGCAACAAGGCATGCAAATGGATGTCCCAACTATATTGAGATGTTATTTTGTTGCTTTTTTATTACTCTTTGTGGGCTACATTTCCTTGCAATGGTGTTAATACTTCTCCTGGTACTTTTCTATAGCTAAGATCTTGGAGGGAAGGTTGTGCCAAAGTAAATAGCACAACCTTCCATGAAACAACAATGCTACAACATCATGCTACAACAAGTCGTAAATCTAGACTCAGCTTTTCAAATTAACGTTTAATTGGATACCCATGGCGATCTGGCACTAAGCTAGAAATTTGGACTTTATGAAATTAGATTCTATTTGTTAACACTTTCATGAACAAATCGCTCCTTCAGTCTAGCCAAATTGTGCGTCGAATGAGAACTTCACGGAACAAGAAACAACTTGAGAAATCGTAGATTGCAACACATAGCACAGTTCAAAAAAATTGCAATGATTTTCTATCCTGCATGAATTGGGTTCAAATTAATGTTGGATTTCTATCCTGAATTCTATGGGACATTCGTGGCTACTGGCTGGCTTGTCTCTCCATCATTGTCTAACAGGCTTATTGTGTGGTATTGCAATGGTTGAGTATCTGGTATACATGCAGTCTAATCTTCACTCTCTTTTCACATTTAACTAGCAGCTGCTACTGTTATAATCAAATTTATGGGTCTTCTTATGATTTTGGTAAGTTCCATCTTAAAATGTCATGAAGGATAAGTGTGATACCAGCCTAACACATTTGATATATCAACCTATTTAAGAGCGTGCAAAAAGATGATGTTTTATTTGTTGTAAGGACATGTGCATACTTTCTGATAGAATACTTGCAATATACATGCCTTTTAAAATTATGTTCTTGCTAATTTCAATACTCAAATAGCATCCTCTACTGACAAATGTTAAGAAAAAAAGCTTTGTTTGTCATTTCTCTTGTAATCACCTTAAATGGTTGAGATTGAGACATTGAGTTGCATAAGATATTGTATGTGCTCCAACGTTGATGTATGGAATAACAATAGAACTCTGGCCTTTCCAGAACTAGAATAATGATTTTAGGGATCAAGGGTGAAATTCTTGTTAAAATCCTTGTTTTGATCTGCTAGATCTTGGTTTTCTCGCTATGGCTATTTTTCTCCAATAGCAGTACCATGTGCAATGATATGATCATTTTCATGCAGAGACTGACATAGTAGCAAATAAAAAATAATCCATCCAAAATCACCATTATGACGACGGATGATGGAGCGGATGATAATGGCAAGGATTCTTCTAGTATGGTGTGTGTTGGGGTGGTATAGTAGACCGTATACATGTTCATACATGGTGTGGTATATACACATGTTTATACCACACCATTGCACGTACGCAACGCACACCTAATATGCACGTACACATTGTGTATTAGGGGAGAAGATATGCACTATGCAGTGTGTATTAAGGGAGAGTGCTGAGAGAGGGAGGGAGGGAGAGGCAAAAGGAGGGATCTTGATTTAGCCATGGAGATGGGGATTTTTAGGTTGTTCATAAAGTCAAGGTATCAAGTATTATATTGTCTAAAGTAGCAATTCTGATTGATTGTGAAAACATGACTTTGAAGTATGATTTAAGCAACCCTTATCCATTCAAACTTTCTGCCCAACAGAGCAAGATCGACGATGGCTTTTCTTCCGACAGCATAAACACGCCAGGAGTTCGTGTACTCCAGCATAACCATCCGGCATTCGGACATATTGCTAATGTTCACGCTCTAATTGGCCATGTCCCTCTACCTCAAGATCCATGTAGCAAAGATCCCCATAGCCATATTTGTTTCTGATGGTTGCGGCATAGCTTTTGGAAAACTCTGGTGGACTTTATGGATCTACATCGCTGGAGAGCTTAAGCCTTAATGGCCCTTAGAAACAAGGCCGAAGCTACAGGGAAGACTTCCAAAAGATCTTCTGACAAAGTTTTCGGGAGATCTGCTTCTAAAAATGTTGTTCATCCAAATGAACTTTTCAGAGAAGAATGCAAGAATTAATGGTGACATGGCAATTTGTTAAGGAAAGCAAAAATCCCTTTTCGTTACTTATCCTACAGGAGATTTTGAGTGAGCTTCAAATCCTAAGGCCTTTCTGTTACAAATCAATGGCAAATCATGTATCCAACTAGCCATTGACGGTCTGATCCAAATCACAAATCTGTATTTAGGTCAGTATCATGAGCCGCTTAGTCTCTTTTAGGGTTTCGACCAAAGGAAGATGGCATCGCATTTGGCATTTCTGCAAACCTTAAATAACATGGCCATAGCTGGAACCAAGTATTTTTTTAACGAAGGGCTGGAAGTTACATTCCCGGAGGAGTGATTCACATGCCGTTTCCCTTACAAGGAGCTATTAATTTGCTTTATTTGCGGTGTATATGGGCATTTAGCCACTAGAATGAAGAAAATTTCATCCCCACAGGGCAAATCAAATAGTGAGCAGCAAACAGATCTAAAGCATATGCTAATAACATCATTACTGTACCAAATAATCAGGTTACTGCAGCAAGTAGTTATTGTTGGGGGCATCCACCACAGTACTAAATGCTTACAATGCCAAAGGGAGCATAGAATATATCGTTGGGCATTGATATTAGATGCTGGATTCAGATTATTGCACACTAGATTGAAGCTGTTTAATAAATGCTTGACAGGTTAAAATTATCAGATATAAGTAATTTTCTAGATCTTATCATGTAAATAGATACGATGGTCACATATTAGCATCACTTTGGAACGAGATTGCACAATTTATGAGCTGTTGTGCTAAAAGCAGAAATTTCCCCTTGACTTCTATATAGTGAAGTGCTATGGTTATTGTTGTATCATGGATTAGGAATATGATCTCGTTAATGTAATGCTTTATTAGTGTATTTGGTTTGTAGTTTGGACTCTGATGGTAACAGAGCAGAGATGGGCAGAATACTATCTACGTGTGATATTAAAATCATGAGATATTGGTAGTAGGTTGGATATAAATCAGTCCTGTTCTTATTAAATCTGTATATACTAAGAATGACATGTCTGCTGGACTACCAAATAGAGCTGCACATGATATATTTTAATATCCAAAGTAGGAATTCTTCTAGTACTTTTAGATGGTGAAGGGTGTTAAGATGAAAGGGACCATTGCTTACATGCTTTAGCTTAGGCATCTACAAGGCTCTCAACACCCTGACATTGGCTTAGTGTTTTGGGGAGGGGAAGAGGGGGGTCTCAAAACCCTAAAAATTAGTTTATTGTGGTTTTTTCTTTGGTTTGGAGGGGGGGTTCATGTGGACCTCAACACATGATAGGTGCTATCCTCACCTCACCAGATGCTACGGCAAGAGCCAGGTCAAAAGTGCTAAATTCCAAGAAGCTGAGAACCTAGAAGAGTTGGCAGTACAATGTGAATGTCTCATGACATCACTTAGTCACGGTCAACGCAGCGTGAATCCAGCCCAAGAGTTGATCATATCATCACTGCAAGATGACATTTCTAACGCTTTAACAGATGATTAAAAGCATGGAGGTGGGGGACACTTTTTGTGTCAGCGACACATGGTGCTTAGTGGGTGCTTTCTGGGGCTATTTTCTTTGTATTTTTGAAAATTATTTTTCTTTTATTTTTTTTGATATTTTTCCCTAAAACGCATTCATATTACGCCTTGGAATACAAATTTTCAGCTTCATCGGAGTTATAGAAAAAAAGATAAAAATAAGTAAAATTTTCAACATTAGGTGCTTAGGGGGTGCTTGGCTGGCGCAAAAATGCCCCCCCAGCTCCATGCTTTGACCCAGATCTTCAAGATTCTATGGAGATGTTACAGGCACAACTGCATGAGTGGTTGCCGCCTCAAAAATTTTCTTATTTTTGGGCCCAAGGCTATGTGCTATATATATAGCATCTTTAGACTTAAATTTTTAGGAAGATTATCTAGAGTTTTTCTTGTTCATTTCCTGATTCTAGCACTTGCTAGATCAGAGCTTATATTAGCAAAAAAATCAACAATAAACTATTTAACAAAGTATTTTGCATTCATATTTTTCTGCATCTCACTTTTGTGTTCTAGTTCTTTCTTTTCCTTCATTTTTTTAATCCCGTATGACAGCTTGTTAGGTTCTTTCTGTTAGATCCCAAGAACCATATCGTTGTTTTCAAGCAGAAAATCCCAAACCCAGAGCCCAACAAATATTAACTAAATAACTCCTTCTTCTGAAGTTTCAAACGCAACTGTAGAAATTTGCAATATTATCATGTTGGTAAATCAAGGGATTCGGGTTGTTTCGAGCTTGCTCGATGAAATATATAAAAAAAGCCAAATCTCTATGGGCTTTTTCAATGAATCATCTGGAATAATTGTCCAGCTATCTAATTTTTGCTGATCAACATCTTTATGCAATCATTTAGCAAGTAGATATATAGAAGCTGATCAATAGCAAGTAGATATATAGAAAGTTGTTTTAATGTGATGCTATGGAATTTGACACCTAATAGTTCAAAGTGAGATTCTGGACGATCTCAAACTAGAGACTTGTAGTTACTAGAACTAGTGTGTTACCACTAGACCACCTAGACATCCTTAAGAAAATTCAGTTGGATTGTTCTACCCTCTAGATACTTATATATCTATCGATCATCAAATTTGGGCATATAGATGGGTAAATGAAATAGATTTTTAGACAAAGCTAGTTAATGTTGATTGCTACAAATTGTAATTTGATTCAGCATGGTTTTGTTGGGAAAGGACACTTTAACTTCTTGCCATTTAGCATTTCTTAGGGGGAACCATGAGATTTAAGATAAAAAGATAGGTGGATATCCCACTTCATGAAAATATTGCTTGTAGTTGCAGATAACTTAAGACATGGAACATGAAATATAACATAAGTCACATTTGATATCGCCATAACTTATCTTAATAGCTTGGAATAAAATTGTCTTCACTTGTTGGAAATGATGCTTGAAAATTTGCTTTAGCTAAATGCAAGAAAGGTAGAAGAATAATATCATGAAAGAAAAATACATTTCTTCATGGGCTGCACCATGACCTCAATCATATTTTGATTTGATTCTCATACGAAGATACAACATGATATGTTAAAGATGTATCCTCATACATCAATCACCCAAGGTTGATACGTTTCTTTCTGATTTTTCTAGGAAAACGTGACTGCCAAATTGCCAAGTAACAAATAACCTTTGATTACAATATGTAGCATTATAACAGGGGGTTTCCTTTGAATTTTTTATACGCTTTTTATTAAGGTTTTCCTATGATTTGAACGATGTATTCACGTATTTCTAGAGTGCATCCCTTTCTCAGCAATTGATTTTGATTGAGAAGGAGAAATCGTGTGGTTTTAATTAGTGGCAGTTCCTATTTCAGTAACCCATGTTTCTTGCATGCAGGCCCAGAAATATATGTAGTATAATAATATCTACTTTAGGGTTAGGTGTGGCTTAGAGGAGTTGAAGCCTCCTACCTCTGCTTCGAATGGGTTAGTATTGCTTGCATACAGGCATTAACTGTGTCAAAGATCCCTGATACAAGGATTAACTGTGTCAAAGATCCCTGGATAGTCTTCTGGCGCCAAATTCGTGCATGGCATATTTCGGATTTAGGGCTTCATAGAGCGTTGATACAGATTCCAAATTTAGGGATTTAGGGATGTAGTTATTTCTGTTGCTGCATCCTCAATTGTTTGGAGCATGGCATTGCAGATGGGCAAGCTTTGCTCTCTTTGCACACAATGGTGCAGAAAGAAGAAAAGGTGCAGCAGTAGTTCCGTCCCAGGCATAGTTCATGCAATTAAAAGTCCTTCCAGCATGATTCCTGGTGCAAAGATTTTACTCCCAAGCTTTCAATTCTTGTCAAATTTCGTCACTAGAAGATCAGTTTTTTAATCTTTGCATCCGAGCTTTTTGCGCCGGCCGGAGCTACGTAGCATTAATTTAGCCATCTCAATTCAGGCCATGAATTGAAGGCCTCTGATCTTAGGAGAATTTTTTAGTCGTATGAGCTTTGAGCATAATCTTGTTAATTCGGAAGCTCGAAGCTTTTTGCAAGAGTACTTGGTTCAAGAAGAGGACTGACAATTTTGGACGCATTAGCCTGGCATATATATATGCAGATCTCTACGAATCGGATAGAAGATGTAAACATTGGCAAATTAATTCGCATTAACAATGACACATTCATTGAAGTTTAGTCAGATCTATGAAACATCATAATAGTGGCGTGACAGATGTTGCTTTTTTTTCGGACCTGTGTCGGCCCACGAGTTCTTCACAGGTGAGTGCATCGACTCTTACATTATATTACAGGGATGTCCAATTCTTCTCTCTTATTTCAGTTTGAGGTGAAATGTTTGATTCTCTATTGCTTTAAAACAGATTATTTGCAGAGCTCATCCAAAATCGTAGCTCCAAAATCTACCTACTTCAAAAATCTTGCTTACTTCTGTAAGCACACAGATCAATTCCACTTTGTTTGTGCAATCAGGGTGGGATGCTATTTTGTATTGGCCCAACACAAAGCTTTCGTATGGCTCATCCAAAATCTAGCTCTAAAATCGCCTACATACGTAAAGCCCATATAGTCATTTCAATCATCTTCCAGTGCGAAATTAAATTGAATCGCTATATATATGGCCATGTGATGTGTCGGCCAGCGGTGACATCCTTTGATTCACTGCTATGTGGGGAATTAACTATCACCACTCTTGCTTCATGCTCTTTTGCAGGTAGAAAGCCTGGAATATAGGCAATGCTTCAAAGCTATGGTGACAATGGCACATTACAAGCAAAACAGATGTGGTAGATGATGTGCCAGGAGCCTTAGCATGCATAATAAGCAAGCATGAAAGGCTGCAAAGGATTTAGCCATGTCTGAATCCATAGTCTGATAATTATAGTGCAGCATTGCTTTGACCATGTCTGAATTCATAGACTGATAATTATAGTGCAGCATTGCTTTGACGTTTAAATGTTTTGAATGTTGGATGTTGTGGATGTTTTGGCACTTTGGACATGAACACGAACGTGACCATGTCATATCCCATATTTCAAAAAAAAAAAAAAAATCATGTCCAAAATTTGCAACATAGAACTCCAGAATGGCCCATAACCAGAATGGTCCAGAATGGTAGAAGAAAGCAATGCTTGAATTGCATAGATGTTAAAATTGACTCCTCATATTGTGCTTAAGCTATTGTTACATGCATAAGATCGCTACATGCATTTATGCCCATAATCATTACATAACCATTACATTCTACACTTCCAACTTAAAATTCAACTTTAAACCATTGCATTCAACATGTTTCCTTAAGGGCCCGAAGGGCTTTAAATTTTTTTTAATACAACAACCAACACATAACTAAACATTAATTAACTTGAACCATTGCATCAATAATTTTAAATTAAATCCCCCTGAAACCCCCTTTGGTTTGGGTGCATATTCACACGGGGGGTTACGTAGGGTAGCGAGAGCCCCAAAAATATATTTACAATACATGTACAAAATTAACACCATTAAGTACATTCTCTCAAACCTTATAGTATTTTATAAACCTTAATATACAGTACACAAAAAATTGTACATGCATACCCCACAAATGAGGATCGCTATGTACGGTCCAGATCTTGGAATAAAGGGATTATATGCCCATCCGACACCTGAAATGATAATCCAACTCCATATTGTGAGGGCTTAGAAAGTTGACGTCTTGTGGCATTTGAGCGAGATAATCTTGAATTTCCATTGTAGCCTTTAATATTTCACTTGCAAGTCTTGTAGAGGCATAAAACTTGTTGAGTTCTAACCTGAAATTGCTTTTTACTTCTAAAAGTATTCATGCAATTGGGACACGCTAGTGACAGGTGGAAATGTTGGATTTATTCAATTGCCGATGACAGCTATCACAATTCCAAATACATATTTGCTTCTTATTTTGATAAAAATTCATATTCTAATTTTTTAATTGATGTTCTAGTTATACTTGCACTTGAATGGTAGCAATAATGCAATTTGGAGTCCACCATCTACATAAAAAGAATAATCTTATTTTTGAATTTGCTTTTGGTTTTAATATATATGGGATTTTTAGTTGTTGTACACATAACCATAGGACTATCATGCACATGAACTCCTCGAAGTGATGTCTGATGAGACATATAAGGATGACTTTTAAATGCACAACAAATGGTAATTGTTGTGTATAATAATCTTTAACATGATTTATAGAAAACCATCTATCCTTTGATCTTGATTAAATGTTCGCTAGTGAGAAACGTTGAATGGCAAGAAGCTAAAGCGCCTTTATTCCAATAAAACTCTACTAAATTGAATTCAAATCTTTTGTAGCAATCAACAAAAAGCACCTTTATCTGATGGCGTATTTCATTTACCCATCTATATTGATGATCAAAGGATTACAAGTATCTAGAGAATAAAATAATCCAATATAATCTTATTAGAGCATCTCGAGATTGCATAACGATTGCAATTTTGATCCACGTTTTTAATGATGTGATATGCGAAAAGATGTTGATCAAAAGAGGATAGATAATCAGGCAATAATCTTGCCGAAATCAGAAAGCGTAGTTTTGTAACATAAGATTTTGCATGGTTTGGTGTTGTATTCGTATGTAAATACAGTATAAGCTGACGCTGGCATCCAAGATTCTAAACAGGGGAATCTAGGGTTTTGGATTCGTGCGTTTGTGTGGTCGGGAGGGCTGCGCTTCACTTGGGCGGGCCGCAGATGGCGCATGCTGCTATTCCTGGCTAGATAGGTGTCGATTTGCTTCCAAATTTCCTATTCTTGACTAGGGCTTCTGGCTGAAAGGCATGCTCCAATACGTGGGTGTGTGAGTCTGCCACGGTTGCATGTTGGGGTTTCCAGCCTGATGGAACCGAACACAGCCTAACACAGCTCTATAGGAATTGTTGCTTGCTTTTAGTCCTTTTTGTTTCATTTCTGATGGTGGTTTGAAAGAAAGAGGGCATGTTCTTATCCTCATTTGAAAGCCGATTTCGGGTTGATGGTGGAAGGGCGATGGCGGTGAGCTTCCGACCTTGTCTTGGGGGGAAATGAATTGGTGGAAAACTTGTGTGGCATCGATCACCGCTTATGGCGCCCCCGTGCTCTCGCTACTCTCTTAACACAAGGCAGCCATAGCCATCCCTCTCAGTTCTTTTCTTAACAACACAGGTTGTGCGTGTGGAGTTTTTTTTTTTGGTTGGTTGTTCTTTATTGTGCAGGTACTTCGCTAGGGCAAGCACATAATCCTAACCGGTTTTGACGATCTCGATATGAGCTCTTTCACGCAAAACAAGTCTTGAGGTTTTCCCATCGTTTTTTGCTTGAAGGTTCCTGACTTGCTTCTTGGGTCTCCATGGAGCTCTTAGGGAAACGCCCAACTGATTCAAAGTTTTTTTTTGCAGGATTTGGGTGGCTTCTTGAGCAAGTGTTCTTCAAATCTGGTGTTGTTCAGCAGGTGTTCTTCAAACCTGGCAGGGCTTCGGCCCCTAAGCATACTACGCATTCCTCTTGTGGGATTCCTAGTATGCCTGGATGAGCGTCGGAACTTCTACTGGGGTTCGACTCCCCAGGCTCACCATTCTCTATTTTCAGTGTTTAATATTCTTGTTTGGCTGCTAATTGTGAAGCATGATATTTTTTCAATGGTTTAATCAAATGAATGTTAGGGGTAAGTCAAGCAAGGTGGGCCCCATCGTTGACCCCATCTTGACTTGTGTTTGAGGGCTCCAAATTCGCCCCATGGCATATGCTGTGGCATATGCCAGCATCCAATGGCCCAAAATAATTTTAATACACCCAAAACGATAATACACCCAAAACGTTCCTAATACACAGTGATTCATGGAAAAATACCCACAAGGACTTGGCAAAACTTAGAACATTTTACCAAGATGTTAAATATTGCAAGTTTCTTTAGATGCTTTCAAAACCCCGCCATTTTTCTCAAGTCTAACCATTTACCAATAGCATGTTTCTTAATATACAGTATATAAAAAAACTTGTACATGTATACTGTACGGTCCAGATCTTGGAATAAAGGGAAAATATGCCCATCCGACAGCTCTCGTTGTCCGTAGTAACCCCCCGTGTGAATATGCACCCAAACCAAAGGGGGTTTAATGGGGATTTTAATTTAAATGTGTTAAATACAATGGTTTGTGTTAATAATGTTAATGGTAGTTGTGTGTTGATTGTTATATAACAAAACTTTTTGGGCCCTTCGGGCCCAAACTAAAGCAAACATAGGTAAACTTTATGGGCCTAAATATTAATTACTAAAAAGGATAATAACATTAACACAAACAAATTATTTCCATTGCTAACAACTATGAGTACATTTTGTAATATCAATTTCCTTGCATTGCATCCCAAGAGCTGTCTAAATATACGCAAACACACTCTTATAAAATGGGCAAAAACAACAATAACATCATAAAGTTTACTGAAAGGGGCCATGGCACCCATATAAAGCCAGTATCACTAGTTCAAGAAACTCAACTGCCAAACTAGCAGCATGCATCAAACTGGGACGAAGAAAAAAACTGGGATTATCTCAAGAAAATAATTGAATCTCACCAGCTACAACTACTGCTAGTGCTTCTGTCCTTAAAATGTAACAAATTATTTACAGTTATTTACATACCCTTGCCACATGATGCCGCAATTACAATTCATTTTTCCCTTTTGAAAAGCTGATGTTGCATAAGATCACAGCAGTATTTGAGAACAATAGTGACCTCAAAAATACGCATAGAAGATAGTGTTCTTCATCAGAGCCTTCAAGAAGCATCAGAAGGTGCAAGCTAGATTCAACCTGAATTAAAATTTCCAAGCTTGGCAGGTATGGAGTTGAACGCCAACAAGCTTTTAACAGATACAAACAAATGGACAAATGGCTAAGTATGGAGTCAGTGTCTGAGATCAGACATAACATTGAGGGCCATAAAATATGGCAAAAAAGGAGATGTTGAACTGCTCACTACAAAAAAAATAACGTTCTCCCCCCTATCTCCACGCATTCTCCACGTGGAGAATATAGGGTAAAGGGTGGGAAATTATGGTGGAACGTTGGGAACCGGGCTTTTTATCAATATTTTAGGGCATTGACGACAGATTGGAGACGACGGATTGACGACGGCGGCACCTGATCTAAACCAGATTGGTGACGACGGATTGACGACGGCAGCACCAGATCGGTGACGACGGATTGACGACGGCGGCACCTGATCTTCTTGTCAGGTGACTGATCTAAACATGTCATCCAGTTCTTTTTTGTCACATGAACATCGTGATATGCAAAGAATGGCTTGAATACCGATATCTTTGCACGCTCATCTCAATTGTATCCGAATGCATCTATTAGAATGCAGAACTATTTGGCACAATCCATTATGCCAAAACATAACAAAGAATGTTATGCTAGCTAGGATAATATTCTATTAGTTCATATCTAGGCACTCGTGATAGATTCAAAGGTGGCTTTTTGACTGAGGCCTCCATTAATAGTGTGAAGCCTCCGACTACGTAATCCTGCAAATGCACCAAAGGATACTCTTGAGTGTGTACAAATGGACTTTAGTTGCGGCTTCTGAACCCCGGCGGTAATTTCCTTCATCTTCTTACCAATTTAATTCCTGTATGGAACAATTGATGAATTTAAATAAGTATTTCATCAAAGAACACGAGAACAAACTTATCATCAAGGTATTCACAGAAAAGATCATTCATTAGACACTGAAAAATTGCAGGTGCATTTGTTAAACCAAAAGGCATAACCACAAATTCAAAATGCTCATATCTTATAGAAAAAGCTATTTTGGGTATGTCACTCTCTTTGATTCTTATCTGGTGATATCCAGATCTAAGATCTATCTTTGAAAACAATGTAGCTCCTTGAAGTTGATCAAACAAATCATCTATTCTAGGCAATGGATATTTATATTTATTTGCGATATCATTTAATTGCCTATAATCAACACACATACACATAGAACCATCTTTTTTCTTAACAAATAATATTGGAGCACCAAAAGGTGAAATACTAGGCTATATATATCCTTGATTTAGAAGTTCTTTTAATAGTCTTTTTAATTCCACTAGCTCTGACAAGGCAAATCTATATGGAGCTTTTGATGGAGGAGAAGCTCCTGGAACCAAATCAATTGCTTGATTAACATATCTTCGAGGAGGTAACTCCGTCAACTATTCCAGAAACACTTCCTTGAATTCCTCGAGGATGTCCTGCACATCATTCATGTATACTTGATTAATTTCTCCTGACCCTTTGAGTACAAGCAACCCCAATATTTCATGCTTCCTAATTGACCTCTTGATTTGCTTGCAACTAATGGGCTTAGGAGTAAAATACTGCTTATTCAATCCAAGCTTCTATCTTAAATCCATCCTTATCAAAACCATCAAATCGTTCCAACTTGTATTTCTTGGCAATTTCTAGAACTACTCTGAGAATACCCAAACAAGAATGCTGATTGAATGCCATCTTGGACATCTCCTTGATAACCAAACCAAATACATAAAGATAGCAAGTCAGTGGAACCATTATGGCTGGGATTAAAAACCTCACTTTTCTGGTTTTCGAGAAAAACCCCTACCATAATGGGACCACTAACCAACGCTTAGAGACAAAGCATAAAAGCTCCTTATACCCTCATGTTTTCGACCAGCCTTTTGTTTCCGGAACTACAAACAAAGTAATGACCTCGCTAAGACACAACATGTTTGAGTTTCCTCCATTGATCTCAATCTTTGCGCCAAAGATCAATTAGATCAAATAGCCCCTCTTAAAGGCAAATCGCATTACCTAACCATTTCCTGCAAACACAAAAAGTAAACCAAAAGCCACCAAGGCTATCCGTGCATCAGAGCTACAACCAGCAAGGCTTCCAACTAGGCACAAAAAGGCCACCACTAGGCACAACAAAGCCCACTGTGCACCAAGGCCTCACCAGCACTTGGCCTCCACTGCACTAGGCCTTCAAACCAATGTTAGAATACCAACAAGCCAACATGCAAGGGAGGGTTGGGGGATTTGGGCCGACTAGAAAAGGAAGACGGAGATGCTAAGAGGTCAATGAAGGGGAAATGAGCGACCAAGAAGAACCAAATAGGGATCTTAGGAAACGCCAACATAACTAACTCTAATCAGATCGTACTTCTAGAATTATGTTTTCCTTCTATTCGGCGAAACGGCGGAAAACATTATTTCTAGAACTACTCCAGAATACCCAAACAAGAATGCTGAAGAAGAGGCGTATCGAAGCAAGTGAAAACCGACGGGCTTGGCCCAAGGGCACAAGAGTAGAAGTTGTTGGTGGAAAAACCCAGAACCAGATACCATATAAGGACACCTACTACCGAAAATTCACAAAGGCAATTGACTCTTAGAGAACATAGGAAACAAGTGGTATATAAACAAGGGGCAAAATGTCTATAGTGAAAGTTGGGCACAAGGCTGAGAGGCACCACGCCACAGGTAAAACTATACCGCTTCCTCACAGCACATCAAAGGGACCAACTTAACCACAAACAACGGTCGGGTCACAACCCCAAAGAACAAGCAACCGACAAACAACAAGGCTATAGTCCATAACTGGCCCTTAAATCCCTTGAAATATACTACAACCCGTTTAGTTAGACTGAATTATTCAGAAGCCATTCCTCAAAATAAGGCCAATTAGCTCACCGAATTGATTAAGCAAACATATAGAGGGCATCATGCTTTAATAAACAAGCCATCTTGCCATGTTACACACGCCACTACATGACTAAGGAACATGAAGTAAGATAAAAATAATGACTAAGGAACATGAAGTAAGATAAAAATAATAAAGAAGAAACGTATGAAACATTAATTAGACGCATTTTGAGAAATGGGATTGAAAAAAGAAAACGATGCACAATGGGAATCCACAACAAAGTCAAATGCCATGTTCCCATATATTTTAGTTAGTGCTTATCACCTTATTCCATTATTTATAGCGCCTTGAAGCCTGGTAATGTTCATTGCAGATTGTGGGTCTAGACTGTTCGGAAGCAATTCTTTGTTCCGCAAAAGTGGGTATATCTGAGTCGTATTCTCTTAAAAAGCACCAACCATACAGAACATCTTGTTTTTGCAAAATATGATCAGGAAGGTATTGGAATCTCTGAAATACTAGAAGCTATTGTCAAAAAGATACCAGCTCCAAAAGACACAACAGAACAACCTTTACGAGCTCTTATTTTTGACAGGTAGGAGTTGCTCTTTCAGTCCCTCATGTTTGAACGCAGCATACTCAACTACTCAATTTTGTCAATTAGCATACATAATGAGACAGTGCATTTCTAAGGCCTCACAAGAATTTTGACAAAGTAATTACGATGTGGAAGGCACAAAAAGAAGTGAAAAAGGTTGGACTAGAGGCACAAGGTTTTAGAAGGAAGCTGCAGTTATAGGCAAAGTCATACTGCTGCATTTTGCAGACAAACATAACCTCATTTTTTCGAAATGGAAAGAATCAGATGGAGCAAGATAATGAATATATAAGGAAAGATCAAGTTCTTCTGAAGGAGAAAGGGGTACAAAAAGAAGTGAAAAATTCTGACTAGAGACACAAGATTTTAGCAGGGAATTGCAGTTATAGGCAAAGTCACACTGCTGCATTTTGAATGATATCAGGGCTGGCATTATTATGCTTTCTAGCTTGAAGGACTGTAGATATCATGGTCGTTTTCATGGTCCAATAAAATAAAGAAACATTTATTTGCTTATAGCAGTAGTTGGCCTTGTTAATTAGGAAAAAAGGCTCATCCTCCGGAAAATGCACCTGCCAAAATGGTATTTGATGGACTGTAATGAACTGAATGTAAAGAAGGCAGAAGACAGATGTAATACAAAGCACCAGCCTGTAGGTAGAGTAAAAGCAAACAGGAATGGAAAACCAGACGAACATGGTAAGCAGGGTTGGTTTATCACAGTACTTTGGATATAGCGGCCTTCTTGCCAAGATCTTGGGTCATAAACCGCCCGCAGCTAAGGCAGACCGAGAACCAGCCTAGAAAATATTAAGGAAACAAGTACAACCTGGAAATTATTAACCTGGAACCTACCAAGCCTGATATTGGCAGAACAACAATTGTTAAGAAACCAGCTATGAGCAACTCAAACATATCTGTAACAAACATCCAGAAACTTGCGTCTTATTCAGCATAAACCAACAACACCGTCTCAACCAACATAAACAAACAATACTGTCTCAACAAATAACAAGCTAACTGAAATCCTTACAGCAGAGTTAGAATAGGCTTAATAAACCAGCAAACACCCAAGCCTTATGACAGGGTAACCACAGATCCATCGAGCCCAATTTTTGGGCCGTTTTTCAAATCGAACAGGGTGAAATCCCCCATTTCAAAGAACTCCGCAACTCCTGGCCCCTCCCTATCCCTGATGCAAATTATGTTTTTCCTGTTAGAAATCAAAACTTTACCTCTATCAATGATGCCTCTGGTTGTTGCGTCCAGGGCTTTGCGAGACTGTAAGTGGCTCTCTAAATCAAGAAAACAAACCTCCAACTGATCGAAAACCTCATACAGCTTCATATTTTCATGATATCTTAAAAGAGGAGCTCTTGCCCTCCCGCTCCTCTGTTGGATTTCTCCCTGCAGAGCCGCAACCTTGGACTCCAGGGCTGCAAAAACTTCTGCCCTTGAGCTACACAGATCCTCTAACTTTGCCTGCAACCTGGTCTCCATAAGGCCACTCAAAGTGTCAAATTTCGCTTCCAATCTGCCTTCCACGGCTTTAAACCATGCCGGAACCTGCTCAGAAGAACCAGCAGCCTGCCTTTTCCTGAGCTTTAATACACCATTCTTTGGAGCCATAGCAGCAACGATGAAGCGTACACCAAACCGAAAGCCAAGAGCCCGGAAAGCGTTAACAAAATTGCAGATGCTTGGTGGTCAGAGGGGCCCAACCAAAGGGGTCGTACACCAAATTGGTACCCAAACAGCAACCGGAGGGAACTGGGAAAATTGGGCCCGACTATAGAAAAGGAAGACGGAGATGCTAAGAGGCTGATGAAGGGGGAAATGAGCGACCAAGAACTAAATAGGGATCTTAGGAAACTGCCAACATAACTAACCCTAACTGCATCGTACTTCTAGAATTATGTTTTCCTTCTATTCGGTGAAACGAAGGAAAACATTATCTCCTTTAAAGCAGATGACTTCTTTTGTGCTTGAGAACTTTCCTTTCCTTGGTTCATAGGCATAGATGATGCTGTATCATCTTCTTTATTCCTTTTCGTCCACCTAGAGTGCGAGTTTAGGGGCATCAAAGATTCTTGTTGGTGGCTTCTCCCACTATTTGTTCTCAATATTTGCAAATTTATGATTTCTAACCTGTCTTTGTCCTTGTCGCAGATTATTAATTTGCATTCGCTCTGCGCTAGCTCGATTTAGATCAGTAAGTTGGTTCTCTATGCTTGTTTGGAAGCTTAAGAAAGCTTGCAACATAGAGTATTCTAAAGTCTTCCTTATTGCATCAAAACTACTCTCCTCTCGATTGGCATTACTAGCAGCATGATGAGGACTAGATATATGCTCCCTAGGAGGTAGTTCCATCTGGAGAATACATAAAAATTTCATACTCAATGAACTCTCTAGATCTATCGAAATAATATCAAATTATCTGAACTTTCAAAACAGATTCCTATCATATTTTTGCTTCCATGATTCTTGTAGACGCCACGACATAGTCACCACATTCCTTACCTATTACCCATGCCCTCATTCATTGAATTTATTGTTTTGCATCCTTTAAGCGACCATATCATGAACTAGGTTAATTAGCTAATATCACACGAAAATTTTAACATTAACAGTTAGCAAACTACCAGTTGCCCATTCCAGTCCTACACTTGTAAGACCTGCCTCTACACCTTGAGTTTTCTCAAGCTGGAAGAGAAAGCAGCATGTTTCTTTACATAGCCGTATGCTACCCACTGGTGGTTTGACCCCCCACAACCATAGCTTCTCTACTTTGGGTTCCACAGGTGCCACATATGTGTCCAGCGTGCCCTGCATGTCCAGCATTTTGCTCTGCTATAATTGTGTCAGATCCGTATAGGCATATCCTATGTGTTCACAGTGCTTACTGTTAATTGAAGTCAACTTATGATAATTAAACATCGGATATAATTTGTCATGTACACCCCCCCCCTCCCCCCAACATTACAAATCCATGTATATAAAAAAAAAACATTTATTATTCCCAATTTAATTACTATGCAAAATTTAGTGATTATGTCATGGTTCTCTATCATGGTCTGGAAGCAATCATTTTGAGCGCAAACAATGGTATAGGAATTGGTCTGAGTACTGAATACTGTGGTTGAAAGTTCCAGCTCTCAGTAGCATTGTGAGTTCCTCCAGGAGATAACAAGGTGATATATTTCAAAAGAAACAAATAAAGACCGTAAACACACGCAATAATGACATGTGTTCTACCTATATGAGATGATAGAATAATCTAGAACCATTCTTAAACATATACTATACCATTCTGGAACAATACCCACCCTATACTAGGTGCTCCGTTTATGAAAGAAGAAATAGCCCTTACCCCTCAGGATACTTTGAATTTGGATAAGAATGCTTTGAGTTCAGATCTCACAACTTTTTATTTATTATTATTATTATTTTTTTTAAACAATAACTAGGTTCAACCCGTGATTGGCTCTGATACCAATTTTGTGATGGTCCTTTGCCCGACACCGGTTAATACTTAAATACATAACACAAATACCTCAGGATCCACGAGTGCAGAACCTGCGTATCGGCCCAAAACCCAAAATAGCATGTTACGGCATCCCTGAACTACTGGTCTCTATCTCATGAGACAACCTTCATCTAGGTGCAACTTGACATGACCAATGTCAAGTCCTCACTAGCGAGCTTCATCAATGCCCACTCGCTAATGTCGAGTGACTAGCACTTGTGGCCTCAGTTTCTGCTTAGTCTCCCCAGAGAGCTGTGGGCAGACCAAGGTGCAACTAGGCTAGCAACATGATAGAAGATCAAATAATTTAGTCTTCTTGCCAAAATATCTTATAGCCAACTTAATTAATATTTAAGATGGAACTCAATCTTGCAAAAGATAAAACCCTAAGTCAATAACTAGGATGCTTAAATTGATCTTGCAAAAAAAATATCTAGCAAAACTAGAATGATCCTTTATGAACAATTATTGGAGTTTAAGCTAAGACAAAACGAACTCTAAAAATATTGTTTCTACTTGTCTAGACCGGGAATTGAACCCTAACCATGACTGTTTTAGCTCTAAAAATCCGTCGACTGTCAATTTGAGCTTCGGCCAGATCTACCCGACCCGACCTAGATATTGTGATAGAGAAAAAGATCAGATTTATTAGTTATCGGAGTCTATAAGCTGTCTTTGCCTTTAAATCTTGGCAAATAGGGATGATTTGGGTAGTTACAGCCAGGTGTATGGCTGTGTTGAAGAATGCTCCAGAATTTTGATTTCGTTATTGCAGATTCTTGTTGCAATCTTGATCTCCAGGGTGAGAATCTGCATAGCAGAAGGAAAATTGGAACCGCCAAGCCAAATGCTTTTGTTCCATGTAATTCTTTTCTTTTCTTTTTGTTTAAAATAATAACTTGTATGAATAGATCAATATATCGTTTAAGATGCTATAGAACTGCCTACCGTGTCAATCGTTTCTTCTAATCTTCCGTTCTGGTCTTGTCTCCTCCTCTCTCTTTTTTTCCTTCGTTCTCCTCTCTCTCACGTTTTTAGTTTTTCCCTAACCTCTCTTTGCCATGTAAGCACTTCGCCATGTCACTTCCCTCCCTTTCTTTCTTTATCTTTAACAAGGTACAAATTTAATTACATTACAAATTTGCATTTGTTGTTGACCACCAACATTTTAAGTATTTGATCAATAAGCCTTGCCGCACGGGAAGGATTGCCCGGTAGTTGTTACTATTGTAGGAATTCAAGTTTCGAATTGTTGTACGAGCTGGAATGATACATTCAACGACTGATCATTTGTCAAGGATTTCAAGGCCAAAAGAAGATAGAGACATTCCAGATTGTTTGCCAGATGAAGTATATTTTTTTGTAGAGGTCGTACCCGAATGGTATGAATCTATCTCATCTTATTTATCTATAGGGGAATTTCCAGACGGTATGAGTGATGTTGGTAAAAGATGCTTAATAATTCAATCAAAATCATATACACTTGTTGCGGAAATCAGGTTACGATAATGTGTTGAGACGATACATAATGCCACATGAAATTGAAATTGTGTTGCAATCATGTCATGATGGACCTAGTGGTGGGCATTTTTCTACAGATACTACTATAAAGAAAATCCTTCAAGCTGGGTTGTGGTGGCCTAAATTGCATACTGATGTTAAAGAATATATTCAACATTGTGATGTATGTCAAAGGGTGGGGAAGCCTTCTAACAAAGATGTTATAACTTTGCATCCAATAATTCCCATCTTGTCATTTGAAAAGTGGGGATTGATTTCTTGGGACCAATTAAGCCACCTGCTATGCATACTGGGAATAAGTATATTTCGGTTTGTACTGATTATGTTACTAAATGGATGGAGACGCGCACGTTTAGGGAAGACAAGGCTAATAATGTGGCTATGTTCTTGTACGAAAATATCATAACACATTTTGGTTGCCCTTTGGAATTGGTCAGCGATAGAGGTAAGCGTTTTCTTAATGATACTATTGAAGCTTTATATGGATTGAAGTATAGAAAGAGAACTCCATATCATCCACGTGCGAATGGCCAGGTGGAGCGTACAAATAGAAACCTATGTACCATAATTATAGAAATTTTTAATGCCAACTTCACAGATTGGGATACATGCCTTTTCGATGTGTTGTGGGCTTACCGCATTGCACATAAAGTTACTACAAATGTTACACCTTTTAAATTAGTATATGGGCAAGAAGTTATAGTTCCTATTGAGTTAGAACTCCCATCCCTGAGAATTGCCATTGAACATAAATTAGACTGGGATGGTAGTTTGCAAGCAAGATTAAAACAATTAGAACATTTAGATGAAAGCAGACTATATGCTTATATGTCACGACAAGCAATTCAACAATGTCGTAAAGCATGGTATGATTGGCATCAAAACAATAAGCACTTTGAGAAAGGTAACTTAGTTCTGCTTTATGATAGTAAGCATTGGAAGAAATCGAGTAAACTCAGGATGCGCTGGAAAGGTCCTTATATTGTTAAGGAAATATATGATAATGGATCTGTATTACTTAAAGATTTTGCAGGGAACGAACTTCCAACACAAGTGAATGGTGCGAGACTCAACGTGTATCATATGCCAACAATTAGCGACCATCCTCCTAATAAGGTGTAGTATTCATTGGGACGTTGAATAAATATAAGGCGGGGTAGTAGCATATTAAAAAAAATAAAAATAAAAATAAAAAAAATCAATAAATAATCATTTTTTGATCATCAGCTTGTTTTTCCATTATTATATCAAATTCATTTCATTTTCCACTCTCTCACTTCACATCAATTCATTAAGACTGCAAGTCAGATCCGCATCAAGGCAGCTCCTTTTCTTAACTATTTTTGTTTCCATTGCTAGGTGCACCTGTTCTCTCCCATCTGTTATCAATCCATTTCATTGTACATTCATCCACCCTTTCAATATATCAAAGTCTACCGTGTAAGCTTTACTGCCATGCATTAACGATTCTACTAATTTTTTGAAATTGTTACCATGATAGGGTCATCTGGATTTTCTCTGTGATTATTCAATTCATTCATCTATACTCATTCATATCCTTCAACTAAAAAATGTTGCATGTTCACCACATGGAAAAAATTAGTGGCTAAACTTAGCTAAATGGCGAAATTTTGGCCTTGTTTGAAAAAAAATTGGCTAAACTATAGCCCTTTTTGGGCTAAAAAAAATAAAATTTTAGCCAAGTCTATTTCACGGCCCACCTCCATTTCATCTGACTTTAGCTAATCACAAGAAAGTGTAACTGCCAAATTTTGGAAAGTTTAGCCAAATCTTAGAAGTTTTTACATCAAATTCTAGTGTACTTTAGCCAAATTATCCTATAGCCTTTATATTTATTATGGTCAGTTAATATTTAGGTCTTGAATTAGTGCAAAATAGTCAAAAGATAGAAGATTTCCGTTTTTTTCAATAAAAGTTTAGCCAAACGTAAGAAAGTACAGGTGTCAAAATCTAGAAAGTTTAGCTAAACATTAGAAGCTTTCACCTCAACTTTTGGCATACTTTAGCCAAGTCTATTTCACCACTTTGAACATAAAAGTTCCTTAATTTTTTCCTTCCATCTTAGCAGCCAATATGTTCTACTAATGTTGTTTTCTCATTGCAGGAGCATCTGTTTCTCTATCATTTCATATTCGTTTGTTGTTGTTGGACGTACCAAACATCAACCTTGCTTCTTTTTCCAGTGTTTTTCCATTTTTTTTTATTGCTGGCCGTCCTTCTCCACCCCAGCAAGTCCATTTTGGAAAAGATTTCAATAAATAAACAATCCAAGAGATAAAAGGAAGAGTGAGGGGATGGAGCACCATTTTGAGGTTAGTCCTATCCCAGATGGAATTTGTGACCCTTGAAGTATTTTCAATTATGTGAAGCCATAGAATCGCCGATAGAGGCAATGGTTATAGACTTGAAAATATTCCCATATTATTATTGAATGTGATGAAGTTTTGAAGACCATTGAATGTTGTGTATTTGAAGTGTGAAGACCTTGAGTATTATTGAGGCAAAGCTTAGAAGAAGATGTTTGATCATGAAGAATTAGCTTGAAGAACTCGTGGGACGTCGAGTTTTTTGTTAGGGGAATAATGTAGAAGATATAATTTGTTTATATTTGTGCATTTTGGGTGAAAGCGTGATTAGGAGAGCATGTCATTCTACTATTGTGAGTGGTGGAAAAAACTTGTGGAATTATCATATTTGGATGTTATTTGACCATGGAGACTAGAACTTGAAAGATATTAATTATAATATTATTTGAAATATTAATTGTTATTGAAGCGAAACCTACGGTGGAGAATTATTGGAAATCAAGGGTTGAGATTGGAACCGTTGTTCTCTTGAAAAGGCACTAAGGCAAAAAAAGAAGTTACGGTTAGAGAAGCAGAGGATTTAGTAGTGGGCGACCAGAGCAGGCAGTCGATTAAAGCAGGGAAAGTAGAACGATCACAGAGGGCAGTGAATCAGAGCATACAGGGGTTCTGAAAGAGAGCAGGCAACAGAGCATTCGAGACAAGAGTTATAGAGCAGATCAATCACAACCTAGAAGCGGATTCAAGGAAGCGAACCAGTGCAGAATTAATGAAGACCCTGTCAGAAGACCACTTGGCATTTCTGCTATATCTACTATATATATAAAATTATTAGGATGCCCCCTTGCGCATAGAGATTTTGATGTACCCATGCGATATAGAGATTAATGCCAGCCGTCCAATTGGAAATGGAAGGCCATGATGCCGCCACCTCATGGGAGAGGTCATGCATGGGCATAGAAATGTGATGGGGGGCATGCATGGGGCATGCATGAGGGCATGCAGCACATCCCCGAGCTGTCGTTTGGGTGTCGCCACCATGGCCGTCGAACGTGCTGGATGGACGGCCGAGATCAAAAGCCCCTTTATTTGGGGCTTTTGTTTTAGACCGTTAGATTTGGACATTTAATCCTAGCCATCGATACTATTGCATTAAATGCTATTGCAATAAATGCCACGTTATGAGGTGGCACCAACATTAATAATCCTTTGCCATGTGACGAGGTGGCACTAATATTTAATGCCCATTACTTACGTGGCATAGAGCCTTGAAGAAGATTAGAGGGAGTTTCTAGTTTTCTTTAGACTTTTTAAAGGGGACGTGCCATAGCTTGATTGATCCCTTCTTTTTTTTTTTAATGACGTGTCTCAAAAGCTAGCAACGAGATGGCAATGCACAGTTATCTATTTGCTTGGTTAGCCTAGTGGCAATAAAGATTCTTAAAATAACCAAGTGACAGTGCTTTACGGTTCTATTTCGTTTTGTGCATGCGGAGGTGCTACGGCGGCGGTATGGCGCACTTCGCGGGATTCTAAAAAAACCGAGACGAAAACCATGAAGTTACGGTAAGAACGCGGAACGCCATTGCCATGGCTCCTTTCATCCGGGGCTTCTAGTTTTCTCTCAGATTTCCTTTGAGACGTAAACGCAGAGATATGGCAAAGAAGGCCAACGACATGGCCGTGGCTTCTTTCATACCGTTACGGTTTTCTTATTTGTCCGCCTTCTTGGAAAAAGCCTCCGCCTGTGAAAATCTATAACGAGCTGGTTAGCTGAGATTGAAACTCGGTGTTATGATGCTCGCTTAAAGAGTCGCGATTGGTCTCCATTATGATGCGATATATTCGTGTCTTCGAAAGTGCTAAATTTTGACCGCTTTGTCGGCGACCACACCGGATTCGACGTGGCTCTTATGCCAAAATTGTAAGGAATTCATTGTGTGCAAAGAAGTCGAAAATTTGAAAAGACTCATGGATTGTTGGAGCGTAACTAGTCGTCGAGGGTTTTTTCAGATCTCCTTTTAGTATTAATGTTTCTAAGCTTGGCATATATGGCAAATAAAGCTAGTTGCATCTTTTTTCTCATAAATTTGAAGATTTACGATTTGCGTGTTATTCTTAGAGTGGAGGTGAGATTTTGAAGCAAACCTTAAGTTTCCTATCCCGGTTGCTACAAGTTAATCTACAACAAAAGTTCAATTTCTTGGAGCTTGCTACATGGATCCGCTTTGTATATATCTTTTGCATTTCGCCTTTGCTAGGGCCATCTTTTATACTTCTAATTTTGAGGTTGTTGCTTTTACTTATACGGCTGTCCACTTTGTTGCAAAAGAATGTCGGCAAAAGAAAATGTCGGATCGGTTCTTCTTTTTCCGCAAATTATCCTATATCTTTTCAACTAACGATGTGGTCGTGGTCAATTTTCTATCATATCTCATGGACATCGATTTTTCAAATTCGGATGTAACTAACTGGGGCGCGAATATGCATGATATCTCGGTCCGGCTCTTGAAGCTAAAAGTAGGTAAATCTGGTTTAGACCATAATAGTTTCGAAGTTTCATGACCATCTATGTACTAATATCCCGTCCCATCTTTTCTTTATTTCTCTCGCTTCGTTTTTCACAAATATTGGCATTTAAGAAGGGTTTCTAACGATTTTTGACACCATCCATGACTGTTCATTAGGGTTAGAGCATTCTCAAGGTTCACGCCTCGATTTTGGCATTAAGGCATTTCTGATTTGGAGCACCAGGCATTTCGATTTGTGGCACCAGAGCATTTGTGCAACCCACAAGGTTTATGCTTGAAACAATTTTGCTTTTTGATTTTGCCGGCAACTTGATTGGCTCTGCTAGATTGCGGGACATGTCTAGATTAGAACGGATTCCACATGATTAAAGCTAGGATTTCGCTTTGGGTGAGCATATGGTTAATTTTTTACGCATGTGAGACCCATGCAAAAACATTGTTCTCTCGCCCCGGATCGTGCTATTGCATTGCACAAGTTTTTTTCCATGTATGCTATGTCATAATGAGTGCTTAGGTAATCCAGAATAATCTAAAGGTTCCGAGATATGATGCATGCACAATTTGTTTGTAACCTATTTTTCCATTTGTGAATTGCTTTTTCTCAGCTCCTTTTTTTGTTTTCCACAGGTGTTCCTTATGAGGGCAACACATGTCTAAAGTTAAACTTCTAGAAGATATTGAATGTGACAAAAAAACCATGGATACTCGAGATCTTTCAGTTTTTAAGTATGGTTCTTGAACACAGACACAAAGTTATGTTGGAGAATGGATATACAATGCTGACTAGGTTTTGTTTTTTCCTTTTCTTTCTTGCTTTAATCTTGATTGGATACATGCATTGACATGTTTTTTGTTTGCGTGCATCATACAAATAGGAAGTCAGCAAATAATGGGTGCAGTAGCCATCATGCTTGGAGGTCATTTAGAGGTATGTAGCTTATAATTGTGGCATAGAGTCATGCTTTGTGCGTGACATTTCAAGAAGTTGCAGGTAAATCTTGTGCTTTCCTAAATTCTTTATGGTTTTTTCTTTGGCGTGATGTGAGTGGATTGCCAAGATGCTGCATGGCCGGTCAATCAGGTAAATCTATTTGATAGTCATGGCCGGTCAAACATTTAGATGGAGGTAGTTTTTCATGGTATTTTATCTACTACAACATGGCTGCATAATCAGAGGATGGGATCTGTAAGATTTCTGCTCATGTTATGGAAATAGATCTGTTTTCATGGTAATAGTATAGGCTTTGCTTGCATTTATTTAGCAAAAAGTTATGAACGCAACCAGCCTATATGTAATCCTCTATAGGATAATGGTTCTGCAATATGGCTCTTGCAAATGCAAGCCTCAAACAAAGCAACAAATTCCTTTTGCAGTCTAGGAACAATATGATTTTAGCTGTAAACCACCTATGGAAGTTTGAGTTTGTTTTTCATCTCACTCGTTTCATGTATAAGATGTTCTATATCAATCAGAATCTAATAGTTTCATGACTACTTAGCTTATTTAAATGTTAATACATACAAGAGGAAAATGCCTTTTCGTTCTGTCAAATTTGAACTCTTCTGCTCTAGTGCTTTTTGGCCAGAATGTGTTCATCATGAGAATCGGCCTATGTGCAGTTTTTATATGCATTGGAAATGGCTGCAGTGCAATGTTCTCATTGCTGTTGGCATTGACAACAGATAAGCTAAATCATCAATTGTCAATAAAACTGACCAAAGGTTTGAGTTAGTGAGTGCATATTGTGTACATATTGTGTATCTATACTGAAAGATATTGCCATCATATATGATTCCCCATGTGTTAAGCTGTTTCAGCTAATGCAGTTAGCATATTTGGTGCCTCACAGATGATGTGTTAAGCTGTTTCAGCTAATGCAATTAGGATATTTAGTGCCTCACAATTGATCATTAACGTTCTCCGCATGCATAACATTTTGAAGACAGATACTGGAAATACATCACAATACTTGGGAAACTTAGAGGTTTTGCTACATTTTGAAGACAGATACTGGAAATACATCACAATACTTGGGAAACTTAGAGGTTTGGGTGTCGGATAGGGGGTCGGCTTCATGATTCCTTTTCTCGCCCAAAGGTTAGTGTTTGGGCAGGGAGTTTTTTGGCAAGGAGAAGCACCATTTAGGGACATGAATGCATGGAGGTTCTAGAGGGCAAAAGAAAAAAAAAATTGATTGGGTTGGGGATTGCAAATACCGTCCGGTTCAAAATGTTGGACTTCGAGGGCCAACATATTGTGAACATTTGCTTTACTAGAGAATGCAAGTTAGCACACGCCAGAATGCATTAAATGATTGTGGCCCATAGCAGCCTATATTGTTGGCCAAGGTAGAGTTACCGATTTAATTGATATTGTATATTGCTTTCATATACCGTAATGGGAAGTATCATTCATAGTCGCCAGGAGATGTGTTCATAATGATCCAAAGGCTAATTTTGGCGCTTATCTTTTCCTAGGTTTATTTTGGCCGAGTCTATATTTGGATTCCGAGTTGAGGGAGAAATTGGCCGAAAGGTCCCATTTTGTTGGATATAACAACGGCAGCCTAAAAAATGGTTCTACTTGCCTTTGTATATGATGCCAATATATCAAAACCGCTAGGTCCCTCTTTTTATTTCCAAAGTTTAAGACGCTTGAGTTTGAGGAGCCTATACGCAGGTCTTCTTTGCTACCGTAAGCTTTTATTATTGAACTGAATGACTCAACCATTGCCTCGAATGACAAAGTTGAAGCCCTCCGCTACAAAAGAGAGTTATACCGCCTGTTGAGGTTTTCAACTACTTGAAACATTAGGCGGACATCACTTATAAATGCGCCATAAGTTTCGAAAAGAGTAAATGCAAGAAACATGTACAATGAAAGAGGTGATGTAGCCTTTATGAAGCAAGTCGTAATAGGATAAATCATAGAATTGAATTATACCATGTTTGCTACATATTTTGATGTTGGTCTAATGACATGGTGTATTATAATTGGAAAATTCTTATATGCGAGCATTTTGCTACAACTACAAATTTAAAGAAAAGATCCGTGCAGTAGTTTAGACAGGAATTACGAACTTGTGGATATAAATGCAAAATTTTTATTGTTCATTTTGAGAGTTAATGGTGCTTGGGTTCCTTTGTCATTGTCTTTCATATTTGATAGACTGTAGACACGCACTGATTGAATTAATGGTGGTACTTAACTGTTTAGATAGATGCTTTTTTTCTGAAGAAACTATTAGGATGATTTAGAAGGTGCCATCCTACCAACCAGATGCTGCTACAAACCAATGTTAAAATCCAGGAACACATCATTTCTGACAATGAACCAGAAGGCAAAGGATGGGGTGATAGCATTTCTCACAATGAAATAGAAGAAAAAGGATGGGAAGATGGCATTTCTCACAATGAAACAGAAGAGAAGGGATGGGATGATAGTATTTCTCACAATGAAACAGAAGATAAAGGATGGGGTAATAGCATTTCTCACAATGAAACTGAAGAAAAAGGATGGACTAACAGCATAGAGAAAAGCCTGTCTTCACCTGAACCGAGAACAACGATAACAAAAGTCTCTTCCGAAGTACATGCTCGTTGAATGCTGGGTGTGTTAACAGAGATAAGAGCTCATGATCCAAATGAGCCAAAAAGTGCTCAAATCATCCATGAAATCGAAGCACTTGCAAATTATGCAAGCTACGTTTACATGAAATATAATATCCTTGTGAAGTTTGTCTTGCTTTGTTTTTCTTCTATATTTGAATATCTATATAACAAGTTGCATTTTGGCAGATACCGAATTGGGGAGACTCTTGAGGCAGAAGATGCAAACTTCATGAAAGAAAAGATTATTCTGCACCATCTTTTGCCTTGCTGAGATTTCTGAAAATAAGATTCAGAGGATGATAGTGCTTTGTTTTTTCTAGATTGTAATGAGTCTACTGTTATAGTTTAATCTCATATAGACGGTATAATCCCTATTTTTTATTTTTTATTCGCCAACGATCTTCCTCCTTCAATAATGCACAATCTAATGGAACCTTGGGCTAATCTTCGGAAATCTAGAGGAATCTTTCACGCTGGGTGTGTTTTGGAGGGTCGGCTTCATGCAGTCGCTTATATTACAAATGTTGAAAATCACAAAGAATTTTCAAGGAGTTATGGCAAAGAACATATTCACGTAATTTCATATAATTTTTAGAAATGATAAGGAAAATGATGCGTTAAAGGCACAGAGGGTTGAGAGAGAACCTAAGAAATTGAAAAAACATCTAAGGGTAGTTTGAGAGAATGAAGGGGATGGAGGCTGTCGCAAGGCTTATTTTTTGCTTATTTTTTGTATTACTGCATTGCAACTGTTTTTTGAAGCATACTCATAGGAAAATAAATAGTTGTTGAAAATCTCATAATTAGTGTTGCCCACCATGGTGACCATGACTTCTCCAATGCAAACTTTGACTTCTTGAATTCTAGCAAATTTAGATCTTATAATGTGATTGGAGAAGGCACCTTTCGAGCACGATTGAGCTATGCCTCCGGGCATATAGAGTCCAAGATTAGCTATCTAGTGATTTTTCTGAACAATGCCGTATAAGAAGTTCTTTTTTTTCGCTAATGTTATTCCTTTACCTTTGTACCATTATTATGTTAGTTTTAGGGTGAGAATATCAAAGCGGAGACTAGAAAAATGTGGTTGTGTCCCATTGCCGACCAACCTATAAGTGAATAACTATGTTTGTTACGTCTGTTAACAACTTTCAAAGATAGCATAGAGATAGCATTGACAGTGGTATGAATACTATGAGGTCATAGTGCAACTCAGTTGAATTCAATTTGACTTCTTCTAACGTAGTTCTTGACACTCGACTTTAGACCTTTATATGTTTAAGCTTGGATTTTGTTCCCATATATTCATGAACCATAGTTTGTAAACCCGTTGATAGTACAAAAACTTGTATATATATATATTACTAATATATATACACGTATTAGATGTGTGTTTTGTCATCCCATGCCCATGTTCATAGAGATTCATCCCAGCCGTCCAATCACGAAATGAAAGGCCAGGATAATGCCACCTCATTGAGGTGCATGGATGGCCATGATGGGCATGCATGGGCATGCATGGGGGCATGCACCACATCCCCAAACCGTTGGATCAAAAAGGGGAGAATAAATCCTAGCCCTTTGATTTTTGTGAAGAAGGTGCAAGGAAGGTGCCAAAAAAAAAAAAAAGGTCGCGCGATCTTAACCGTTAGATTAAAAGGTGAGCATAAATCCTAGCCATTAACTTTTAATATTAAATTGATTTTTCTTTTAAAGGAGGTGAGGTGGCACCCTCATTAATAAAAAGGCACCCTCATTAATAAAAAAGGTAGTGAGGTGGCAAAGTATTTATGAATGGACTTTCTAGGAAGCTTCATTCGTTTTCGCCTTCTTGAAGGCCTCAGAGTTTGCGATGAGGGGTCGGATGAAGGTGGGGCCCACGCCATTGGATTTCTCTCGCCGACCTTTCTAAGGAGTGGTGCTTTGGCACTATTTTGTCGCATTTGGAGCAAAATCGATGTGTGATTTTGTCATCCCATGGGTCATATTCATAGAGATTGATCCTAGCCACAAATGACAAAATCAAGGGTTGTTATAATTCCACCTCATGTGATGCATGGATGGGCACGATGTGCACATGCATACATATGCACATACATGCATGGGCCATGCACCATGCACATGGGCCGTTAGATGGGGGGAAGGTGAAATGGATCGCTTCAAACTATAAGAGAGGAAGGTGACAAGAAGTTCCTATGCATGTGGTTAGGTGGCATACATGTGCATGCAAGCATTTATTATAATCATGAGGTGTTAGTTGAGTGGCATGTGCATTTATTTGCCACCATATCTTATCTATATTTAATATATAGATTTTGAGGTGGCATTGTAATTAATTTATGCATTTTTTGCCTTTTAATATAGAATATAAAAATCGGCAAACCATATCTTGCTTTCTTTTCAAGTTTTCTTTCAAACTTTAAAGCTTGATGTAACTACATGGCAACATTTTTTGCCTTTTATTATAGAAAAACCCAATGTGGAACGTGGCAAAGCTATATTTTGCTTTCTTTTCATGTTTTCTTTTCGATCTTTAACCATGAGGGCGAGCTTGATGTCATGTGAACTACGTGGCAACCTATTTGGTTTTCCTTCCAACACCTTTTTTTTTCTAAACTAAGGGCCTAGAATCTTTGGAAAATTATTCCTCTCCTTCTTCTCTCACGTTTCTAGCTTTCAAGACTCCATGAGCGTCCCGGCTAAAACTCTCGCGACTAGGGGAATCTTCATAGAGTCTAAGCGAATCTAAGGAACCTTGGGAGAATCTTTGGGAACATAGGGGAATCTTATGAGAATCCTGGGGTATTCTTAAGGAACCTTAGGGAATCTAAGGGGATATAGGGGAATCTTAAGGGAATCTAGGGATTCTTAAACAAATTCATGTGAATCCTCAGAGAATAATGTGGAATCTTTGTAGGATCTTAGAAAATCCAAGAGAAACTTTGTAGAATTTTAGGGAATCTACTTAGAAATGCACAGGGATCTAGGGATGTTTTAAGAATATTGGACAGTCTTAATAGAATGTTGGCAAAAACTTGGGTTATACTTTCTAATGTCGTGCATTAGGCTTCATACACTCCCCTCATGGTACAAATACTTGTGTATATATATATGTATATATATATATATATATATATATATATATATATATATATATTTATATATATATATATATATATATATATATATATATATATATATATTTTAAGAATGACAAACTTTATTGAAACACCAACCAAACGCCAAATACAAATGCAGAGTAGGGAATAAAATTTCGGAGAGGATAATCATGATCCAATCTAGAACCTACCACCTATGCATAAGACAATACACTCAAATAGGACTCAAATATCAACCTGGCGCCATGCAAGCGAAGAACAATGGTAGGCCTTAGCGATTCTAGCTTGTGCATCACGGAGGACTACTACTGGGGGAATATCAAACCACGAAAGATACACAATATTACGTAGCTTCGGATAGACCACGGCAACCATCCACGCGCAAATGAAATGCTTGACTCGCACCTTACTCCAAGTACCCGGATAAATAGCCAGAAGCACTTGTTGACTTATCAATGTCACATGAAAAAGAGAGAGCAGCCAAGACCAAATAGGCTGGAGATGATCACATAAAAAGAAACAATGCTCAATCGTCTCATCCCTTTGTTTGCATAGTGGGCAGAGTGCTGACACTCTAGGATCAAATCTGTGGACAAGCACATTCACCCGAGGGCATCTGTGAAGAATCGCCGCCAAAACCGACCACCTTAGGATGGAGTAGTTCATCCCAAGCCCAAGTCCACATACGTCTCCAACTAGGAGGTGAGAGCTGAAGGGACCACTTAGTGGACGGCGGACGGATATCACCATTGACAAGCAGCCTATACATAGAGTTCACAAGCCTATGCTCGTGAACACTCTGGTGGGAAACCCACATGCACCCTTCGATAGCCTCTGAAGCAGCCAATGTCAAAGTACTAGCAACCTTTTGCCAAATAGGTCTATCCCATCGAGACAATAAGAATTTTGTTTGAAAGAGTTACCAAATTGCTAACTGGCCAGAATCATACCAAGCTGCAATAGTTAAGATCCCTGCTAACCTCCAGCGCCGTTGAGTTAATGGATGAACTGAGGCACAAAGTGGGAGATTATTTTCCACAGGTATCCACCAACAAGGGACACTCAGCTGATGACATGCAACAAGATCAATATGAAATAAGGTCCGTACTGTCTCCCAAGACTCCAACAATCCTTTCAAAAAAGGGAAGGTATTAGGAAAAGGGCATAGCTGATAAAAGAGACTCCAAGGAAGAAGAGGTTTTAACGAAGCTTTCTCAAAAGGAACACAATGATCAAGTGACTGCTTCACCAACCGCACTCCAGGTGAGTCAACCATATCCCTAAGGATCCTCCAAATGAACTTAGAAATCAAAACCTTACTCTGTAGATGGAAGTCTGTCATACCCAAACCACCTGCAAATTTTGGCCTAGTGCATTTGGACCATGCAATCTTGACCACAACATGCTCCTCATTCCCACCCCAAACGGACAATGGTAACAATCACCTGGCTCATGTGAATCAAGCTAGAATAAAGGCAGGACTGGAATGGTTTAGATCTAGTGATAGATGCTCTCACTTCTTTTTTCGGGCCGCTAAGAGAAGGCGTATGACGGCCTCTATTAACTCCCTTATCTTGCACGATGGGTCGAGTGTTACGTCGGGTCCAATTGAAGCGGTATCTCCCGACCACTTTTCTTCATTTTTCTCGGTCGGTTGCCCTTTCGAGGAGGAGGATATGCAATCCTTGATTTTGTCGAAGGTCCACCCCATTGTATCAATCGGTGGCGTGCACACCTAGAATCGGAACATCACCATCAATGACTTACATTCGGTTGCTTCTCTTTTAAAAAGGACAAGTGCCACGGCCTAGATGGTTTTCGATAAAAATTTTCCGGGAATATTGGGATTGGTTGGGTTCGCGATCTTTCTGATGCTTTTTGTGAGTTTTAAGGGTTCGAAGTTTGGATAAGATCCTCAACCTTTGGTTATGTTTCTCTTATTCCCAAGTGTAAAGAGCCAAAGACAATATCTGATTGGCGCCCTATTACATTATTGTCTTCCGTGTATAAAATATTTGCAAAGGCCCTTGCGGAAAAAAATGTGTGATGGCTTAGGCTGTATCAATCTCTCCCTACTCAATCAAATTCTTGCCAAGGAGGAGCATTTTGAACAATGTTACTTTAGCGCTTATGAGGGTATGTATTGGGCTAGATTGAAAGGTATGTGTATAGTCTATCTTAAATTAGATTTTGCCAAGGCATATGACAATGTGGATTGGGAATTCTTGGAAAAAACCTCTTAGCATTGGGCTTTGGTCGTGATTCACGGGGATGTTATGAAGCTCCATATCTTGGCACGGTCTACAGAGTGTTGTTTTGAGGAACCCTCCTTTGTTTTTTTTTGGCGGGGTGTTAAGCCAAGGATGCCCATTAGCTCCACTTTTGTTCCGATAGTAGGTGAGGTCCTCTCACGATTATTTGTTAAGGTCATGCGAGGATGGGATAGTCCGGGGGTTGAGTATGGAGGGGCGGTTCCGCGGGAAATTTGTATCCCGGTATCTTTGATGACATGTTTCTCTTTCTTGTTGCTGATGCGGACAATCTTCAGAATGCAAAGCTTCTTCTTGATACTTTCTCTTTAGCATCTGGAGTTCTTGTTGGTTGGCCAAAGTGTTCTGCATTATGGATGCTTGATGGGGTTGTGCCCCCTTGTGTTGCTGATTTTCCTTGGAAGGTGCTTCCTCATGGGAAGGCTACTAAACTTCTTGGTATTCCTGTGGGCATTCATATTTCTACCTCTGATGCTTGGGATATTATCATAGAAGGGTTGCGAAAGCATTTGTTTTGGTGGAATACTGCTAAGCTCTCTCTGCCAGCGCGAATAACTGTTGCAATTTTGGTTTAAGTAATTCCCACGTCTATATGGCCTCTGCCCTTCTGGCTTCCCAGGCATTTCTGCTAATTGATTCTATTCAGAGATAAGTCTGTTATATGTTTTGTTATTCAATTCTGAAACTATGAATACGATCCCTGTTATTAAACTGCCTGTGATTATGGCTTATATTTGATAGGAATGTTGTTGAACATTCTGTGTGTGTGATCTGAAACTATCGAACATAACTTTAGTTCATGATCATATTATTTGTTATTCACAGAATACTTTGAAGATTTAAATCCTTAGCGCATCATATTTGGAACCCAGGGTTCAACATCCTGTGTAGAACCGTGTAGAAATCATAAATTATTCGTTGGCTATATTGTTCCTACATATGTAAAGCGTTTTCGTGTGCATTTTCTTGGATTGTTTGTTTATTGGAATCTTTTACTAAATGGACTTGCTGTGGTGGTGAAGGATGGCCAACAGTAAAAAAAAATGGAGAAACACTGGAAAAAGAAGCAAGGTTGATGTTTGTTAGATCCAATGAACAGCAGATGGATATGAAATGATAGAAAAACGAATGTTCCTGCAATGAGAAGCAACATTAATGGAACATATGGCTGCTAAGATGGTGAAGCTGATTGTAGCCCTTTATGAGTTGAAGGATATGAATGAGTGTAGATGAATGAATTGAATCATCATGGAGAAAAACCAGATGGTAACAATTTCAAAAAAAATAGTAGAATCGTTGCTGCCTGGCAATAAAGCTTACAGGGCTGACTTTGATGTATTGAAGGGGTGGATGAATGTACAATGAAATGGATTGATAATGATGGAAGAGAACAAGTGCACCTGGCAATAAAAACGAAAATAGTTAACAAAAAAGCTGTTTTGATGCAAGCTAATAAATTAATGTGAAGGGAGAGAGTGGAAAATGAGATGAATTTGATATAATAATGGAGAACAAGCTGATGATAAAAAAAAAAAAAAATTAATTGATTTTTTTTTTTTTAATATGCTACTACTCCCCCTTATATTTATTCAGCGTCTCGATGAATACTACATCTTATTAGCAGGATGATCTTTAATTGTTGTCATATGATACATGTTGAGTCTCGCACCATTCACTCGTGTTGGAAGCTCGTTCCCCGCAAATTCTTTAAGTACTACAGATTCATTATCATATATTTCCTTAACAATATAAGGACCTTTCCAGCGCATCCTGAGTTTACCCGGTTTCTTCCAATGCTTACTATCATAAAGTAGAACCAAGTTACCTTTCTCAAAGTGCTTATTGTTTCGATGTCGATCATGTTTGCGATATTGTTGAATTGCGTGCCATGATATATAAGCATAGTCTGCTTTCATCTAAATGTTCTAATTGCTTTAAACTTGCTTGCAAACTACAATTCCAGTCTAATTTATGTTCAATGGAAATTCTCGGGGATGGGAGTTCTAACTCAATAGGAACTATAGCTTCTTGTTGATATACTAATTTAAAAGGTGTAGCATTTGTAGTAACTTTATGTGCGATAAGCCCTCAGCGCATCGAACAAGCGTTTATCCCAATCTGTGCAGTTGGCATTACAAATTTTTATAATTATGGTACATAGACTTCTATTTGTGCGCTCCACCTGGCCATCCACACGTGGATGATATGGAATTGTCTTTCTATGCTTCACCCCATATTTATTAGTTAAAGCTTCAATAGTATCATTAAGAAAATGCTTACCTCTATCGCTGACCAATTCCAAAGGGCAACCAAAACGTATTATGATATTTTCATACAAGAATATAGCCATATTATTAGTCGTGTCTTCCCAAAACACGCACACCTTCACCCACTTAGTAACATAGTCAGTTATTCCCAGTATGCATAGCAGGTGGCTTAATTGGTCCCATATGGGAATTATTGGATGCAAAGGCATAACATCTCTGTTAGAAGACTTTTCCACCCTTTGACATACATCACAATGTTGAATATATTCTTTAACGTCAGTATGCATTTTAGGCCACCACAACCCAGCTTGAAGGATTTTCTTAGTAGTGTCTGTAGAAAAATGCCTACCACTAGGTCCATCATGATATAATTGCAACACAATTCTAATTTTATGTGGCATTATGCATCGTCTCAACACATTATCATGACCTGATTTATATAATTGACCCGCAACAAGTGTATATGGCTTTGATTGAATTATTAAGCATCTTTTACCAACATCACTCATACCATCTGGAAATTCCCCTGTAGATAAATAAGAGGCGATAGATTCATATCATTCGGGTACAGCCACTATCGAAAAGTGTACTTCAACTAGCAAACAATCTGGAATATCTCTATCTTCTTTTGGCCCTGAAATCCTTGACAAATGATCAGCTGTTGAATGTATCTTTCCAGCTCGTACAACAATTCCAAACTTGAATTCTTGCAATAATAACAACACACCGAGCAATCCTTCCCGTGCAACAAGGCTTATTGATCAAATATTTCAAAGATTGGTGGTCAACAACAAATGCAAATTCATTAACAAGGGGATAATGCCTAAATTTTTGGATCGAAAAAATCATGCCAAGGGTCTCACTTTCAGTAGTAGAATAGTTCTGCTCAGCTTTAGTTAATTGCCTACTTGCATAGAATATGGGATGATCGATACATAAAATGCTACCTATAACATAGTTTGATGCATCAATCAACACATGGAATTCTTTAGACCAATCTGGAGACTTTAAAATAGGTGATTTAGCTAGGGCTAGTTTTAGTTCTTCAAATGCTTTTTGACATGCATCAGTCCAAACATATTCCTTTGATTTCTGCAACAACTTAGTAAGTGGCAAAGCTCGTTGGGCATAATGATCAATAAAATGCCTATGATATCCTACGTGCCTTAGAAAATCCTGCAACTCTTTAACACTCTTTGGAGACTGCAAATTAAGGATTTTAGAAGAGTTGTGTCGATCAATCGTAAATCCATGTATCGATACAATAAAACCTAGCAAAACACCATGTGTAACCACAAAAGTACATTTTGCTGGGTCCAAGGAGATTCCATATTCTCGACAATGCTTAAAGCATAACTCCAATTTACTCAAATGATAACTCAAAGAGCCAAACACAACAATGTCGTCTAAGAATACCTTCATAAAATTTTGCACAAACTCCTTGAGGGCTTGCGTAATAGCCCGCTGGAATATGGCTGGAGCATTATATAAACCAAAGGGCATCATTCGATAAGCATAAGTTCCCCAAATGGTCACAAATGTTGTCTTCTCCCTATCTTCTGGTCTAATCAATACTTGGTTGTACCTTGGGAATCCATCCATAAATGAATAAACCTCTTAATCTGCTACAACATCTAACACCGTCTTTTCGAGTAGCATCATTCAACTTTTGATAATCAACACATACACGTATTTTCAAGTTTTTCTTATAAACATAAACGATGGGTGATACCCATTCATTATAATCCACAGGGTACATAAAACCAACCTTAAGCAACTTATCAATCTCCTTCTTAACTACTTTGGCAAATTTAGTATTAAGTCTATAAGGCTTTTGCACTATCAAGTTTAGCCTTAGCATGGAGCTCAATCTTATGCATACGCAAGGAAGGACTAATGCCCTTTAAATCATCAGATGACCATGCAAAAATGTCCTGATATTCTGAAAATAATGCAGCACATTTGTCATACAAATCCCCAGTAACCTCAGCCCCTAACTTTATTATCTTTACTACCTCTCCTTTTCCTAGGTTAATTTCTTGCACTTTAGGAGGTTGTGATGTGCAGGTTTCTTTTCTACCTTGACATCTTGAATTGTGCACTTTGTGAAATAATCAGGGTACTTATCTTGTTTAGTATCTTCTTCCTCCTCTCCATCCCCTCACATTCTTGCTCCACTTCCACTTGGTTAACATCTAAAACACCCATGAAATTTAGAATTGTATCCTCCAAATCTACAACTGTGTCATCATTAACTCCGTACACACCTTCTTCTTTCAAAGACATATCCTCTTGTGGCTCACTAGAGGATGCTACATTTAACTTCCAAAGGCTTTGGTGACTATATCCTGAGACTGTCTTGCATGCTGGGATGCAGCCGTTTCAAGCCAGAGTGGGTCAGAGTCGACCTCTCGTGGAAGGTGACCAACTACAGTTGTGCAGTGCGGGCGTTGAAATCTCCTAATAAGAGCACATGTACGTGCTGGTGATATTGCTCTATGTCATCATCCAACTCTCTATAAGGCATGCACCAGTTCATTAGAGAATGCTCGCTGGTTCAAACAATCTACTGGCGTAGAACTGGGATTTTTCCTCTGAAGCAGGGTTAATCCATGTAGAGCAGTTATGATTACAAAAGAAATGCATATTAAGGCTGCTTTTATGGATCTACTTGCCCTCAACCAACCTAACCATATCCCTTACCGATGGCACAAAAATTGATCCTCAAGCTTCTTCTTCTTCTTGCCCCAAAAATCCCAAATATGGCACAGTTTCTTTCCCCGCCTTCTTTGAACTTGCGCCCCACTGCCCACATTTTAAAAAAGAAAGATCAACAAAAAGAACCACAAAAACTGCCTAGACCTCAATTGAAGTTTCTTTGTACGATTCGAAGATGAATAAGAATTCACCTCGTCATACGAATCTTCTCTGGTAGGAAATCTGAGTCAACGTTTTGCATTCTAATTTATGTATGGTTGTGTTAACGATGTCAAATAGGCACATATTATATTTTTTGAGCCCATCAAATCCAATGACAACCAAGAAATAATTACAACTTTTCTTTGGGCCGACACTAAGAAACTATCAAATTATGTAATAAATAAACCTCAAGACGACACACAAACATCTATGTAAATGCAGACGTATCGAAAAGAATTGAATTGAATTTATTTTTTCGTCCACGAATCTACGAGACCCAATACAAGAAAGAAGAGAAGAAGAGGACACGTTCCAAAAAATAGAGAGGAAACTATGCAAAAGGTCCAAAAATAACATATCTTTTGTACTAAACTATGCAATGGCACAGTCCATGGAGTGGAGTTTGCCATAAACACAAAGTTTGCCTTCCTATATCAAACAATTATTGGAGAAGCGACAAAAAAGCAAACTAGAAATAGAAAGGAGGAGATTGTGAGAGGAGCTCTTGGTCGCTATTTCTAAATTCATTTTACATTTGCAGATATGCATTAACATACAATAGATCAAATTCATACCCACATTAATATTGCAAGAATGGGCGATGGGTATATCACTAACCTCGCATTCGATCTCGTCTTTCTAGTTTATTATGTGTTTCATGCTGGTAGATTGTTGCATAAATGTTATGTGTTAGTGGGATGACATACCCCTAATATATAGTTGCTGTAACCACAGGGGCATCCCTTATTGGCGGGAAGTATTCTACGTCCTTTAATTCAAGAATAGATTTAGGAATCGGGAACGTCTACACTTGACAAAACAATGTTCACTACTATCTTTCTCAAAAAGAACTAATTCGGGTGCTTCTTCTTCTAGATGGTGTATGAAAAAAAGGGGAAAATGGCGGGGGGGGGGGGTTTTGGGTTTAACCAGAAAACTAAAGATACACAAAATTGACCTTGAAATACATGGAGTTCTGTTCGAAAGTTAATTCTAGAATCTCAATGAAACCTTGCTTGCAAATTTGATTTATTAGTCCGTCTAATATTTTTCATTCTAATCCTTTCTAGCACCTATCAATCTAATGCATATATCATTCTTTTCTTTTCTACATGGATTTGCTAGGGCAGCAAACCATAGACAATAATCTAGAAATGTTAGGATGATTTCACTAAATTTGTCATATGCGATTAAAAACCTACTAGGGATGCACAACCTACGAGTTTTGGTTGGCTTTGTGATGTAAAGATCAAATAGGATCACAAGATTGTGATAATTGTGAATTCTGTCTATTCTCTAGAGCTTGTTTAGAAATATACCAATGTTAAAGAAAGTTATTTATTTATTATTTAGAAGGCAAGAACATTTGTATTTACAAAAGATGTACAAATTTTACAAGACTAAAACTCTAGATTGGGCTTGAAGTGAATTAAATTGGATTTTTTCTTTTTTATCATCCACCGAGTCTCGGAGGTCTTTGGGATCCAATACAAAAAGAGCGTAATAGGGTAGCCCAATATTAGAAGAATAATGATGAAATAAAGAAGTGATAACTTATATACTAATCAAAATCTAAAATGCCAAAAAAATGGTGATTTTCGAAAGGGTAAATCTTGAAGAGGGTGATCCAAATAAATTACTTAGACTAAGTTCTCAAATTGGAAATTATTTATTACAAAGAAAGTTGTCAATGTATATCTTAGATACTGCGTAAGAAAGGAGGAATATGATCATGAACCAAAGGATTGGCGCCTTCCAAATTTTCCAACAAACCCAAAGCAGTAATATACAAAGCTTGACAGCTTGACGACGTCTTGCTGACGATGGAAAATCAAATCTCTATAACAAGAGCTCTTGAGGAGAAAATGATGTGGGAAACAAAGAAAATGCCGATGCCCAAACAAGTTATGCATTGATTGGACATAAGATAAGACAATGCTCCATTGTTTTTTGAGGACCTTAATGTAAGCAATCATGAGTAGTCATATCAAGAATATGGTGTTTAGAGCACCAATCTAGAATAGCTATTATGCAAGACCAATATTCTAAAAACATTGGAGATGATATATCTTTAGAATCGGGGAGAAGGGAAGCTTCCCAATTTCTCTCAATTGCCACATCAATTTAGAAATATCATCTATTAAAGAAAAAGAGAGGGAAGGTGTAAATGTATTTCTGTTAAGAAATATTTTGTCATGGGCAAATGGATGAGAAGGCGACATAGGAAGAAGAATTTAGACCACCTTAGTTGGGCAAATGGACAAGGCGGCGACACAAAAAGAAGAATTTAGACCAACCTAGTTGGGCAAACAAACAAGGCGGCGACAGAAAAAGAAGAATTTAGACCAACCTAGCAGAGCTCTCCTACATTCAACCATCTCATGAAGACATAGAAAGTTTTTCCTAAAAACTATCAAGAGTGCAAGTTAATGCTGTGATATTTTTAGTGTCTTCAAATATCACGCAATGACTTCGAAGGAGGGCTTGAAGTTAGTGCTATGGGTATCTTTGGTGTCTTCAAATGTCATGCCATGTCTTCAAAGATCACGCGCTGGCCACTAGCCCATTTAAGTTCATCTCTCCACATATCACCTAACTATAAATACATACAAAATCATCCACTAACCATACGGTTCGTATCCATAGAACCGTGACATTGAACTTGTAGAATCGAAGGCGCAATGGAAGAACTTAGAATTTTCTACAGCAGTTGACAGTAAATACCCCGGAAAAGAGGCAGCATGAATGCAATAGTTTCCTATGCTACACCAATTGGTTCATTCATAGATAAGAGCATGTTAGAGTTCGTCCAGACTTGTGTAAAATTCAATTTACAACCATATCCACAACCATATCCTCGCGCTTCCCTATCAAACGAGGTTCCCTATACAAACTCTAGGGACAAACTTCCAGAATATTTCAACCCGTGTGAAGCCTTGATTTATATGGACGAAATACATGTCACCCTATTTTTTAGGGTTCTGTAAAGGAGGAAGACTGCAATACATAAACTTTCATTACTAAATCCTCTGATCTACGTTCTATACGACAGTATAAATTATATAGGAGGATTACAGCCAGGGTTTCGGTTATTATCAACCTTACTTTCTGAAAAAATGTGTTAAATTAGGCTATATCGAAGTCATATCGCGATAAGATACCCTTTGAAACTTTGTGACAGATAACGCTGTCAGATCCACTAATGGCCTCGGCCCGAACACAAAATATCTGCTTAATATACATCTGATAAGTCCCGAGAATGTAATATATCAACTGCTTAGTCTAGAAGCACAGATAATAGACTCAAATGCATCGGGTAAATTGCTGCCCCCCAACAGTGCCTCCACTCATCGATCTCCTCACATTTATCTCAAACTGCTTAGGATTGTTGACTAATATGTCAGCTGCTTCTCTATTCAGTGGATCGTCCGGATTAGGATCCTAAAAGAAGTTTGACATGTAAATCAATCTGATGCCGTGTCCTCCTATTTTGGTAACATATCTAACTAAGGAAAATTATGAACTTACCAAAAACAGGTATTGCAATCCATATATGATTGAACTGATGCTAAGAACAGGTTTCCAGTCTTCCCTAAGGATATTGAGGCACACATTCCCTTCCCAGTCTATATTCGGATGATACACCTGCATCCAGTTGAACTAACTTTTATCTACAACAATGTGTCAACTACTCTATAAAATCATTCATTCATACAGCTTCCTAGTTAACAACGTGATGCCCACAATTGCATTCTTGCTACACAGTCCGATCTCAGGTGCTGAGTGACATCACATGCACCATGGACTTCAAACAAGTAAGAAAAAGGTTCTTATGCCACTGCTAATGCATGCATTATGCTTCATCAAGCAAGCCTGTCTTTTTCCACCAAGATGAAAGAATTTGTCAACTACTATGTTACCTTACTCATTCAAATATCATCAACACAAACATCAAGAGGTCTTGAAGTCAGAAACTTTCATTGAGAAGTTCACTCTGAGACGAACAAGGAAATGCCCAATTCTAATAATATCAAAACAATATAATACCTTTGTTTTACACTTCACTTTTGGTGCTTCATGTGGGTACAATGTTGAAATTTGGAAGCTGAACACGAATGTTCCTCCTCTGCAAGATTCATGGATTAGTTAAGAAAAATGATGACAATAATCCAAGATATTCCAGCTACACTTACTGATAATAGCCTTCATCTGGTTGAATTGTAATCTCAAAACTCAAGAGATTATCCTTCCCATATGGAAATGCTATGGAGGTAGATTTTGATAAATTCAACTCACTAATGTCTGCAAGAAGCAAAGCTCAAGAATATGCAGAATGTAATAATCTAATTCTCTCTAACAAACTAATCAGAATTTGATGAAGCTTTTCTTTTCAATTAACCAGAGTAATACCTTTCTGAACTCTTAATTCCCCAGGGCTTTGCTTCTTAGCGGAATTCCCCCTATTAGCATCAGCAGCTTCCTTTTGCTTTTGCTTCAGGGAAAATAAGTTGATCATGATGCGCCACACGCTGCCCTGCATATGGTAGCATTAGATTACATAACAACCATCCAAATGCTCTTGTGAATACGAGGAATTACAAGGCATAATGCAAGACGTATAAAGTCCATAGAAAATGTTTGGCAGAGAATGCAAAGCAGCTGTCATGTAGTGGAATTTTCTTATGCTTGTGCAACATATGCCTATATTCGAAAATATGTTAGACCATTCAAGGATCATTCCTGTTACAACCATTCAAAACTTATGGAATTTTTAAAACTACTGCAGCTTAATGGTTAGATATAACTTCCTTATAGACCAACAGATGAAAATCAACAACTGCCAACTACTTGCATGATAGAAGCTCAAAACTTGGGATAATCTAATCGTAAAATTCTTACATTAACTACTCAAAAACGGTTGTCCAATTAAAAAAAGCATCAAAGACCGGGATGCTATGCTGGAAACGCTAAAGAGCAATAGATAGATCCAAATAACTCACGTCGATGTCACGGACTTGCATAACTACGCCACAATAAATTCCAAGATCAAGTGGCAAAAGAAGGACCTAGAATGATATGCCCTAAAACAGGATCAACAAAAAGAGACACAAAAAAACTCACCCGAGGATATGGATATATGGGCGCTTGGGCAGCTGCTCTAGAATACGACCTCCTTGAGCAAAACCTTGGATCTGCAGCTTCAAACTGATTAGATCAACAAGGGGCATAACAATAACAAGGCGGCACAAGGGACACAAAGGCGAATCAATGGTGGGGAAGGAGGACCTGGGCCGTTGTGGGGAAGCGCCTAAGGTAGGTCGACAGACGACATCACCATAGCCAGGAGCAAAAAAGCAAGTGGGGTCTTCACCATCTTTGGAATATGGACCTATTTTGTCGTTCACTTTTTCACCTTCCCAACTCTTGCTTGGCTCCAACATGTTTGGAATGCATGAACCTTATGGGCTACTCATGAGGGTTTTTTTTGTCACTGCTGACAATGCAGCTTAACCTTCTTTTTGTCACCACTGACAATGCAGGTTAACCACAGAACCCCAGCTTATAGCGAAGGTCCCATAGCATGCCCTGGACGTTGCGCCAGCTGAAACTCCAAAACGGGCCGAACAAGCTTTGTTCAACACTGAATGAGCTAGAATTCAGCCACAGCTTGATTATCCTCCATGTGATCGCTACATGAGAAAAATGAATGCTTGCTTGCACACTATGAGTCAATCCAAATGAAGTGCTAGTCTCATAAAATTCCACCTCGATCTACAGTCTCTCGACCTTCATCTCCTCTATACGCTTGGCCATAAACTCGCCTTCACCTTGCATCCCCCATTTTCAATTTTCTCCATTTAAGCATAGCCATCTTGCTTTTTCCTAGACTTGAGCCTCTCTTTTGCTAGATACATGCTGTCTTTGGAGATCCATGGCAATTCTTCTCGATATGGTATGCATTCTGCTCATCTGTGGGGCATCTATGTGATCCACGATTCTACACAACAACTTTTAGTTTTTTGTTGCCTGGATTTATCAAATAATAAGTTCTCTGGTAGTCCGCGATTTTCTGTGTTCTTTGCTGAGTCCCTTTCCAGAATGCCATCAAGATGAGCCATCGTATCATCATTACTTTATATGTTTTCTTTTTATTTAGACAGTTATCGACGTCTTATCACAACAATATTCCTTATTGCCCTTTAGTTCCTCCTTCCTTCCCTTGTATTTTTGTGTTGCCCCTAGGGGCGCTTATTTGGTTTTGTGGCATATCCTAGGTATATGTTGGAATATACCTAGGATATGCTAGTGACTGCTCCAAACCCATTGTTCCCTATAAACTGGCGGTCTCATGCGTTCTGGATCGCATGAGATGTTCCAACTGGCAGGGTAGATGAAGCTCCAATCTGATGCTGAGCCGTGTGCTTATGGGTCCGACAGAGTTCCGGCAGTCGCAGCATGTCAAAGTCTTGGGGTTGCAGCTCTCCTCACATCCTTTCTGTCATGGCAAAACAGAAGCAAACAAGCGATTCAGCCTTCAAAAGCATTGCCTGTATTGTACGTTCACAAATATCATTTTTGAAATGCCTAAGCCGTCATGATTTTATGTTGTTGAACAATGATATCTAACCTGATCAACTGGCTTAAGGTGGAGCCAAATCAAGAGCTGAAAGGACTTATTTGTAACGGTGCAAATGTTCTTCCAACGAAAGTTATAGAGGACAATTCTTTACTCGGCCAAAGACAATTCTTCGTCAACTGACGACAAAGAAAGGACATGTTTAATATGCTATATACATTGGCAAGATTTTGCTTATGCTTTTAAAAGTAATATTTATCAAAATTTTCAATTTGATGGCATGCTTGGCTATAGATAATTGTTAATACTCGGTGATGCAGGTATATAATCTTCAACAAGGAAGACGTGATGTTGAAACTGTCTTTATAATGGGCATAATGGAAGATGTAAACCTAGTACCCCAGGCTGCTGGTGGTAATGCCCAAATATTTATAGTAATGGCTTTGGTAGTACTACGATAGTTGCATTTATTTATTCCACTTTATCATTCAGATACATGAATGGTTGATCTAACCATTCCTAAGGTGGTATGAAAGGAACTTGAATTGTTTGTAATTTCTCTGGAACTTTAGTAATTTTTTTGATGTTCTAGAACAATGTAGATGGTTGTCGACCAATCTAAAAATACAGAGTCTGCAAAAGAATCTAGATAGCATGCTTCCCATCCTTTTCCATAAAGTTCTAAAACAATGTAGATGGTCATCAAGCAATCTAAAAATGGAGAGTCTACAAAAGAATCAGGTGTGACGTTCCAGGGAAATATACGTTATAAATACGTATATTTCTGGGCCCGTCACTATACAAGTCTACTTCGTAGCCTTGTATACCTTAGGAAGTGGCATGGGTGCATATCTAAGTTAAGTATATAACTTAGATAACCTTAGGATAAGGCTCATGTTCTACATGGCCTTATCCTATTGGGCAACCGCCACATGGCCATGCCCCATTGGAGCCACATGGAGCCACTGTCATCCCATGTGGACCCTAACCTATATTAACCTAAACCCTAACCCTAGACCTCTTTTCCTGGCCCTAACACCCTGGGAACCTTCTTCGCACTTGAAACTCCGTTTCGAGCGTCGTTTGCTGTGGCATAGCCTAGTGCAGCAGCCCCCAGAGTGCGTGTACGATCTTGGAATGAGCGCGGCTTCGACCACTCGAGGACCATGGAGACGCCAAGAATGGGAGGGAGCGCTTCGGGAGCAGGTATTTGGAGTAGTGTTCTTAGTAGTTCATCTGGAAGTTAGCACTCTAGATGAGTTGATATTTCGTATCTAGAGTAGAGCCATCCTAGAACCCTTATTCAACATCTTGAACCCTAATCAAGGAACCCTAACTGTAAGTTAGATATGTATGATTAGATTAGATGTTATTATGATGACTATCATGATATGAAGTTGTATGATGATGGTTGATCATGTTCGCTCCGGCTCTTGTATTAGGAAGGGGGGTAGAGACCTAGTAGCCTTAGTAATGCTCCTAGTTAGACCCTTTAGTCTCTATTATTATGCGGCCTGTGCATAGGAACCCACCGGGCTACGGGGGCTATGATGTGACTTAGCACTACATAACAGGACTAGAGAAGATACGGAGGGAGGGTCCCTGCTGAGCGTGGCTACTGGGGATCCCATAGCGGGCTAGGCTTATGGCCGGTCACCTTGTGTGGGCCGGGCATGGGTCCAACACCATGGATCAATCTAAAAATAGACAGTTTACAAAAGAACCAAAATAGAATGCTCTACAATTTCCAAAAATAAAAAGTTTTAGGATGTAGTTAGAATAAGCGTTTTGTGATATTTTGCAATGTTTTCCAATGGTCATAAATAGATAGCATGTCCAGAAATGCCAGCGATTCGACACCGTTAGATCGCCATTCTGGGGAGAGACGAGACTATTTATATGCATCTTCATCCCTTCATCCTTATCGGCGTCTTCTCACAGCAGTGTATGTGCGCCCCTTTTTCCCCTCCCTGACCCCCCCTGCAGTCGCTTCGCACAGTGAGTCGAGGACTTTTTAACGCTGCATCCTCTCTATATCAGGTTGGTGGTCCGGGTTTTTTCGGGAGCCCCTGGGCGAGGGTTTCTCATTAGGGTTTTCCTTGAAAACCCGAAAGGGGGGTTATCCCGATGATAAGCCCTAGCACGGCGCCTCTCTTTGGCCCTTCACCATGCAGCACCATCTCCACATGCTACCTGGACTTGGTTCCTTGTTCTTTTTCAGGGGTAGTCCGATAAGGTTCATATGGTCGGCTACCCCACTTGGATATTCCAAACGCTGTATATACTGCTGTGATGAAATATATGCCTATCTTACGTGCACCCCTTTTTTCCATCAACTCTTTCCCGTCGTCGACGTTGCTCCAGTTTTGCTTGAGCGCTCAACATGCTCGCTATCCTCGGCCTCCTGCTCTTGCTTTACGCTATAGCCACTCTCCTCTGGCAGATGGTTGACCCTACTTCCTTCCCCGTTACTCCCGACTCTTCTCCCACCCCTTCTTCTTCTGTCTCTCCCACTCGCCTCGCCCGCCATGCTGGGAACCGTAGATCTCGTGAGCCTTCTTTTTCTTTCGATACTGAGATTTTCGACTCCCCCTTCCCTTCCTCCACTACTTCCCTGTCTTCAGCTTCATCTCCACATGTCTCCTCGTTCATTTTCTGGCCATGGGATTCTTCCCCATTTTATCCTACCTTCTCGTTCCTCCCCAACTTTTTATCCTACCATCCCCGTTCCTTCCCAATCTTCCATCCCTCCACACGTCTTTCCTTCGTCCCCCTTTCCTTCCACTTGTCTCGCCTCTACCCCTTCGACTACTCCGGTGTTTCATGCCCCATTTTCGGCCCCTTCCTCAGATCCTTTAACCCAGTTGCTTCACGAGATGCAGTCTCAACATACCACCTTGAACAATCTTCAATCTACCTTAACGCAGCAGATATCGTTGCACGCCCAACTTGATCGCCTTCAGAGAGAACTCCGACAGCGAGCTTCGCGGCCTACTCCGACATTTGAGCGCGACTCTACCCGCCATTATTACGATTTTGCTGCGGCCATGGAAGATAGATTTTCCTGGATTCAGGCACGTTTATCTTCAATGGAGACTCCTATTCCTGATGATGTTCTTCAAATGCTTGAAGATGGTAAGCACCTGGCTGACCAACAGATGAAATCTGTAGTGATTGCCGACCAACATGGTTACGAGGTGGCTCTCCACTTTGATGGCTCTCCAGCCCTAGGCTTAAACGCTGAAGAATCTAAACGCTTGCACCAAGCCAAGAAACTTGCACGCGACCGACGTCTCCAACACCAATCCCATTTTTCCACTACTTCTTTCTTACCCACTGCTTCATCTTCTTCTGCTACCCCCATTCGTTGCTCCATTTGTGGCAAATCTGGACACCTCGCCAATACTTGTTTTCGCGCCGCACTTACACATAATCCTAATGCTCCGACCAACCCCTTCTTTTCCATACCACCTGCACTTCCTGCTCCCTCTCCTCCACCACCTCGGGACCATGTGCCAGCTTGGTCGTCTTGAATGCTCTGTTGTTTTTTTTTTTTTGCTTGTACATAGTCCGGTGTTCTATATAATCAGTTTTTACATTATCATCAGTTTTATAATAATAGCGATTATGGTTTGATTTTTCAGATTGTCGTCTTTTTGATGAGCCTCTTCCCCATTTACCATTTAATCCTATGGCGGCCGATGTCATTATAGCTTAAATCTTAGCTGCAATCGCCTTTCTGATGCCCTCCCTTTTTGGCGATCTATTTCAGCAAATTCGGTTGTCCTCTCTTGGATCCAGCCTGGTTATCCTCTTCCTTGGGCTGATTCCCTGCCTTCAGAACCTTTCTTTCGTCCCAATTTATCGGGGTCACCTTGCTTTTGCCCGCTCTGCTGTTACCGACCTGCTTTGCACTGGAGCTGTGCAATTAGTCGACTCTCGTCCCTTCTTTTGTTCTCCTCTCGGTGTCGTACCTAAGGGTGTTGATAAATTCCATTTAATTCTGGATTTGAGATATTTGAATTCTTGGCTACATGTCCCCTCTTTTCGTTATGAATCCCTCTCTGATGCCATTGCCGTTCTGCAACCCAATGATTTTCTCTTCACCATCGACCTGAAGTCAGGCTCTCATCATGTCCCCATTTGGCCGCCACATCATACTTTTTTGGGTTTCCAACTTGACAATCAATTTTTCGTCTTCACCATTCTCCCTTTTGGCTTGTCATCTGCTCCATTTGTCTTCACTAAACTTATGCGGCCACTTTGTCTGTCATTGGCATAGTTCTGGCATTCGTTGTACACCCTATATGGATGACTTCCTTTTTAAAACACAGCATGACCCCGTTTCTCTTCAGTACTCAGTCATTCAGGATCTAAGTCTGCAGGATTTCTTTTAGCTTGGCCAAAATGTCGTTTGTGGATATCCCATTGCACCATCTTCTTGGGCCCTCTCTCTCTCAAGAAGAAGCAGAGATTTTTCCATCTTTCTTCTGTTGTCCTTTCATCTTCGATGCTTACCTCCCGTCGCCTAGCTCAGCTTCTTGGGTTCCTTCAATCTTTGCGGATCATTTTCAGTTCCCTTGTTTCTGCATTGACATTTTCTGCTATCATTTAATTCAACCCCTCGATTGGGATGCTCCAATTTCTCTTACACCTTTGGCCCATCTGGAAGTCCTACTTTGGGAGTCAGTTGTGGCCTCCTTAGCCTCTCGCTCCATTGCTCAGAATCGCGGCCCTTCTGCTCTTATTGGGTTTGATGACAGTGCTTTTAGTTGGGGCGGGTGGTTGCAGATTCCTGGTCAACCTCGTACTGATTTCTCTGGCCTTTTCTACCCTTTTGAACTTGCTCACTCATTATCTGGCGTGAACTCTTTGCTTTCTACCATATCCTTCGCTTAACTACCCATTCTTTGGTCGCTCGTCGTCTTATTGTTCGCGGGGATAACCTTAATGTTTTTTGCTCCTTCGTAAAGGCAGTTCTTTTTCTCCGGACTTGCAATTTCTTCTCCTGAGATATTTTTGTTTTGTTTTCACTACTCAATTTCACTTGATCCCGTTTGGATTCCATGCTCAAATATCTCTAGGTTTGGATTCCGTTTTGGATTCCACGCTCAAATTTCACTATCTCTCTAGGTTGCCTCAAATGGACGAGTTTGCTTTAGCCCCCTGGTGTTTCCAGCACATAGATCGCACTTGGGGGCCACATCATGTTGATCGTTTTGCATCCCCTCTTAATGCCAAACTCCCGGTATTCAATACTTGTTTTGCTTACCCTCATCGCATTCCTCCAGACGCATTCACTTATGATTGGCACATATTTAATAATTATTGTTTCCCTCCCCCACCTTTAGTTCCTCGAGTTTTGGCCCATGCCACTGCTTGCCATGCTCGCATCACCCTTACTATTTTATTCTGGTCTTCTGCTCCCTGGTGGCCTCTTTTGTGGCTAGGCTTGTCCTGGGTTCCCTTTGTACATGATTCTATGTTTTTTGATGAGTTCTCCCAGGCCATTCTTCCTCATCTTTCTGCTTCTTTTTCTTGGTTTATGCGTCGACATGTTTTTGCGATCTTTGCTCTTCGTTGTGTTTTCTAGCGATGTCTTGACTATATATCTTTTTGTTTGTTTTCAGCCATTTTTCAACTTGTACCCTCCAGTGAATTGCACCTGTATTTTTCTACCTTGCCGTTCCTGCTCTCTTCTTCCTTGCGCTTCACTCACATATTACGCCATTTTTAGGTAAGCTTTGCCACCTGGTGCTTTCATTATGTATGTTCCTTCTCCCCCCCATCTCCTATTACTATTGTTGCCATTTTTACATCCCTCCAAGACCAACAATCCTCCTCATCCACACTCCTTTCCGCATCCATGACCATTTGCCTTTTCACCAACTCCTCAACCTACCTTCCCTGTCTCCTCGCCGCTACCTCTTTTAGTTAAATTGGTCCGGTGTTGACATGCCCTCCCGTCTCGCCCTCATCTACCTTTGCTCCCTGACCATGTACGATCCATTGTCACACGTTTTGCCGCTCCATCTGCCTCTTTTACAGACCTTTCAAAAGCCACATTGATCACGCTATCTTTCGCAGCATTTTTGCGTATCTCTGAGGCTTTGGCCCTAAATTGGCATGATATTACTTTTGAACCTTCTCACGCATCCATCTTCATTTGTCGCTCCAAATGCGATCAGTCTGCTAGAGGCTATTCAGTTGTCGTGGCTAGACTTCCATCATTCGCTTGTCCTGTTACCCTCTTACAGCGTTTGAACTTTTGTGGCGCATTCCATTTATCGGACCCAGCTTCTGGTGGCCCTCTTTTTCGTATGTTCCCTTCTTCCCTTCATCCTCTCTCTTATTACACTGCACGGCAGTGGTGGCGGCATTGCTTGATGGCAATCGGCTTAGACCCTTCCCTTTATGGCACTCATGCAGATCGTCAAGGGGGTGCTTCGGCGGTGGCAGCTCGTGGTGTGTTGACCATAAGATTGCGCGCACTCACGGATGTTGGCGTTCTCCTTCGGCTCATGCTCGTTATGTCACACCCAACTTGCACCAACAGCTCTCCCTCTCCCACCATCTGGGTCTTTGAGAGGGAAGTTCTCTTTGGATCGGCCGGTTTTCCCGTCTACACGAGTCTCTCACCAGAATGAGAATTTTTATAAAGAAGTATATTGTATGACTTTAGTGTGGCCCTCAGACCCAAAATAGAAAATTTTAGGATGTGATTAGAATAACAATTCTGTGATATTTTGCAATGTTTTGAATGCTCATACATAGATAGCAACTATTCCAGAGCCATTGTTCTAACCCTGCTCCTATATAAAATAGAACAATGCCACGTAGACGAAGAGAGGAGACATTAGAAGAGAAGGAAGCTAGAGCGACCGAGATAGAGAAAGATACCAAAATAGAAGACATCGGCTACTTGCTACAGAGACGCCAGAGGAGCGACAAGCAAGGCTGAATAGAGCTGCCAAAATACAGAGAAACAGAAGGGTAGGGAGAAACAAATAAAGAGTAGGGAGATAGAGGAGGAGCGTGCTGCCAGGTTGACCCACCATACAGAGGAAGTGGCCGCGAACAGGCTCAGCGGCCGGCAGGATGGATGCCGAGCGTGCTATCAGGTTAGCCCACCATGCATAGAAGGTGGGCTGCGAAGCTCGATTACCCTGAGGAGAGGGGGATCACGGGGGCATGTTGCCATATTGGCCCGGCATGCACAAAAAATATGGCAGGCGAGCGGGTTCAGCGCTATGAGGAGAGAGGATGCACATCGTGCTACCAGGTTGGCTCACCATGCAGAGGAAGTGACCGCGAGCAGGCTTATGGCTCTGCAGGGCGAGACAGAGGAGCAATATATTGAGAGGCTAGCTGTAGAGGCTCAACAAAGACATGCAAATTGAGATAAACCTTCAACTTGTAGAATATCTCGGACTAATCATTCAACACATATCGAGTCTCACCACTGTGGAGAACTGAACAGGGAATGCAAATATTGCCATGCACTAACATTTAAACATGATGATACGAAATGTTGTTATGAGGACAAGTAAGCCTCCATTCTTTGACAGTGATGCCCCCATTGCTATACCACTTACTCATTGGGGATCACAAGAGTTCAAGTCCCACATTAGAATTTACAATAATGCATTGGCATTTGCATCCTTTGCAGTAGACATACAACAATTTAGCACACCAGACCCATATTGCTTTAAGATCCACGGCCAAGTGTATCATAGATCTGGACCTGCTCATCCTGATGATAATGTACCGCCGAGATATGCGCAATTTGTACATCCTAGACATCTAGTACACGAATGAGGAGCGTACACAAAACGTACATAATATAGAGTGCGACATGGACCTTATGCGGCAACTGAGAAAACTAGAATGGTGCAATGTTCCAATGGCTTTCCAAAAGCTTTTGTTGAAAGCACATCGATAAAAAAGAATGGGTACCTAGAGTACAGGCGACGCGCTAGCGTGCAGTATGAGCAAGGGAATAGAATGATAGACAACAGTATGGTTGTCCCAGGCAATCCCTACCTCTTGCAGAAATATATCAGCCATATAAATGTGGACCAGTGCTTTAGTGTTGCAAGCATAGAATATATTTTCAAATACATTCATAAGGGCCATGATTGAGCAAGTATAAAGTTGACTGCGCATCTAGATGCAAGCATGCCGTCCGCATACAATTGGGACAAAGTATAGGAATTCCTCGATACCAAATACATTTTTGCACCAGAAGCAATGTGGAGGATATATGGTTACAAGACGCACCACACATCCCACACTGTGCACAGGTTGCCTGTTCACTTGCCTAAAAGACAAATGGTATACTATGAAGAGGGTCAATAATGGATTGCCTTGGAACATGTTGCAGCAAAACACACAATGCTCACTGCCTGGTTTGAGCTAAATAAGGTTGATGCAGCCGCTCAACAACACACATATCCAGAAATCCCCCATCATTACACTTTTATAAAGAGCGAGGGTGTTTGAAAAATAAGAGAGGACAAATATAAGCTGATTTTAAGGATGTACAATGTGAGCTCAAATGATGTGGAGAGATATTACTGGCACCTATTGTTGCTATATAGAAAAGGGGCCACCAGCTTCGAAGACATGAAGAATGTCGATGGCAAGCAATGCAATACCTTTCATGTGACGACAGAGGAACTCGGGCTATTAGCAGACAATGCAGAGTGGGAAAGAACGCTTGATGATGTAGTTGCTTTTCAAATGCCTGCTCAATTGCAACAAGCATTCGCCTTCATCTGTATATATGGACCTCCCTCGAATTCATTAAACTTGTGGGAGAGGTTCAAAGCGCCATTTAGCAGAAGATTATACCCGTGACATGCTAGAGGAAGATGCATACAATGCAACATTGCTATCCATGAATGAAATTTTCCTTGCAAATGAAACGAGATTAACTTCCAGAACCAAGACGAACTTAGTATTATGATGCAACGGTCAGTCACACATTCGATGTAGCTTTCAAAAAAGCTAAAGGGGATGAATGATATGCGAAATTGGCTCCAGCCCAAAAAGAAATAGCTGATGTGATTCTCCTTGCAATTGAAGGAGCGCAACTATAAGATTCGTGTATAAATGTGGATGGTTCTGGAGGGTCTGGAAAAATGTTCATCTTCAATTACGACAAATATGAGATGGATTTGGTCATAAGCAGTGGCCTTAATGACATGTACACAAGATGTGCCAGCATTGAAGATGCTAAAGAAGTGTTTTACAAATTGCCTGCATGGGATGTTGTTTCATGGAATGGGATACATGCAACCTTGGCTTATCATGGGGATGCAAATGACATTTTTAAGATGTTTAGGTGGATATATGATTATGGTGTAATACCCAATCAAGTTAGTTTTCTTTCTTTGCTGAGTGCATGTATTAAGGTGGCTTCATTGGAAAAGGGAAAACAGTTTCACATGCACATCTTGAGATCTCAGTTTATGTTTGACTCTTCGATTGGCAATAGTCTTATTGACGTGCATGCTAACTCCGACATCATAGAAGATGCTCAACAGATTTTTGATAGGCTACCTTCTCAGAATACTATCACTTGGAATGCAATAATTACAGGGTATGCACAGCATGGGCATGCAACAATGGTTTTGAAGACTTGTAAGGAAATGCAAGGATCTGGTACATGGCCAGACTCTACCAGCCTAACCTGTCTTTTATGCTCCTGCAGTTATGCAGGCCTCATTAATAAAGGTTGTTTTTATTTGTGCTTTGTGACGTTCCAGGTATTTATACGGTATACGTATACACCTAGGACACGTCACCAAGACATATTGGGCCTAAGGGTCCAAGTGAGGGTCGACCATAATGGTTTTATTTAGATATGCTAATAAATCCATTATGGATAATTATAAATTATAATGGACTAATTCACATAATTAAGCCATTATGGCCTAATTAGCTAATTATCACCAGGGGGCCACTGGCCCAAAATCGATTGGCGGGAGGACTTTCCATTTTGGGCCTAGGAAAAGGGGTCCTACCCCATTTTCTCTCCCAAATTCGAATTTGGGACTAAGGAGGAGCAGCAGCCAGCAGCCTAGACTTGATTTGCCAACAATCACCTACCAGTTTTGAGAGATGGAGTCTTATCGTGACCGTGGCTCTAGCCAGGACACCGGTTAGTCAATAGATAGGTTTCTTTTCTGCTAACACTTCTTTGAGTAGATGGAATGGTTAAATTCTCTTTATGAATCGTTCTGAATACATGAATGATAGTTACAATAGTTCTTTCTGCTTCTTCCGTGTATTGGGAATTAAGGGCAGGGTAGAGGCCTAAAAGCTTCCTAGGAATTAGAGATGTCTCTAGCTAGATCCCTTAATACCCAATACTTGCGGCCTGTGCACAAGAGCCTACCTGGTTGTGGATGCTATGATGTGGTTCAACACCAGACAACGAGCATGAGGGTGAATGGGGGTGGGGTCACGCCTGCCAAGCACTCACGGGACTCCTATAGTGTGCTAGACTTATAGCCGGTCGGCGTGTGTGCCGGGCGGGTATGGGTCGACACTCTCACGGGCGGAGAGTGAGTCATAGATGGCGATCACGGGCTCGAAGCGGGTTGGTGGTGACCTTTAGATTTAGGGGAGTAAGTGATGATGCGGATCGCGGGGGTGTGATGCGGCCGCGTGTTCTCTAACACACCCGAGGGATCCGTCATGCTGGGGGGAGGCGCCTCGACCTGCCTCATGGGGCCAGGGGAGATGTAACCCGGTAGTCTCGAAGGGTGATTCCTTGGGATTCGTCTCGGGAGGGCTACAAGCATGTCATAGCATGATTGACCTATCTGCAAAGTGTGCCTGGGAGGCGGGTGGAGTGGACAACCCTAGCCATTGTCTTATGCCCCATAGCGCCATGTTATACTTCCGTCTGTTGATATCTTGAGACCACGGCGTCCAGTTGATCCTTGGAGTGAGCCCGGGGTAGTGCCTTGTTATTGTGTCATTTCATGTTGTTATGAATGGTTTATCTTTGCCATGATGATGAGGATGGGCCACCCTTAGGTGGTGGTATATTATTATACATTATGATTGTATCTTGACATATATGTATGCTTCATTGTATAGGATTCCCCATAGAGGGCGTGGGGTGAATGACACCTCAGTGATCCTGGGGATGCTTGGTCATCCCAAGTATTAGGAGTCTGACGGAGGGCCCTGCCATGGTGATTTGAGAGTAAGCCATGGGGGAAATCATATCTATCGATGGGAGCATCATTATGGATACAGGGGCGTCCGCGATTGGTATCGAGCAATGGTTTGGTGGACCAAAATTGTTGCACTGGCCATAGTCTAACTCGATAGTTCCCAACTCTGCAATTAATGTTTTAGTTAGCTTAGTTATGGGAGGAATGACCTAGTTGTGGAGGAAGTGTTCTCTAGTGAAGTGGCTAAGGTCGGGAAAGTAGGGTTAGCAATTCGGAGTTTTGTAATTCGCCGCCTTTTTTCACCATAGCTTCGGTCGATGAGATTTCTCCAATGGATCGGGCGTACTCCATATACCCTAGGAGGGTTGTTAAACGGCACAAAAAGGTTGAGCAAGGGGCGGAATCGAACAGCGGTGCCGCTCGGGTTTTAACGTCTTAGAATCGTGAAACAAACACTAAAAAAAGAAACAGAACCGGCGCCCGCTCAAGTATATTCTGGCGTATATTTTTTTCCCCCATTTTTTTTTTTTTTTTTTTTAAGTTTTTAAACAAGAAAATTTTTAAAATTTAAAAAGTTAAACGGTTGTCTCTTTTTTTTGCTTCCCTCTCAGGCCCGTCGTCACTGCCGTCCGCCATGATCATGGGACTTGAGGTCCTGCTGTTGCCTTGGTTTTAGCCCATACCATCTCTACACCTCGGCCCTCCCTTCTACGCCCCTAATCGCCCGGCGCCTCACTGCAGATGGCTAACATCAAGAGCACCATGGACCCTTCTAGCCTCACCATACCCCAAATTTATGCATTGATTGTGCAGCATATGGCCACTGATGGCGACTTGATAGACATCCTCCTGAATGAGTTGGTGCGGCATTTTAGGGATGACCTTAGAATACCTTATCCTATATTCCATTTCTCTGGCGGTTTTTAATTAAGCTCAACCTCCAACGGTGCCATACACCATGGTGAACAACTTGGCAGCCGGTTATGGTGTTGATCAAGTTCTATCCCCACGAGGTGTGGGAACATTAGAGAGGAAGCCATCCAGTGGGGCCACCCGTGTCCGGACATTAGCAGAAGGCGGCGGTCGGAGGTAGAGAGGCGGAACAAAATCCGGGTCGAGTCTGGTCTATCTGAGGCCATGGGTGGGCCATTATTAAAAGCTACCGCGATGCCTTGAGATTCCCCCATACCAATGGCATGAAGGTTCCCGGACCTTTACAGGGGTCGATCCCGGATATCGGCTTGGATTATCGACAATAGTCCATATTGATATGACCCGTCGGCCCGGCCCAGCTACCATCGCCGAGCTGATTGAAGAATCGCGGTCGGCGGTTTGCCGGATGGAAGGCGACATAGCCGCGGCTTCGTGAGGCTTTCGAAACGGGGCTAAAAAAACCGCCGGGAAGCGGCAACAAAAGGAACGGCGAGGGAAAAGGGCCCGACCAAGATCAACACCAGCGGCAGACCAATCCAGAGCAAGAACCGCGGTAGGGGCCTAATCAGGCCGGACAAGCCGCCCGACAAGAGACGGAGAAATTTGTAGCCCTGGTCCGCAGACCAATACAAAGGAAAAGTTAAAGGTTATGGAAACATTGGGAAGAATACAAGTTCGGTCGAGAAGGCAAGATCAGTGGATGCCTCACGGCCCCACACATTACTGCGAGGCAAGGCGGTACCCAAAAGAAGGGGCCGACTCGAAGCCTGCTACCCGCGAGGAAGCTCCGCCACTTCCGACCGCCAAATGGCCTTATGGGGAGATCGGTAAGTACGAGAGACCCGCGAGCTCCTCATAAGGAAGCTGCCTTTTCAAAGGTTGGTTAAGTAGCTCGAGAATTCAAGGCCGACCTCGGCTTCCAAACCTTAAGCCATTTTGGCCCTTCGCCGAGGCTGTTGAAGCACTGCCCGTTGCCCCACTTTCGGTGATGCAAATCTTTGCGCTATCCACGCAAAGAGGGTCACCATTATGATAAAGGACTTAGCCCTCGCCCGGAGAATCGGGGGGACCATTTGTAGTCGCCTTCGGGCATTTTCATTGTAATCAATTTTGTTATATTAATAGAAAAACCCAATCGTGTTACTGTGTTCCCATCATAGCTTAGATAGCTCCATTTTCGTAATTCCTTTTTTATATATATAAAAAAAATTATAATAATAATGCTGACGTCAGCATAAAAGTTATAAGGGTACTTCAAAAGTCTAGGGTTTCATTTTCATTCTCCAGCTTTACTTTATCCTCTTTCCTCCTTCCTTCCAGCGCCTATGGCTACCCTCGACCTTCCTGCATAGTACTAAGATGGGGAGCACTGGGATCCCAAGTACCCTTCTATCTCTTGAAGCCCTTGCTACTCCAACACATCGACCTTGTCTCAAACATACAGAATCATCTGAATTATGCCAGGTTCTTCTGGTTCTATCTCTGGGAAATGCTTCCTCTTTTGCATTCCTCACGGGGCAACCACCCACCCTTTATACATTGGCCAGAGCTGTGGTGAAGGAGATCTTTGGGAGGGACAAGAGTGGTTATGAGTGCTTCGAGGGACAAACTCCGTTGAGCCCCGGAATCCACGTAGAGTGATGCGAGGGCGGGGGGAGCTTCGAGAAGCATCATTTGCCACCAGCCATCCTCATGGACCCGGTATGTGAGCGATGAGACCTTGGCGGGAGAAGGTTCAAGGTTCACGAATACTCGGATGAAGAAGAGGATATGAGCATATTGGAGTGGAAGATTTGACCCCGTTGGAAGCGGCTAAGCCAGAAATGCACGCCAGACGGGAGCCGGGGAGGGGCGTTGCGGGATTGGGCGTTCTTCCCATCATATATCATCGAGAATTGGGGAGTTTCTCCTCACGGATGATATTTTATGGACATACCATGTAGTAAAATTTGGCCTCCGCGGGATGGGGAGAAAGCCCAATTCTCTATGAGCTGGCGGAATATTGCGAGGCGACTTTATTGATTTCTTGTCCATGGATCTTCCTTGAAGATGCAGCCAGGTACTTCACTTCCATCAGTGAGACCATTGAGCCAAGCCCGAGACACTTCTGCGGCTTAGGGATCTTGTACTCCAAGATCCTCCATCTCGACCTCCTCCGTGGCTGCTTTTATGGCTATGGGACCACAAGTCCCAAATATCAACATGGTGAGATTCCCCCAACTCAAATGAAGAAGGGGAGGACTTGTATCATAACTTGAGCCATCTTTGAAGAAGAACAGGAGGAGCTTCGAGGAAGAGGAGGTTCCCATGGACTTGGAGAGGGAGGTAGCCGCCGGTTACACCTCGGGGAGCAGCGAGGGGGCAAACCATCTTACCAGCTTCTTCCTCTCGGCTTTTAGGCATGGGCAAGTTCTTTTTGTGGCCACACGACACGGGGCGGCGAGCGCGTCGTGGAGCCTCCGTGCCCCTATCCACTATGGCGGGGGCACAAGAAGTTGCCATACCGTCTTCACTTACATGTTGGCCGGTAGCGACCTGCATACGGCAGCTTTAGATCGGGATATAGCACCACGGATGAGTATGAAACTCCTCCTCGGCCCCACTCAACATTGCCTATCCTCCGGTGCTTCCATTCGCGGCTGCGCCACCGTAGATCCGGGGGTCACTCTGTTATGTCATCGGCGCCACCACCACCTCCCTAAAACCAATGGATCCGGGGATCTGGGGCCTAGCTCCTAGTCATTTATATTATGTATTGTAGAGTATAGCCTTGGCTACTCAAAAATATGTAATTTTGGCATTGATCTACTATACATTTTTGAATACAATCAAATTGTCTTTTCCTACAATACTTGTCTTTCTCTTCTAGAGTTTGAGGCATAAGGAATCATTCATTTGTTGTACATTCATTGTGTCTCTTCTGAGGGCGATGAAGTGGAAGAAACCGAGCGAGGAGATACGAAAGAAGCTGCGACAAGAAGAACCACCCCAGGCGGGGCTATGAAGAAGAAGAGGATGGAAGTATAGGGATGATGATGGCGACTATGAGGAAGAAGATCAGGGATGAAGAAGAACCATATGACCCCATCAAGGGTTTTGAGATTGTTAATATCCTTAGTGTGAGCATGCTTTTCGAGCACTACGGCCAGACCCTCAAATTCATACATGGAATTACTGGGATATGACCAAACAAGAAGCCTTTGCTGATGCAAATGACCACCTCTGGCAAATATTCTATGCACTTCGAGACCTCTTCAACTTATTGATCATTAGTCCTACTTTGGATTACCAATATGTGATCATTCAGGCATGGGCTAGGTATAAAGTAGTCGGGCGGTCGCGGAGAGTATTTGATACTCTATTACGTACCCTTCCGCGCAGCCCTAGGCCTGATCTCCACAGTCTTTTCTTAGCTACGTGTGCTTTTATTTGAATTGTCCTGCGCATAACCATCAGTTTTGTGAGGTGCATCCTCAAGTTTTGTTGTAACAGTGCTTTGATGTAACCGTGACTTTCTCTTCATAATAAAACTGTTTTCCTTAATTTTGTCTTGTTGTTGTCGTTGTTGATTGGTGTCTACTTCTTGTTATCACAAATGGGATGAATTTGCTTATCTTTTTCCTCTTCCTATTTAGGCGGTTGCGCCCTTGGGCGACACCGTTCAACCGGAACCTCTTACCGGGCGAGGAGCTTATGATTATGAAGCGCCCGACTTCACAGAGCTCCAAGCATATGTATTGCGGCGAAATCCCCGCGAGGGGTATGGGCGAAGATTCTGCTCCCGAACCCGGTCGGCGAACACACAACTTTTGCCGGCCTTCACGGCAAGTCGATCAAGAGGACCGCCTCTAGTTCCTCTTAGGATCTTGCCTCGAGTCTTCGACTCTTACGATTCCTCACGAGGATGAGGCTGATCATGCTAAGACGATAAAAAGGATTACGAGAAAATGGTGGACTCCGCCATTACTAGCATATGGAAGAAACAGTAAGCTTGCACAATTTTTCGGGGAAAATCGGGAATGGCATGGATCACGGTCATGGTTGAATGAATCACGGGGAGTTTGGTAAGTCATATGGAATGGCCGGATAAGGATCTGCAGGCAAGGTTGCCACCACAACCCTCACACGATCGGCGCGTATCACGGTGGAAGGGGTATGCCAGCTCTCATGGGCTTACCGAGGGGAAGGATGCTTGTTACAAAGTTTTTTGCTAAAGCTTTTAAATCACACTATGTACCAAAGGCTCATCGTTGCCAGGATCAAACTTTGTCTTGGGTTACAAAGTTTTTTGCTAAAACTTTTAAATCACACTATGTACCAAAAGGCTCATCGTTGCCGGCAGAGATCAAACTTTTTATAAACTTGGGCAAGAAAAACATGGCCCCATCCAAGCCTATCTGAGATGAGTTTATCAAACTTGCAGCATATGTCCCCAAGATTAATGGCGTCGGGCGTTGGGGCTACACATAGGCCTATCCCCTACTCTCAGAAAATGGTTTCGCCATAGATCCTAAAAGCTGTTCGCGAGAAAATGGCTTCGCCCTAGAGGAAGACACCCCAAAGTACAAACGCCACGACCCTCTTCGTTCCTTTTCAGAACAAAGGAATATACACCTTATAAGAGCTCACCTAGCCGGGGCCTCCTGCCTCTCTGGGTATCGGAAGGCAGATAAGAAGGTCCTTCAACATCTTAGGAGGAAACCCGTGCGCTGCGGGAACTTTGAGGGGATATTCTTCAAACTTTCCTCGAGGCGGCGTGAGCGATTCACATAAGGAGAGGGCTTGCTATGCGATTGTTTCGCCCGGGCACCATCACGGGGAATGCCCTTACATTGCGGGCGGTCTGGGCTACTCTGGCGGATATGGATTGGGAAGACCGAGAGAATCGCAAGTGGAGGATGATCACGCTGACTATATACAAGGTGAGTCTCATATATATGCAGCCATTGAAGCGGGCCAAGCCAACCCACCGACCCTCTGTTATTTTTTCACGGTTGGTCAAGTAGATTGTAAACCTTTTGTCATTCTTATGGATGCGGGTGATGCGCGCATAACTTTGCATCTCCTAGAATGGCGGAAGCCTACGGATCACCCTTTGAAGTCTAAGCCACATCGATTCGTTGGCAAGTGGTGCCATCGCCACAGAGTGGCCCGTCGTATTAATTTGAAAATTGATTGCCGGGGGCACCGGTTGCTCTCGGGCGGGTTAATGGATATTGGCGATATGACCTCATTGTGGGATGGAATTCTTGAAGCTGCTTAGCCAACATTGATTTGGCTGTGAGAAACGAGGAGTCACCTTTAGCGGCGGCCAATAGAGCTAGAGTTCACGATACGCCGGGGTAGCCAGTTAACCCTATTGCTTTGTGCATTTCCTTCGCCCGATTGCATAAAGGAAGACTACTTCGGGGAAGTCACAATTGGGGCATGATCGACTTTGCTTAGTAGAGCTAAGAATCCTAAAGCAGGATGAAGTCTTGATGCCTTACTTTCCGGCCAATAGCCATGATTCTTAAGAATACCATGATCACTGCATTGAGAATCCCAGGCTACACTAGGAGAGGTAAGAATGTAGGAAATTACTTTGAGGGTGGGGCAGCTTCAGCCTACCCGGTAGGCCCCATATTGGATGAGTCTTTGAGTTAGCCTTAGGAAAGCAAGAAGCGATTCACAGAACTCCTCAGATTTGACTTCATGGCCAGGTTTCCAGTATTTTACTGCTTGGAGCCCCAATACTCTTTGTTACAAGAAAAAGAATTCGCTGCATGAGGATGTGGGTGACTCACAAGCAGCTTCAAGCCAAGCATACTAGCTAAGAATCGCTATGTTTTGCTACGAGTAGATGATCTTGGTCAGGTTGCAAGAGGGGGCTAAAATGTTTCCCCTTCTCCAAAGATTGATCTTAAAACAAGGGATATTTGCGGTTAGAATTAAAGAGAGGATGACATCCCTTAAAATTACTTGCTTTAGGACTCGTTATGGCTGAGTATAGAATTTACAATGATGTTGCCATTTGACAATACTTTCAAACTGCAACTATCAGCGCCCATAGTCAAGTAACTTTCAAAGTGAATACCTTGATGATTTCATTGTGCATATTTTTGATGATATCCTCATATACCGGTAGACATTTAGAAGATCATGGTACATCCTTACCGTTTGGCATTCTTAGAAGCTGAGGGCGTGTCATCAAATTTGTATACGGAAATTCTCTAAATGTAAACTTTGCCACCACCAAGAGGTGGTTATCTTTGGAGTCATATTATATCTACTTGAAGGGAGTATAGCCAGGCCATTTCGGAAATAGAGCGTTCAGAATATTTGTTCCAACCAATGTCTGTAGGGGTTGCGCGGTTTTTCTGAAGCGTGGGGCATTCATGAGTTTTGTCAGGGACTTTGACTCGTACTTTTCTAGCCATTCCGGTCAAACACTGACAAGTGGGGATTGGATGGCACACTGAAGACAAAGATATGGTGAAATGTTGGCTTTGAAGGATGCTTTTGATGTAAACAGCTCTTGTCCTTACAATCTCATGGGATCCTCAGGAAGGGATAAATGGGTTGCCCGCGGGGATCATTATTAAAATGGCTACTGAGGGGTGTTTGGCTGAAGGGTCGAAGGGTAATTTGGCGCTGACTCTAGAGATGAATGATGCTGGAACTTGGCGTGTCCCGTATGATGGGGTGCTGGATTGTCTGTTTGGAATTCATATATTTGGAATTTGGAGTTGAATCTGCTGATGTCCC